>JAODUD010000041.1:12492037-12505079 GCA_026784285.1 Stomatorhinus walkeri | reverse complement strand
TGATAATTTAATCCCCCCCCCCCCCCCCCCGCCGGACATGTGATCTGTCTGCCCACGGGGGTGACAGGTACACAGACACAGCGCTCTGCCCCCGTCCTTATCGCACGCTCCACATTGTGACACAGCCTGCAGGAACGGTGGGCTGCAGTATGCACCGTAATGAAGAATCGGGATCCAGTGACCAGCGGAGTTTAAGTCAGCTATCAGGGAAAGAAAAACAATTATAACCCCTTAAGATGGACTTTACCGCATTAAGCCATCTGTATGCTACATCGTGTCACAGGGGCGATTCGAGGATTTTTTTTATTTAGGTGGAAGGCATAAGAGGGGGCATAATACATTCAGAAGAGCCAGTCTTATCTTTAGCCAATGACATATTGTGAATCAGTGAGTGACAGGAGAGGGGGCACTCTGGGGGCCAATCTGCTTTCACCTGATGCCAGTTCCCCTCTGGCCCCGCCCCCTGTATACACACCTGCCGTGTCATGTTTACATTTATATTTACATATTTAGAATTTTTAATTCTGCATTTTTTTTTTTTAATTGTACTTGACGTACAAGTGAGTCAAATAGCACATGACGTTTACGGGGCACAAGTGCAGCTAGGCTGAGCTTCCAGTTAAAGCTCAGATGTGAGTAGTATTGGAGCAGGAGGTACTCAACAACCTCACAGGTACTCAACAACCTCACAGGTACTCAACAAGCAAGAGCCCCATAAGGCTAGAAGTGCAACATGCGAAGATATGGGAAAGGTGAAATGGGTTCAGGTTAGTACAGGAATTCAAGGTACAGATGGGTCTTGGGGCGTTTCTTGAAGGTGGAGGGGGAGTCTGATGACTGGATGCGGTTGAGCCGCTCATTCTATCAGTTATGTGTGTCAAAGTGCAACAAGATCATTTGCAGTGTGTGTTGCACAGAAAAGAAACTACACAGTCTTGTATTCCATTGGCTGAAACCAGACATCGCAAACCTTGGAGATGAATGTCATCCGACAGGACACGGTTCAGAATGCTACTACTGATTATGCATAGCCATGTCCCTTCGTTTAATGAATTTTAAATATACACCTACCTCGTTCTACATATCTACAGTTTAGCCTGCTTTTGCTTTTAATCATGCTGTGTTTTATGGTTTGTGGCTTTAGAATAAGAAGAAAAATATTTGATTTTGTATTGTGAGGACAACATCTGTTCAAACTGCACCAAAACGTTCCCCATCAAATGAAGAGTTTCTGACAAAGTGAGATATTCTCATTGCAATTTAAGCATTTGTTCTGTTGCAGAAAGCAGGCTAATTCTTGCTGGTACTAAAAGTGGTATATTACATGACTAGTTCCTTTAGCTTGAATGGTTGGCAGCCTGCTGATTTCTGAACCAGCCTTTATGAAGATACCTTCCTGTGTGAAGTAACACGTCCAGCACTTCTAACGATTCCTTCAACATTGTTATTACTTCAAAGAAAGTGGACAGAAGACATTTTTTTTCTGTGATTTCTGTTGGACATACCAATTTCCTTCTGCGCCTAAGAGGATTTGACTGCACTGCAATGGGATTCCACTTCAAAGCTCTTGAAAAAAACTTTATGACTTTGGACCACGCGACGGCCGAAATGCTCCAAGCGTTGGCCCAGCCATACTCTCCCTGCCATGTCACCCGGCGGGCGGCATAAAGGAGCGATACTGACGTTGTGGTCGAAATGCATCGTTGCATCCAGATGAAGGCAGCTGCTATGTTTAAACATATTGCGGTTGATAACACGTATCGTAGGAGCTAGATTCACGTCACTTATGAGTTTCTGGCTTTCTGTTTACCTTTCACATTTTTGCAAAATGCATAAGATGACCCCCTGGTCCTAAGTAAAACACCTTCTCTCCACCTCATTACAGGAAAAACCACCCAATAGAGAATGAAGACCCTTCTCCTTGCGGACGTTAAGAAGCTCCCTGGGGGTGCCAGCATGGATGGAGGTCGTGACCTTCTTCCACAAAGCTCCCATCTCCCTGCCTTTGTACCCGGAGGCCAACTCCGAGTCTGAGCTGCTGAAAAGCTCTCGCCACTGGTGCCATGAGCAGGCCGGGTTGCAGGTACGGCCTTCTGGCTCCCGCTCTGGAAGAGCACAGGAGGAAGCCGACGTTGCCGCAGGTGGACGATATCCCCGCAGGCCTGATCGCCGTGATGCAGGTGGGAAGGGAACCTCATCGATGGTGGCGGTCCCTCGGCTACGTCCGGAAGGTGAAGCTCTACGGCTTTGTCTTTGGCCTGACTCTGACCTTCCTGATCATGACCTCCTACGTCCTCTCGAGTGACAGGAAGAGACTCCTACTTACACCGTCTCCGTACCATTTACCCAGCTCGGTGAGTCAGGGACCTTTTCCATTTAACATCACCACATCCAAGGACTACGCCGGCATCAAGCTTGTGGTGAAATCCATAACTTCCAAAGTGCACTTCAGTGCCAGACAGCTTCCGGACCTGAAAGATCTGATCCAGAGTGAACCACACGTAAGTAGCGAGTCTGAGTCTTAATTCCTCTAATGTGGTACAAAAGCCTCACTGAAAAATAACCTGAAAATCTATTTAATTAGAATAAAACATTATGGGTTATTGGAGGGGCATAGATACACTGGTAGGTTAGGGGGGCGGGGCAACAATTTATGGGTCCCTTGAATATGAAAAATTATATTATACCTCTATAGTATATTAATTCAAACCCCCCCCCCCCCCCCCCCGGCTGGATTTCCTTTATATTAAAAGTGCCAACCGTATTGGGGGCCGAAGGTAACATTTTGTCAGGGGGTCTTGAATATCTAGCTACGCCCCTGAAAACATTATACTGAAATTTAAACACAGAGAGTTTCTGCTTGTTTTATTATTTCTGATTTTATTATTTATGTTTTGTTCAGTTAAATAATGATGATATGTTAAGCAGGAACAGAAATATTCAAAGAAGGTGGTGAGTAAAGTATGTGTAGCTGGTACTGAATTGTGACATAAATGTATGAGCAGAGAGCAATAAACTCCAAGGATTTTAATGTGGCTGCAGAACTGTGTGAAATACCTGGAAATCAGCTCACAGCTTTCAGACAAAGATCCGTTACATTCTAGCTGATCTGAGGCCACCGGGACTCTCTGCTGACCTGCGGGTTCGTCTCTCCCGGGAAAAACGCCGAGAATGACTCACCTTCACACCTCTGCACGGGACGGCGGTGCGAGAATCCTGGCCGCCTGTCATGTGGCTGAATCTCTACGTCCAGATGGCAGTGTTGGCCGCGTGCTTCTCGAAAATAAAACGCCCGCTCTGAAGGCTGGCTTGAGATGCCTGGTTCATGGACAGAAGATAGTTACAACTAGACATGAAACGCAGTGGAGACTGATAGACCATGCAGTTTCGCTTTTAGATGATGGAGGTATATTCCTATTAGCGCAGTCTGCGCCGTGGTTCAGTGGGTAGCGCTGTGGCCTCCCCGTCCGCGTGTGTGGAGTCTGCATGTGCAGACCCGTATCTCCCCATGTCTTTCCGGTTTCCTCCTATGGATCCAAAAATATGTAGTTAGGCAGATTTGGCATCTCAGAATTTCCCGTAGTGATTCAGTGGGCGTATGCCTGAGCATGCCCCGCTATGGACCAGCATCCTATCCTGGGTGTCCTCTACCACATGACCTACAGCCTGCCCCCCCACCATCAGCTAGTTATACATTATAGTCATCAACACATCGATGTGTTTTTTGCACAAGTACATTGGAATGTTTCTTTTCACTTACTGAAGTTTATTTTCCTTTCAGGCATATTGCACCATAGTACAATGATGGGTTTGACCCATTTTGACGGATTTTGACCACAAAAAGTAACGTTTATTACCTATTAGACCCCGTAGCCAGGTGGTAAAAGTATGAACCTCAGCCTCTCTTGAAATTTGCTTCCCGGTCAGAGAGCTGCCCCCCTCCTCCACCATGATCAGTGAATTCTCCTGAGGGGACGAATCAATGGGGGGGGGGGGGGCACCCGAGGCAAAATTTAAATATATATTGTAAATTTCTCTGGCATATTTCCGGGTGGGGTTAAGTGATGGGATTAAAACCTGTGACCTTCTGATGATGGGCCTGAAAGCTTTATGCATTATGTATGTCATGTTTTTGACAATATTTTACACATAGATCGTATTGATTTTACATTTTTTGTTGCGTGTCCTGAGCTTCACAGTGTGATCTCATTAACATCACAGATGTTTTCCGTCATCCCCCGGAAATTCCTGCCCGACGTTAAGAACCCCTGCTGGTATGAGGAACACTCTGGCAATGTCACCTGGTACGGGAGCAACCTGTACGCCCACTACTCCAGGCGTTTTCGCATCGTTTTCGACTACCTGAGGCGATCCTTTTGGGAACACCTGCATCGCCACGGCGACAAGCACTACCGCATGCGATGCCTGCCATACTTCTACATCATTGGGCAGCCGAAATGCGGCACGACGGACCTGTACGACAGGCTGAGGCTGCACCCTGACGTCAGGTTCGCCACGCTCAAGGAGCCGCACTGGTGGACTAGAAAACGTTTTGGTAAGCGGGCAAATTCTTTCCCAATACGTGTTTGCAACTTAAATCTAGCTGATTATGGATAATCATTAAAACATGACATAAACATTGTTGTCTGGGCACTCTCATCTAAGGCTTGATGCTGAATATTGATTAATTTTACATTTTAAGGATATAAGTTTCTAAAAAACCAAATACTTTTTAATGAAGTCAAGCACTTCATTTCCAAGAAAGAACATAGCAGTACAGATTGTGAAAAGAATAGGTGTCCGATAAAGCATGTGTAGCTTGCTGCTGTCTGTTCAAAGAAAATGCTACAGGCTATTTTCTATACATTAGTATGCCTTTCGGACTGAGCATTTCACAATCCCCCTGAAGTCCGGCCCAATGAGTGTCAGGGAAAAGGCGGGTACAACGCAGACTATAGAAGTTGCTGGAGCTTTAGAGAGGCTGCCCCTCCGAGTCCAACTAAACAGAACCTAGAAAAAATTATATAATAATAGTAATAGTTCCCCCAGCATAGCGCATCGCCGTTTATTAATTCATTTTGTTGGGGCAGCATTCCAGGCGCACAGCAAAGTAATTTCTTGTCAATGAGAGAGCAGGGTTTGGCCTGTGCCGGTGCAGCGTGCTGGAGAATAAAGGATCGCGACAGCTACAGCTTCCCCGTCCTTAGCGTATCTGTCGGCCCGGCAGCAGCTGCGCACTGCTGTGTCAGACAACAGTGTAATCAGATATTAGCACGAATGGGACAGACGCGGCCCCCAAAAAGGGGCTGTGCTTTACACAATGGTTTCAGCCATTGCAGCACGCATGAAGAAACCTTGGGTTTTCAAGGTCTTCTGACTTTGTTCGTGTTTAGTCTAAATACTTCACACGCTGAAGAACATAACGTTAACTTTGAGGTCAGATTTAAGGAAGTTAAACCATATTGTAAGTACAGATCTTTTACTTTTGTAGTAAAGTGCAGGTGGGACCTTCAGTCTGTTTTATTTAACTCTAGAACCTTATCTCACGTGGCTGAGATCACTGTGAGGGAGCCAATGTTGTATCCATTCATGCCCTTTTGATCGCCTCTTATCCAGTACAGCATCTGGAGCACATTCAAAGAAGCTTGAGGCATTAGTAAGGAGATACCCTGGACAGGATGCCGTACATAGTGACACACAAACACACGCCATGGACAATCTATTTATATGTGCATTTCATTTACCTCACAGATGCTTTTATTCAAAGTGACATGACTTTTTTGCGAAAGCAGAGTCAGGCATCCCAGAAGCATTTGGGGGTTAAGGGTCTTGCCCAAAATCCCAGCGGTGAAACCACTTTGCAGAGTCTCGGATTTGAATCAGTGACCTTCTGGTCACAAGCACAGTGTCCTAACCTGCACCGCCCCCCATGACATAAGTAGACCTCATAGCATGGGTTTGGAGTAAGATAGGAGGTGAGAGGATGCTTAGTAAACCCATACAAACACTGAGAAAAATGCAGTTTACAGAAACCAAAGCTGGGGTCAGAAATCGAACCAACATCCTCGGTGGAAACATGCTTCCCACCGACCAATCACGCTTTCCTTATTTCGTATTCACCATTCCAAAAAGAATTAAAAGAATGAAGCGTAACACAATAAATTATTAATGAAACAATAATCACCACCAGAGATGGTGGGATCTTGTCAGAGAGGAGAATATTATGCTCTGTACGCTCTTGTTTCAGAATGGCACAGTTAGGGGACATTAAAATGAGTTCGCTTGAGGCCTGGCACATTTATCAGTAAGTGTTCAATAATCATTTTCCCCGTAATCGTTTTCATAATCTTGCCGGATGAAACTGTTGATTCATATGAGCGCTATTCAGAATGCAGAGTAGTTCTCTCCCTATGGGGGGCGTGGGGGGGGGGCGGCTCGCTCCAGTTCTGCTACATTTATTTAATGTAGCACTTTTCACCAGGATTCCACCTCCTTAACAAAGGTCTGGCGACAGCAATGGCAGCCTGGATGAAAATAACAACAGACAATGTAAAGTCCGGTAATATATAAAAAAAAAAAAAAAACTCAGACATGCTAATTTAATACGAATCAGAACAAAGTGTTTTCATTCATTGACATTCCCCAGACCTGTAATAGTAATATATATATTTCAGAAATTCATGTTTTTTATTTGCATTACAATATCTGTGACGAATACAGCAGAATATATCAGTACCGGTATTTAATAATACTGGAAAACTGACAGATATAGGATATAACTGTAGAATATGCTTGTAAATGGAAAGCAGATGCACATTCAACTGACAAACTAGTGTTCAGGTATCAAGGTTCACGTCTCAACCATCATTGCTGTACAGACGACTTACAGGTTTAATTCCTTAATGTCACTACAAACACTAAACAAGCATGTTTATTTGCCTGTAAGACTCTGAGACTTGCCTGTGTCGGATTGTGTTCAAGGAATATATAAATATTGGTGGCGTTTGCCAGGGAGGGCAAATGCTGCTGACTTTGCTGTCAGCGAAATCCAGCACCCTTACGATAAATCGAGCCTGACTTGGGTGCATTTTCTGACGCCGGCTCTGGTTGCATTAAAGTGCATCTCAGATAACATGGGACAGCACCATTTTGTCTAAGATACGGAACAACGCACAGCTTTTTGAAATCACAATGCATATACAACGTAGCCAACGACTTAAATTGAAAGAAAAATCCTAAAAGCAGGTTAATAAAATTATAATTTCTGGGTCGAAAGAATATCAGCTGTTATGGTCAAGTTAGTTTACAGCAAACTATAAAAGCAGGAAGAGATGTGATTAGGGTATATATAGAGTATATAATATTTTTTAAATTAATGTTTGAAATAGGGGCTTTAATTAAGAGAAACTCAGGGATAGTTTTGTTATAATTCTGCTTAGCTTGCATTTACCTTGTGGTGTGTGTGTGTGTGTGTGAGAGAGAGAGAGAGAGAGAGACCATTTTCTGCCTTTGCTTTCATGGCTGCTGAGGAATTCCACTCCCCCAGGACTGAATTTCCAGCTCAGGGTCCCTGTCTTTTTATCTTCTTTCATCTGCCTCCTGTCCTAAGGGATGTGACAGGCTCTTTCATTGGAAATTCCCCCGGAGTTGCCACGTTCCTGTTGGCCTGTTTGCACATTCACCCAGTGCTGTGGGTTCGGTTGGCATAAAAGCACCGTAACGTGATGGGTGGGTGTCCACATCCCGTGTGGCACGGTTCCTCATTAACGGTCTGAAAACCTTTTAAGTTGAGGTGATGAAAGAAGCGATGCTGTTACCTACAATCTCATGCTGTCTATCAGCTCTTACCGCCCCCCAGTGCAGATTCCCTCGTCTCTTTTGGCTCAGCCTTCCAGAGGAGATGCACCTTGCAGTCCCAGTCATTAGCGTCCGATAGACCATGTGTGATTACCACTTTCGGAATCGTCGCTCCACCATTGTGCGTTCTCCCAAGCGTGGCAACAGTGTCTTTCCTTCTCGTGTTGCTACAGATGCTAATTTGTAGGGAAGGATTTTTCACCTTGAGAAGCGATATACTCCACTATACTACAAGCCGGGAGCATTGCGGGGGTCTTAAGACATCCACAGCTTAGCCCTGGTTCTCAAACCGAGAGCCTGCTTGTTACAGCATCTGAGCCTAACAAATCATTCGGGACTCATTTAGACTGAAGTGCAGGATTCAACCTTGGCCCTGTAGCACAGAAGATCCCGTAACAGTAAACAGACATGAAAGATTATCAGCCTGGCCAATCCGCACCTTGCAGGGATCATCCGGCTGAGTGAAGGATTCCACGAACGCTACCCTGTCGATGATTACCTGGATCTCTTCGACATGGCCACGTACCAGATCCACGACTACCTGCGGTGGAACCAGACCGGGGATCCAGATCAGCGCAAAATCATCATAGGTAACTCTTGCACTCAACTAGGAAGCCACTTGATCTTAGTTGAAGTCCACCTGGACTTCATGCCAGCAAAGTGTCCATTATCCTAGTATAAGTGTGAACATTGATGTGAAACAAAAGTTGAGCTTAGACACTAAACTGTGAGGAATAGAAAAACATTTCCTGGAGTAAACATCTTTTCAACGCTAAGTCTCAATGTCACCATTAAGAACAATTGTATTGCTGTGAAATTGTATTGCTGTGAAAATATCAACACTAGACATTTCACCAAACTTGCCACTTCTTTTTGTTAACTCTCTGTTTCCATAAAGTTCAATGCTGTCATGGGTTTAAAAGGCTTTTGATAGTTGCCTCCACGATTTCTCCACAAACATGTAAAAAGGTTTCTGAAAATGAATTTTAATGGAGGAGAAACTTAACTGTGTTTGCGAACCTTACAACTTCTGTCGGCTTGCTTGTCTTCTCGTAAGGTGAGTAGAGGCATGATGGGGGTTGCTGCGGTGATCCCAAGCCCCACGAGGCCCCCATCTCACACAACCCCATCCGCGGTCATGATTAGCATTAGCGGTCATCATTAGCATTAGCGGTCATCATTAGCATTAGCGGCACGTTATATTGTGCGTGCCCTCCTTGCATCCCGCACGGGCCGAAGCTTTTCATTTGCTTTGGTTTTGTTTCATTTCGTTATTAAAAATAAAAAGATTTAATAGCTCCTCACCAGTCCGGTAAACATTTCCATCAGTTTGATTGGTGCAATATAATGTTTATTGTTGCACTTTAACTTGCCAAACGCGCCGTTTCCCGGTGATGAGCTGAGCAGAATATAAAGTATAACGTTGAACGGTGCATTCCAGCTCAAAGCTACAAAACGTGCTATCTCTCACCTGACTGCATCACTTTCTGATGCATGGGGGACGTGCATAACTGTACTGAACATTACGCGGCAGGCCGCTCTGACTTAACAGTCAACGGTCACAACTTGTGATTGTGAAGACTAATCCGACAACAAACCAATGAGTACTATCCATCTGCTCAGCTGCTGAAGAACTCTCTGATTCGCTTTGTTTTTGTTTTGCTGCCGGTCCTTTTGTTTTTAACATTTGCGCCTTGTGTTTCTAGTCATTTGCTCCTGCCCAGCATCACCGATGTCACTAAATGACACAGAGCCTCCCAACAGACGCTCTTCGTAAAAACGCGATTTGGCGTGCGGCGCGACAGCTCGTGCTTTACTCCAGAAGGCCCCCGATTCGCTCCCTCCTGCTTCTTCTGATTCTTCTAATACTACAACCTGGTGCTTGGAGTCAGCGGGACATCCGGAGTGTCCCTCACCTCCCCGCTACTCCTAATGAATGCCGTCTTAAAAGCTCAGGTGGCTGATCCTGTCTTGAGTCTCGACGTATGATTGAAGAAGATGGGCTGATTGTGTTTAATCAAGCATAATTGAGTTCATATAAAAGAGCACCACAGTTAATTAGCCAGTGCCTAAAAGCTCTTAGATTCTTGCCCTTCACTGATGCCAGGTACAGTCTAGTACTTGGACACCCTTGGCGAACAATCTGTATCTCTGATAGGATCCGCCGTCTGAGCTTTTAAGACTACATTCATTATATTTATTAAGAGTACAGTCCATGCTTACAGCTTGGAAAAATACGAGACCGATTGTCGTTTATGTATTGTATTAGACCCTCTTGAGTATGTTAATTGAATATTAATTTATTCAGGAATCCATTGATTGGAGATGTAATCCGTTTTTAAAAAGACATTAATGAACTACAGAAGACCATTAAATAGCACTCAGATATGAGGACCTACTATGGATTATTAAGTCGGATGATCTAGTGTAGATATTTTCACAAAAGAGAAAGAGAGTGATTCAGCTGTTTTTTTCCCATTAATATTCTAGCCACAGTAATCCTATGTGAATAATCATATATATTCTATATAACTGATGCAAACTGGACTGTGATTTTACTGGTTAATGCCCTGTGACTGTGATTGGTGTTTTGTCGGTGGTGACTGTGTCGTGATTGCAGCTTGTCATTTCTGGCGACTGCGATTGGTGTTTTGCCTCTGGTGGGCAGGCTGTGATTGCTGTTCATCATTTTGGCTGATTGTGATTGGTGTTTCTTCTTTGGTGGGCAGGCTGTGATTGCTGTTCATCATTTTGGCCGATTGTGATTGGTGTTTCATATTTGATGGGCAGGCTGTGATTGTGGCATACTATTTCAGTTGACTGCGACTGGCGTTTGTCCAACAGGCGAGGCCAGTGCATCCACCATGTGGGACAATAATGCTTGGGTCTATTTCTACGAGAATGCCACAGATGGAGAGCCTCCGTTCATGGTCCAGGACTTTGTCCACGCTGTGCAGCCAGATGCTCGGCTCATTGTGATGCTGAGGGACCCTGTGGAGAGGTGGGTTATGGGTATTTATTGCCCAGCTTGTTGTACCAGGAAGAGGAAGAGTTATACTTTCAAATGCCTATAGGTGTGCTTCACATTATAATGTACTGTTATGTGGGTCTCTCACTCGCCCTCTCCCTCTCTCCGTCTCTCTCTCTCTCTCCACACACACACACACAGACAAATATATGTATATATTTTTTATAGGCCTATGTCTAATGTTAATGTTACTATGAATTCCACAGTCTGATTTTTCCATTAAGAAATACCCAGTATCCAAAATCATCATAGATTTCCTAAGTTTTTTTTCCAGTTCAGTTGTTTTTATTGCTTTTCAAAAATTTATGTTCTGCGAATATTTCCTAAAATGCATCTCTTGAAAATAAGGAATAGAAAATCTGGTAACACGTTACTTGACATGGTACAAATAATGCAGTAATATGCTATTACTTATGTATCAATTAACCACAAACTAAGTCTTAGTTGCATACTGATCTCATGTTAATTCATCGTTAATGAATTGTGATGCAGGTTATATCAAGCATTCACTGTATTTATTATTGTATCTGTTAATACTGTAAACCTTTGTGAACTACTGAAGGAACAAGTGAAGGAACAAGTGAAGGAACAAGGAAGAACACAAGTGAAATTCTGATCTCATGCTTGTTCATCATTACCATCATTAATAAATCCTGACACATCATCACAAATAGCCATTATTTTTTTCACGATTTGTTCATTTGTACTTCAGTAGTAACGGACTTATTATTAATTATTTGTACCTGGTGAGGTAAAGGGTTACCGAAAATCTGAAGAACAAAGGCTTCAAATTTGATTTCATAGGCACAGAAAGGATAGTGTTGATTGGTGGAATGGTGACCTGGTACCACTGCACGTGCTAACTAAAGACACTCTCTGGCAGGTTATACTCCGACTATTTGTACTTTGGCATCGCCAACAAATCGGTGGAGGATTTCCACGAGAAGGTGTCAGAGTCCCTGCAGCTGTTTGAGGGCTGCCTGATGGAGTTCTCCATGCGTTCCTGCGTCTACAACACCACCCTAAACAACGCCATGCCTGTAAGCTCAAAAACCAACTCATCCTGTTGTTCATGGTATCTAATATATGAAGCCGTTTCAGCATTCAAGATGGTGGTGGGGGCAAGAGGCATGTGTTTATCCTTCTAATAATAAAGAAAAAAGGCCAGAGGAGCCACAGTATCTGTTCTGAATGGGGGACCGCATGTGCTACACTGCAGTAAACATTCGACTGACTCAGCAGGGTAAGAGCAACCATTTTTGTGGTTAGTATCCCTCAGTAAGAGGAGGAGAGTGGAAGTAAGTAAAGCCCAGAGTAGCCGCCTACTGAATAGTGGGCCAGGATTCAAAATGAATCCATTTTATTATGTCCTGGACTCCAGGGCTCTGCTGTTGTTAGTCTGTCCTGTTTCTGTAGTGGAGGGTGCAAAGACCCTGGGAAAGCCTGCTGCCATTTCCTGCTGGCTGGATTATGAGTATCGTAATACCTTAAGAGCCGCCGTGCAGCGCTCGCATAAGGCCGGAGAAGAGGAATGGTGCTTCGGAGCATATGCAGGGTGGGGCTTCTCTATTCTGTCAGTCTGCCTGGTTTAATCCGAAGGGCGTCAGCGAGGCGACCAATGGGAAGTGAGGAAAATGATTGGCAGTGTGCGATAATCCCGCCCACTGCTGGTTTTGACGTCTCATTTTTCCCTGTGACTGAAGTGTGCCGCGGTGACGTCTGATTGGAGGAGATGGACTGATTGTGTTTAATCAAGCATAACTGAGTTCACATAAAAGAGCACCACAGTCAATTAGGCAGAGCAATTTACTTTATGCAACACAGACTAGCTCGAGAAAATATAATTAGGTTATTTAACATGCTGACAGTCGGTGATAATCATTCTGACAATCACTGAAAAACAGGTGAGAGCATATTTAATTGTCTCTGAAATAGCTGCATGGACGATAGACACAACAGCTGCCAGGTTCCCATTTCACACCGTCTTGCTGATGTACCTGTGTCGTGCGATGGAGGCTGTCAGCAATCCAGAACGTGGCAACCGATGCAGAGCAGAGTAGAAGCTTAGCATGTGCATTTAATCAGTGCAGTTAGAAAATGTAATGAAACACAAGACAGATATGAAGTGTCCATTTTGAAAGGAGCCCTGTTTGACTC
>JAODUD010000041.1:12432670-12447752 GCA_026784285.1 Stomatorhinus walkeri | reverse complement strand
CCCCCCCCCCCCCCCCCAACAACACAAGCCTGCCCTGATTAGCGAATGGCCCCCTTTTGAGTGACCCATCCATGGCCCCTTCACAAAGGCGCTGCTTGCTGGCATGGGGGGGGATTAATCACATCCCTTCAGTATGAATTATTTACGAGCTTAATGCCACTTACGCGGCGTCGTCTTTCGACACTTCGTTTGCCGCCTGTCGTCTTTAAGTCATCTGCTCAAAACGCAGGTGTGATAAATGGTGTTAAGTCGACTTTAGCATTATCAGAGGGCCGAACAGCTGCCAGGCGAGACACGTATTGAGCCAGTGAGATCCGCCGTCACGTTTTAGTAAGGCATAAGCGTGGGAAGATGTGATGAGAGCCTTAGATGCTGAAAGTTGGAATGACCAGTAGAATTTACTGAAGTTCTTTTCAATCATTGGTGGCTAACAACAGCTAAGAGCTAGCTGAAGCACCCTCAGCATCGCAACTGGCATTGCTAGTGCTATTGCAATAACATGTAAGAAAACACTAATGGAAAACCTCACAGTTAATGTCATTAACTGGGCCGTGTATTACCTCACTTCTCTCAGATGCGACTTTCTGCTTAATCTCAGCGCTTAATCGTGATGCCGTAGCAATGATTCGGATACTAAGTCCATTCGGATGGAGTTTCGGGCATGATCTTAGTGGAAAATTCCTTAAAACCAGCCGCCGTCTGGGCATTGGGGATCATGTCTGGGGAACGCTGTTGTAAACAAGTGTTGTAATTTTTCACCTTCAGCTTAAGGAATTCCCATAACTAGAGTATAAGCTGTAGGTCTCAATATTTGTGAGATGGTTAAACCTCGGCTGTTTCGCAGCCCAGATGATCTTCTTCAGGCCGGTCCTGGATTTGTGGATCACGCATCTACCCAATTTCCTGTTTCTGCCCCCACTACCCGCACCCCCACAAACATGCACTTCACTTCCCAGCCATCAACGTAGAGCGAATCTTCCGGGTCAGTGAACAATTATCTGGAAATGCCACTTCTGCCGAAGGAATACTCATTAGCGCATTGAGCTAATTGACAGGAACTGGACCACACCAGACCTCATGTCCCATTAGCGGCGTCCAGGGTTGGTGACTGTGGACCATGTCGCATCATTTGTGGAGAAGCTTTGGAGCGTAACACGAACAGCCACATACTGTATGTGAAAATGGCAGATTCACAATCATTCCTTCTAGCAGAGCCTGGATTCACGAACTAGAGCTATTTTCCTACAGCCAATAAACTGTAAATGAAAATAAAACTGAAGAACAGAAGCGCTCATTTGTCTTCATCCGCACACATCTGTCCTGGACAGTCACTGAGTAGGCCCACTTTTTCACTCTTATTGTGTAGGGATTTATGTTGTGAGGAATGTCCAAATACCTCGGGCCCCACGGTCGTGAAGACAGGACGGCTTGCATGTGTTATTCCCAATGACTCCAAAGCAGAACCAGGTGTGTTGTCAGTGTATGAAGTAAAGCTAATTAAAACAAGCTGTCTGCCTGCTTCTTACAGCTAATCCCATACCGCTTCTTAGCTTGTAATATTTTTCTTTCACTAAATCAGTAGCCCGTTAATATCCTGCTAATCGTTGCTCTAGACAATCCATTCATTGTGACTTCTTTGTGTTCCTATGGATCATTTTCTAAGGAAAATATTTGAAGATTAAAACACAATTAGCTATCAATCTTCTGAGTCATAAGAATCATAGCGCTGAAAATGGTTGTAGAGCGAACTGAAATGTACAGGAGGATTTGGACAAAATAATGATAATCATTTAATTCTGGTTACTTCCAGACTGCATCGTCTGAATATAAAGCAAACTGTCAACATATAGCCAGAAATCCAGGCCCCCGGGCAGAAGCTCGCCTTGGGTGAAACACAATCTCTACTGGCATGTTTTGGCTCCTAATTCATTCCACTCCATTTACGGCACCCCTGTACGCAGTGAACAGAAACACCATTTTGGTTTATATGGTGTCAAGGTCAGCTCCTGTTGTCCCACTCTGTGTCCCTTCCCCGTTTGGCCAGCAGGTGTCGCTGGTCATCCCGTCCCTCCTGTTGTTAGTTTTTGTGTTTCCCCTGTTTGCTGCATGGCTCAACTTGTTGTCTGTAAACCGTTGTTTTGTGTTTGAACCCCACCTCCTCTTATTTTGTATTTGGTTTCCTTTGTATCAGTTTAGTCCTGTGATTTTGTATTCAGTTTTGGTTTCATCATTTGAGCCTTAGTTAGGTTTTATTGGGTTTGTCACCCCCCGTGTTAGATTCTGTTTACCCCTGTTTCATTGGTTAGTTCTTAGTTTCCCCGTTTAGTTCCTTGAGTTAATTAGTTTCACCTGTGACTCGTTTTCCCAACCCTTGTTGATTAATGCCACCTGCAGTTTGTTAGTCTCATTACCCTTCTGTATTTAAGTCCCTGCCTCTGTTCAGTTCCCCAGTGGTTTGTTGATTGTTGGATGTCAGTAAAGGCTGAATGTTATTAGAAGATGATCTATGTAGTTTGTGTTTAGCTCTTTACATGCCTGTCAACCCGCTCCTGGTAGCCATAATCCTTTTGTTGTTTAGCTTTAGCTATCCCTTTTCAGTTTTGACCCCTTGTGGTCTGGTTTTGTTTTTGTAGTTATTTCTACTGTCTTTCTGTTTAAATAAACCCCGTTTTGTCTGGCGAGCCGCAAGTGGGTCGTCCACCTTCCTGTATCATCTGCCTGTATCACACCACGGCCTCACACCAAACCCGCTCGAGTGCTTAACATAGGAGCAGTTTCACACTCCGTAATTTCTCTGATGTAAATGTTAACTCGTGATGGATGTGATCTTCGTTGTCATTTTCATACTTATATGCTTAACATTTCGGAACGACACCCCGATAGGTGATCTTTATGGAGATAGACAGAGCTGCCATTTCTCCATGCAGTCATCAGCTTGTCAAGTACTCTTGGTGCTGAAAAGGCTGAGACGGTCCACTGAGAATCACACGATCCTGCTGGCCATAACCCCCCACCTGAAAACAACCCCCCCCCCCCCAACAAAAAAAATATATTTATTACTTTTGCGAAACAAAATATGTCCAGTGTTGCAATTTAATAAAGCGGGTATGCTTAATTATCAGATTTCAGTTTAATTTCCCTTCTATTTTATACTTTGTGCAGTTTTTAATATACAGGAAAATGCTGCTTATGAAAAAACACTGAATTGCAATTCAATAATGATTATTGGAGTTATTTTAAGTCGGATATTTAATATGATTGGGAACAGCAAGGTAATTTACGGTGGTACAAGCCCTTCCACTCTTTAAGCATGCGCAGGAACTGACATTTATAACGCGCAATCCCGTTTTTTCTTATTTTTAGCTTGTTTTGGGTACATTTTGAATAGTGCTAATTATTACTTATCACAGGCAGTCCTCGGGTTATGAACGACATGCGTTCCCTAATTCTGTCTTTAAATCAAGTTTGTAGGTAAGTTGGAAAAATAATAAAACAGTACATAGGCCTATAGTAATAATTACGCAGTAGAGGTAACCGGAACTACATCAGGAAGTGTAATATATGCACCTGAAGCGACGAACCGCTTAAACCGCTGTAACGTTTTCAGTAACGTCGCGAAGCAGCATAAGCTGTCGTTATTACGATCCATTGTACTTAACTTTTTTAATATAATAAGCGTCATGGCAGTCTGTTCGTGAACTTATTTTTTATACTGACATTTTATAATTGTGCCGGTTACTATAATTCCGGACAAAATAGCTTAGAAAAGCTCTTTAAAAAACGATATAGCCAGCGGATCTGGCTGAAGGAGGCTCTCTGTCAGCTGCCTTACTCTGTCCTTATACTGTCCTTTCCAGAAGTGACTGGGTGACATCGTACCGAGTGCTGGTCAGCAATGACAGCCACACGTGGGTCACCCTGAAGAACGGATCCCAGGACTTGGTGAGCTTGACAGTTTCTGCTAGCGAATAGTCTGATACGGGGCTGCCTGGGTCTGATTGCGTCCGCCTTGACATATCGAGCAAGGCTGCTCCGCTGTCCGACCAAACACAGCATCACTGATTACTTTCCACACTGTGCGCTCCACAGGCGCAGAAGTACAGGCATATTTTCGCCAGATATAAGGCCATAGATGAGGTAGACAGTTCTGAAATCCAACACAAATAAAACTTTAAATAACAGTGGTGTGTCTGAATATACCGTTATGAAATGAACCATCTGAGCAGTGTTGCGTGAGAATTAGGCGTACTGTGAAATGATGCACCATAAATCAGAGGAAACTGGCCCGAGTTCTGAAATTTCATTACATTTAACATTGAGTTAGTTTAGAAAGTTTGCGTTGCTTTTTGAAAAGAAGTTGAAATGATTTCAGTATTCCTTTTTGTTTTTGGCCAGGTTTATGTAATTGATTCCTTAGCGGCTCTCTTTCAAGGAATGCGCTGCAGAGACGTCGGATGTGGTGTATTTATCCCGCAGCACTGCGTCCAATTATATTTCGTAACGGTTTGTTGTTTTTTAATTAGAGTTTTTTGGTTTTGCACCAGTACCCTTGTTTCGTGGAAATCACACACATTTGTTTAATTTTGAGTATTGATTCTCCCCAGACGGACAAGCTTCATCCAGACTTCCTAGCGCCATAAAGCGGCTGACTGGCCAACTCCTTTTCGCTTTTAGTGCGGTGCCAGATTTTTTTTGCAAACAAAATACAAAGGAAACAATAATAATGAAATACAAACAGTGTTTAAATGTTGCTGTTTCTTGTCTTTGACGGTCCTTGCCACTGATGGCGGAGATGCCCTGCAGATCTTCACAGGGAACAGGGAAAAGGAGATCCCGGTGCTGAGCGAGTTCCCGGCGCCGGTGATGGCGCGCTATATACGCGTGAACCCGCGCTCGTGGTTCAGCGGCGGCAGCGTCTGCATGCGGGCGGAGATCCTGGGGTGTCCCATGCCAGGTGAGGGCCGGGCTGCCAAAACAATCGGTTATATCTGTATAATCTCCGCTGCCGCTATGTGCACAGTTCGCAGCATTGTCCAAGATGTTAATGATTTTTTTTTTCCTTGATAACCCAGTGTCTCCTTTCCAATTCTTTGCAGACCCCAATAATTATTACCGCAGGAGAAATGAAATCACAACCACAGATAATCTGGACTTCAAACACCACAGCTACAAAGAGATGCGACAGGTAGGTTAAAATGAACACGATTCAGGGTTGCCAGTTTTGGTCAGATTTCCAGTTCGAGACAAGTCTGCACACATATTTACATGTATGCTATGTAACAGTTGTATTACCTTGAAAATAGGATTTGCAAACAACCCCAACATTTTAAATGTGTCAAATTTTAAGTTTACAGTCTGAAAGCGTGAGTGTCATGCCGTATGCCTGAGAGCTGGCAACCCTGTGATTCTATCCATCAGTCCTGTGAACTTTTTTTTTCTATATATCACCAGTTTCTAGTGTTCATGTCGTTTAGGAATTCTCCTTCAGCAGTGGCAGTTAAAAAATTGTCTTCTGCCTCTACTTGGGCTCTCATTTAGACATACAGATTCCTGAATATACAATTGGCCCCGCCATTCAGTTATATGGAGAGAGTCTGGAACAACAGCATCTGCTGTGATCCAGACAAGCCGTTTATGTTGCTATTCTATCATTTTAAGACTGAATTCCTTTCACAGCTACTCAGATTCAGCTTCTTTCGCCGCGTCGTGTCGCTCATTTTAGGAGCCAGTTTTTTTTCTCTTTTTTGAGAAATCGCTCAGTCACACGTTCAGAAATAAGACGGAACGCCAAGACTTACTGAGAATGTTTTTCAGCCGGTGACACACAGTTCACACAAAACTTAATAACATTATGTTTAAAAGTATGCTCGTATTTTCATATTCAAAGCTATAAAACGAATCATTTGAGGTCAGCCTTTTACGGATCATTTTTTTACAGTTTTGGAGAGAGTATTGATACCCGCTTCCTGACCTGCTGGCTGGTATTTTTTATCCTTTTTTTAGCATACTTGAGGTTTACTGTAGCGTAAAAGCATGGCAATTTCAGGAAAATTCTACAGGCACAGGGAGGTACAGTTTTAGCCCCCCCGCCCGCATATGTTCACTATGAATACCCCATACGTCACATATAGGCTAAGCCTCAGACAAATATATAAATTAAATGTTTTCCTTTCAAAACAGACCATGCAGCTGAAAATGTGGGTGGGAAAAAGGACTCGAATATGAGCTCGGTGCAGCATCTGAACAAACCACTACCATGGGGTATTTATTTTTTTGGAATGCCTCCAACCCAGATTCACTAAGTAATGGTCTGCTGGTCTCATTTCGCGACGCTGGGGCTGCTCTTCGTCTGCCGGATCGCGATCCGTGAAGCCGCCATCGCAGACGGAGCCAGTGGCTGATTAAAATGGCGCTGTGGTAGGGCTGAATTTCGGCCCAAGTCCCAAGGTCCCCCGTTCATCTTCTCTGACATCCATGCGTATGGCTCGCCGCTTCTCTGCGTGCGGTCAGCTGATTTGTCACGTGCCGCGATCCCTGAGATTGAACTGCTGTCGCACTTTAGGGAACCTTTAAGTTCTTAAATAACAGCCGCTGGAGTTGTCAGTGTGTGGGTGTTCAACACTGTAAACTGCGTGCGATAGTTTTCTTTGGATAAACATGTGAGTCAAGGAAATACATAAAATATATCTCAGTAGCTCTTTGTCATGCATGTCGTGCTTGACTTTCAACACAAAAAAATAGCACTAATCCAAAGCCATTTCTCAGATAAGATATACGGATGTGTATTTTTTTGTCTGTAATTCTTTCCTCTCTAGCGTGCAAACTAGACTAGCTGCATGGTGTGATATTGTTTTACCGTGAACAGACTTGCCATGTTTATGCAGTGAATGCTTTTCTGGAAGAGAAAAGTTTGCCCTCGCATTCTGAGTCCCAGAAGCTGTCGGGGACATTGTGACAGTCATTGGTCTTTTCCAGTGACCCTTAGAACACTTAAAACAGTGATGGCAGAAGCCTACTTTTCTGGGGGAAATTCCTGGGCCCGAATGACATTCACTCCTGATTCGTCAGCACGATTTTGGCTGAATGTTACCCAGCACTGTGCAGAATTTGTCTATTTTTGCTGAGCGTCAACCCTAATATATTCCAGGTATTGGCACACAGTGGCTGAGTCTCTCCCCGTATCACTGTTTCTTGAAGGCAAACTGACGTCTGAGCTGTAATTTATGCTGTTTGATTATGTTTCTAAAAGGAATGCATTAAGTAACTCTCCCTCTATTCAGCAGCGGTCAGTGGTTTGTCTAGCAGGTTAGTGCCGTTTTGAAATGGAACATGGAATACAGTTTGTTGCCAGTGTTTGGTTATTTTGATTGTCTGTAGTGTGCTTTGTTTGCCTTTAAGAGCAGGATCATATGTTATGCTGCGTCTTCTTGCTGCCCAACAATTGCTTTTGATAGCTTTGCTTCAAAGAGTCCAGTCTTCTGTCCCCTCTTCCGTCCAGTCTTCTGTCCCCTCTTCCGTCCAGTCTTCTGTCCCCTCTTCCATCCAGTCTTCTGTCCAGTCTTCTGTCCCCTCTTCCGTCCAGTCTTCCGTCCACTCTTCTGTCCCCTCTTCCGTCCAGTCTTCTGTCCCCTCTTCCGTCCACTCTTCTGTCCAGTCCTCTGTCCAGTCTTCTGTTCCTCTCTGTCTCTTCACAATGCTTTGTTATTGCAGTGTGGTTTCCTAATTCATATAAAATGATTTAGGGTAGCTGTAAGATGGACTAAGAATATTGTTTTGCTTGTTATTTATTTTTTATACCTTCTCCCTGCGAAACAGTTTACTTTGCTGTTTTCATCCACTACAGCTGATGAAGATTGTCAATGAAATGTGCCCAAACATCACAAGGATCTACAACATTGGCAAGAGTTTCAATAGCCTTAAACTTTACGCCATAGAGATATCTGACAACCCCGGGGAGCACGAGCTGGGTGAGGAGTAAACAGTATGAGGAGGTGTCCATTTACCCAACTGAGTTCACATTCGTTTTTGTCGATATTCGACAGGGGCGACCCATTTGTAGTACTGCGTACGTCTCTATCGGTGTTCCGTGTGTTGTTCTGAACTGCTGCTTCTGGATGTTCCAACTTCTAGATTAAAGGCCAGAGGCGACAGCTTTCTCAGTCGCTGCCCCTAAGCTATGGAACACTGTACTTCTCTACTGAAGACATATTTCTTTGAACTGGCTTTTAATTCCAGTTGTGCTTGACATTTATTATTATTTATTTTATAATTTAGTTATCCTGAATAATTGTAATATGACTTATCTTCTTTTTACTCTTTGCTTCTTATTTTTTATGTGCTGCATATGTTTCTTGCGACATATTTTTATTATATGTAAAGCATTTTGGGACAGCAGGTGGTTGTGTGTAAATGTGCTATATAAATAAACTTGAACTTGAACTGATAAAACTATCTTTCGGTCAGGTGAGCCGGAATTCCGCTACACTGCTGGTTCCCATGGCAACGAGGTGCTAGGTCGGGAGCTGCTGCTGCTACTGATGCAGTTCATGTGCCAGGAGTATCTGGCGGGAAACCCACGCATACGCCACCTAGTGGAGGAGACGCGCATCCACCTGCTCCCCTCCGTCAACCCCGACGGCTACGAGAAGGCCTTCGAAGTGGTGGGTTTTGGGAAGGAGGTCTGGCTAAAGTCGATGACGTCTGGCGGCGTGGTGGCTTTTGGGTGCGGGTAGCGGCCCAGAGTTTGGCAGATGCAGTGCGTATCCAGAGGAATAAAAGCGTCGCCCATGCGAGAGACCACCAGGTGCAGAGGCAGCACCCTGCTGACGCGATCAGAACAAATCAGCGCCACGCTGCCGCCACTCTGTTTGTTCTGGACCCCCCAGGGTTTGTGTGTCCCCGTGGAAACAACATCGCGCGAGGCACACAGGCAAACGGACGCAACACTCAGCTTAATCACCGGGCGCCGATTGGGCTCCTTGATTGTATTTTTGTTCATTTTGCTTTTTCTTTCCTTCATTTTCGCTTTATATTCAAACCAAAGCGTATTTCGTCTATCATTGCTTAACGGCATTTCATGCGTTCCAGTGACCTTCTTCCACCGAATGACAGTTTGGGGTCAGATTTCAGCACCTTTAAGGAACTGAAATATTTCTATTAACTAATATTATTAATATTACTTTTTGTTTAATTACAGAAGTTGACAGTTTGTTTTCACTTCGTAAATGGGAGAAATTACCGGCCCCCCATGTCGGCTGTCCCTAGCCTTATGCCATGTGCTTTCTGGGGTAGGGTGAAAAGAGTTATTAAAGTGACACTTACCACACTGCCTGGATTTATGATCAACTATTTGGGAGACACGTTCATTTATCTGCAGGTAATCGTGCCTTTTTCAAGCCCTTTGGTATGTAGGCAGAGCAGGGAGGGTGTGTGTGTAGTGGTTTTGTGGAAGAACCTTGCTGCCAAACCGCAGGGCTGATAACATGAAGTCAGGTGTTCTTATCAGACCTTGCTGGTTTTAGACAGAATGAGCAGTGAATTATGACAGGGATTCATAATTGATAATGAAAATGATAATACAGTGAAAATGAAAATGATAATGCAGTGAACATCCCAGCTGAGAGTTTGCTTTTTAGTGCCGTCACCTTATGTTATATTGTGTCCATATTGCAGTGACATTTATGCCGCATTTCCACTGGCATACAGGACCCGACCCGTACCGGGGCGGTACCGCAAAGGGAGACTAGTTACAGTGCGGCTCCAGCTCACTTCGGTTTTCCGCTGCAGGAGGGTCGGCTCAGTAAAGGCGCCGGTATTTTGGAGAGCGACAGTGACGTGAAACCGAAGCTACGCTTATTTACTGTTCACACGATGTACATCATGATTTTCTATGCGCTGATTTCCACTCGCACGTCTGTGAGAAATGCCGTGTTATGTTAGCATCAAACACTAGTGGAATTAGCATCCGCTTGCGTCAATTTGTATTATGAATCTATTCTGTTTAGCTATTCTGTAGTCCTTTTTTAAGTAGGAGGTTGAAATTTTTCAACTTGTGAGTTATCAGGAAGGGTTCAATATGCAGACGCTCCTCTACATACAAACGAGATACGTTCCAAATGGCCGTTCATAATTTGAAATGTGCGTTATTCAACATAATTTTAAATGTATACGCAAGTACAAAGAACTAGGAATGCTGGGATTGCGCACATTACGCTGCTGTGCGGCGGGAGTAGCGGCACTAGGAAGATGTGGCGCGCAGAAAAAAAAAAATGGTGTTGCGGACAGGAAATGAGAGTCCAATGAGCATAATTTGGACTTACAGTCCTCTTCGTTCGTATGTGTGAGAATTTGTGAGTTGAAATTTTGTAAGTAGATGAATGTGTGTATTGCGATGTGTGATACTACCAATAATAAAATGTATAGAATATGCCTTCTTTTCCTTGAGAAAATCCATGCATATCGAACCAGATCACTGGGTCTGTCTGATCGGCGTGCATTTTGACCAATCTGATGGTTTGGTCGCGCTCTTGGTGGCAGCAGAAAATTGCCATTAGAGACTCACTTATACAAAGTGGCAGAGAGCAGGTCAGGCACCGCAAGGAATCAGTTAATTAACTGTGATCAACCCTCCACTGTCATCCTTGGGAAAGTAAACGTACAGCCTCGTATATTAATTTAACTAACTATTGTTCCTAACTCTTGTTAAAAATAAGCTCTTCTATCCATCAGTCATATGTAACTGCCTACCCAGTACAGGGTTTTGGGGTTTTGATCAGTTGAGTTCTTTCATAAAATGTATTTCCATTCTCTGTTTTGGCCAAGCCTGTTGAACCTTCATCTATATTTTTGCCGTTAACTACCTTCATGTCCACGGGCTGCCGTGCTTCCCGGCTGATCAGGGCTCAGAGCTGGGTGGCTGGTCTCTGGGCCGCTGGAGTCAGGACGGCCTGGACATCCACCACAACTTTCCGGACCTGAACTCCATCCTCTGGGAGGCGGAGGCGAGGAAGCTGGCCTCGCAGAGGGTCCTCAACCATCACATCCCCATCCCAGACTGGTACCTGGCAAAGAACGCCACGGTAAGTGTGGGGAAGAGCAGGGATTGGGTGAGACATCACATGGTCACATGACCTGTGTCGTGTTTTTCGGATATATAACAGGTATCGTACGTGCGACCAATTTCGCAAACCCAGTATCATGGTGTTCCTACATATTGTTTGAAAAATAAAATCGTAAAATACAGATTGAAATTCAAGAAAATGGAAAATTGTCCAAACGCTTTGCTTATGTTTTTTTTTATATAAAGTATCCCAAGTAATGGTGATTCAAAAATGCTCTGTAAAGATTGTAAGGTGGCTTAGATACTTGAGAAAGCTTTTGTTTGTAGGGTTACACGTGGCATTGAGCTCGGGTCTGTTTGCATCATGAAGTGAACTGGCTTGAAAATGTTGTCCCAGATCTGCTTGAAGGGGCAGGGTGGGCTGCTTCAGGTCGTAATGACAGTGACCGATCAGATGGAAACGACTGAGCACCCACACGGAAATGGGGACAGAAACAGAGAGTAAAGCAGACTAAAAGCCTCAAGGAAATACCAATCCACCCCCACATTTTTTTTTTTTGGGGGGGGGGGGATTTGAATTCCACCTACACCAAGCCACGGAGATGCCCGTCATTCTGCGGACCAGACACTCGTCGTACCTGCGTGACGATCGCATCGCCGCCCCCCCGTTCCCCTGTCCCCCGCTCCTCCCGTGCATTTTCCATCATCAGGTTGCCGTGGAGACGCGGGCACTGATCGCCTGGATGGAGAAGATCCCCTTTGTGCTCGGGGGCAACTTGCAGGGCGGCGAGTTGGTGGTGACCTATCCCTACGACCGGACGCGCTTCCGCGGCAAAACGCGGGAGGCCACGCCCACCCCGGACGACCTGGTCTTCCGCTGGCTGGCCTTCTCCTACGCCTCCACGCACCGCCTGATGACGGACGCCAGCCGGCGAGTTTGCCATACGGTGGATTTCGCGAAGGAGGATGGGACCGTCAACGGAGCCTCCTGGCACACAGCTGCAGGGAGTCTGTATATATTCCTCTATAATAAATTATTGTAATACTTTAATACTCTAACTTATAATAATAATACTCTAATAATAATACTGTACTATAGTAACAATACTGTAATACAATAACTTGCTGTAATATCAGTGTTTCTCAACTCAGTCTTTGGGGATCCCCAGACAGCCCATGTTTTTGCTCCCTCCCAGTTCACAACCTGCCTGTACCAGGTATTTGGTGCTTTTGATTGGCTGGGAGCTGGGAAGGAGTGAAAATGTGGACTGTCTGGAAGTCCCCTAGGACCGGATTGAAACATAGAAAATAAAAGCTATCCTGTGTACTGTTCCATAAGCTTTTCTTCAAACCAAGCCTACTTTGCAATTGTAGTTACATGGTGACGCAGAAATACTTTTGCCAAAGAAAATCCGGTGTGGTACCTAAAGAAGTAACAACATAAGTACAACAGCTCAGGTCGTCTCTGCATTTTTCAGTTCAAACTTCCAAGCCTGTGGAAGTTTTAACTCATATCGACAGCTCCATTTCTTGGCATTTTTTAAGGTGAAGGGCAAAAAGGAGCCATAATTTATATGTGGGGGGTCTTAGCCAATAATATCTTTTAAATCGGTGAGTGACAGGAGGGGGCACTCAGGAGGCCAATCAGCTTTCAGCTTGGGCCAGTGCCCCTGTGACCCCGCCCCTGTATCCATCCCTTTTTCTAAGACTTCTTACTCTGAATCTGGAACACATAATAAACTCTGTTTGTGATTTGTCCTCTTTCAAAAGTAGGGGCGATAGTGTGGAATTAGGATCCTGCCTTTTCTAGAACAAAAATTTCACAAAAATACCAGTGGGGGGGGGAGCTGAAAGGTGGTATCGGGCCATGCGGTAAGATGAATTGCCCCTTAATTCCTAGGCATGCCTTTCTGTCAGAGCCGAATACAGAAGGGCCAGGACGAGGGCCGTCAAACCTCTGCTCAAAGAGCTAATTAGGCCACCAGCTGGGAGGTAAATCACTGTGTTTCTGCCAGGTATGAACGATTTCAGCTACTTGCACACCAACTGCTTCGAGATGTCCATGTTCGTGGGCTGCGACAAATTCCCCCACAAGAGCGAGCTCCCGGACGAGTGGGAGAACAACCGCGAATCCTTGCTCGTCTTCATGGAGCAGGTAGGGGGCGCTCTCTCGACAGGGGAACAGGGTGCCGCGCGTGGCCCACCCGTCTCCTCTCACAGGCACGTACGGGTGGGTTGCACACAGTAACAGAGACACACTGTCAGATGGAATCGATTGCTTTACGTAACCTTCTAATGCACCACTGATCAGAAGGTTGCCAGTTCCAATCCCATTGTCAGCAGAGTGATTTCACTATTGGACCCGTGAGTAAGACCTTTAGTCCTCAGTAGCTCCATGGGCTCGAAATTGTACATCCCTTTGCATAAAAGCATGAAATGGCATCTAATAGTAAATAAAGCCTCTAACATTAAATAAATGTAATTCCTCCTGACACCTATTTGACCTGAAAAACAAGTGTTACAAACATGCGTTGAAATTAAGAATAACAAAAAATGGTACTTTCCGCATTCAGTCGTAGACATATCTGTGTGCGCACACCCACAGGAACGTACACACGGACAAACCCAAAAGCAGCCCCTCCCCCGCATGCCCCTGCCGATGCACACACCCGCCCACATGCCCCCGACCCCCCCGTATCCTCGCTTGATGAAAGCGTTAAGCGAATGTGACGGGTTGGTGTTCCTCCGCATGAATTACCTCGCTCTTTTTTTCAAGTCGCACTCGTGAAATGCACGACATTCCCAGGAAGGCGGCATCCAAGTGCTGTCTGACAGACATGAGAGGTAAACCAGTTTAGCACCAAGTAAACAAAACATTTAAATGAAAAAGTCGTTCACATATGCTTTTCGCTGACAGAAACACCCAGGGAGGGAAGTTTTCGTTTAATTTCGTACGTGGGAGAGATTATAGAAGGACTTGATTTAGGTTCATTTTGACAACACGATAACAAAGCAATTTTATGTGCTTTTTTGGCGACATTTCACTTATTATTATTTACGACTCGCTCTTATAATGACAGCATGATTTACATGTTTTGAATTTTTATAAATAACGTAGACAGGCTGTTTTAAGGTTCTCCAGGCTTCAGGTTTGTGTGTTCAAATCCGGACCTAGACTTTGCATGTTCTACCCGTGACATCACCACATTTTTGTGGGAAACCCTGATCCCCTTCAAAGGGATCCACTGATTGGGTGGTTTGGTAGCATAATTTGTATATTGTATGGTTAGGAACCTATGACTGTCTGGTGTCATGTTTAAGGTACAACCTGTCTATGCTGTGACAGACTCTAGCTTGTCGCAGCCCTAACATGATAAATATATAGTGTGCAGAAACAGCTGTAAGGCCACCATGGATGTTGAGTACTGGGATGCCATGCTGGGATAGTTTACATTCTACACTGTGGTTACAGACAGGGATACTCCTGAACTAATATGTCTATGTAAAATCCTCACTTCCATCTCTATTCAAATGTAATTAGTCTGTCTGCCAACAAGATGTGAAAATATAAATATAATTTGGCAGTTTAATCGGCTCTGGGGGTCAATTTCAAATTCGTGGAATATGTTTATTTAAATCCGTGCTTCTGGTGTTACTGTGCATAATGAAAACATTGTCGCACAGTTATTTTCTTAGTCGAATGTCCTAATTAGACTTGTCACATCAACAATAATAGACTAAATGAAATGATTTATATAAAATGACATCGGAGGCAGAGGGTACCATAAATAGTTATTGGAGTTTTTCTGATTGAGATTACGGATTTGCTAATCAGCCTTCTAAATATCAAAGCCCAAAACATTACAAGTCACACTCACGCTTGGCTCATGTGGCACGTACATTTTTGTACATCAGTCTTCTTCTGTGCTCTTTGTCTGACCTTCCGGCACGTTCCACTGTAAGCGATGATGCGGGGCACAGGTGACATGGTGGGTTTCCAGAGCATGACTCACTGGGGTGGGG
>JAODUD010000041.1:12421817-12432654 GCA_026784285.1 Stomatorhinus walkeri | reverse complement strand
CGATCTAGGGTGGAAGGGGGATGGCGAGAGAGCTGGTGGGGGCTTTAGCATGGGAGAGAGGAGGAATGACGTTTCGCATTATCAAAGAGCAGAATGTTAGCCGTACGCCACTGGAATGGCCGACAGTCCCTTATCCCCGGGGGCGTCCGTGACTCACAGTGGTGTCCTTTGACATTCCGATGCGAAATGGATTTTTTTCCCATTCTCCACGACGTCTCCATCTAACGCCTTATACAGCTTTGTCCTCCTGTGGATTTTAGGGATCATTAGTGACACCCAGCCCATGCAGCTAAAAAAAAAACTGGGGGGGACTGGAAAATATTACGGATTATAACAATAAATATTAATCAATCAGACCACATTGTTAAGGTACTTTGTAACTTAAAAAAAAAACAGAAATTTCTCAGGGTGAGATTAAAATGCCTCATGCATCTGTTATTCTGTAATGGTAGTTATTTCACTAGTTATTCGTTCAGTTACAGGTTTAATGTCTTATTGTTACGTTTAGGAACCAAAAATTCACAGTTTAAGACATAAATTGCTCTGCTCTTTAGTGTTTCAGAGTCGTAAATCCTCCCCACACACACACACACCACATTCCCACCCCCGTTGGAACACTGTGTACTGCAGGCTTGCAGAGACTCAATGGGGGTGAAATAATGTGTAGAATCTCTTCCTATGAATCTTTAATTTACATTTCAAATGTGCACGTGTGTGGCCAGACAAAATCAGACTCGCCGTCTGCCTTAATTCTGATGAGTCATAATGACATTGATTTTTAGTACCTACAGGTGTGCAGCTCAACAACAAGGATAAAATGCTTGTTTTAAATAAACATCTGCCTGTGGGCTGTCTGGATTGTCTGGCAGTTAGCGGAAGAATGTAACGCGTGTTGAGCGGAAACCAGCGTACCGCAAGTGCGTTAACGTGCAGTGCAGAGATGAGAGTAGTCAGGGTGTCTGGCTTTTGCGTTTCCTGTTGGAGAAGTCTTTCACCTTTGAATGCTTGTATAATTATTTTAAAATAAACGGAATAAAAATACCCCAAAGGATTTAGATCCTGAGAACTGAAAATAAAGGGATAATGTGCACTTGGAGCTGAAAATTAACGCGGAAAATGAACGAAAAATGGAGGGGAACAGGAGAGGTGTTGATGGTTTGATTTGGAGTGGCTGTTTATTCCATTGGCCTTTTAGGTCTTTTGGCCTTATGAATTAGACCTCGTTTTCTTTAATCCCTTTGGGATGGAAGCCGTACTATCCCACAGTCAGGAAGCATGAGTTCAGCAGGGGGCGTGAAACACTGAGCAGCCTGGTTTTACGCTGAGGGAGTTGAAATGTGGGTTAGCTGTGAAAACGTTCGCCCCGCGACACCGAACGGAGCGCCGTGATCAGACGGGTCCAGGGGCATGGGCAGCGACTCCGGCGGATTCCTTGTGTTATTCTGTTTTGTCGCGTGTGGTTTCAAATTGCCTTTCCTGCACATTCGGCGTGAAAAAACAACAGCAACCTCACACTGACCGAAATCAGGAGACCAGCTGACGGTGTCACAGCTGAGTAAAAAGACATCGGCGAGGTTTAGACTCTGCTGATGGGGTTGGTGTTTGCCAGCTTTTAAATAACACCTCATTCAAAGTTTATTATTATTATTACTTATTAGTATTATTAATATTCCATCTTCTAGCCACTTGCGCAGTCCAGGGTCACTTGGCGCTTGGAATCTGTCCCAGGCAGCATGGAGCACTATGGACTGGATGCCAATCCGGCCCGGGGCACGATGCCAATCCACGCTAGGGCATGTGCACACATCCCCACATGCTACAGGCAACTTGAAGACACCAGTTAGTCAGGGTGCATAACCTTAGACTGCAGGAGGGAATCAGAAAACTCAGAAGGAGTCCGCACAACACCGAGGAACGATGCAGGCGTGAGCCAACTGAATACCTGCTGAGTCCTGTTTGCACCATCAGTCATTTTAATTTATGGTCTTAAAAGTAGTGACGTGATTGGCAAATGGGGAACTATAGCATAATCATTACGCTTAAAGAACAAACTGCTGTTGTGCGCTGCTAATCACACGAGAGTGATTTCAGGTTGCGTCCCTAGTTAGCCAAGATGAGTCATGTGCTTAACTGCAGAGCTGTCTCCACATGATTGAGTCAGCCGATGGCTGATGAGGTGCAGGGAGGATTGGGCTTAGGTGGCCCAGCCGAGGCAGTGACGCAGCCCATTGGCGCTAAACGGTACCTCTCTTGTCCAGGTGCATCGTGGGATTAAAGGCGTGGTGAGGGACACGCAAGGCCGGGGGGTGGCCAACGCCATTGTCTCCGTGGAGGGAATCAACCACGACGTCCGCACAGGTCAGACACAGACTCACTGCAGATGCATCGTAGGATTTTTGCATCCTGCAGAGGTAGAAAGTTCAGGTTCAGAAAGTACAAATCCAGACTAAGATTTTGTTTCAACCAATCAATCTAATATAAAGAGTCACATTCACAGAGTACTCAGATGGGTGGTTGGAACAAAATCTTGGTCCAGATTCGTACTTGAAGCTCCTGAACTTTCCACCTCTGTGCACAATCCTGTGGCCTTCATTTTTCATCAGAGTATTCACAAATAAATATTTATGTAAAATTGATTATTAGCTTCACGCTAGCAATAACCTACAATAACATAAAGATAATACATCCTCCTGTAAATGACTAGATCATTCCTCATTACGAATGCTTAGTAAAAAGTGATTTCCTCATATTATTATCCCAAAAATATAATACTAGTGTTCATACACCTTGGAAATCCAGTCACACTAGGCTCTGCTCATTCAGGTAATGCCTCATTAAAGCTGATTTTGTCTTACCATTTGTAATCTGAAGTGAGGTTTTCACACTGAACCGCATGTGGCTTTGATCACGGCTCTTCAACATCACTGTTTACAGGAGTGAGTAAATGTTTGGGTACGAGAACAAGGAGGACACAGGAATCAGGGGTGTGACTCACAAACGGGCCAAGCTCTGAGCACCGCAATCAAGCAGCTCACGAAACCCAGCGTGGTGATGTGACGCAATGTCGGCCACTGAAATGCCCTGCATGTGCGCAGCATGAGCGCGTGCTGCACCGACACGCTGAGGAGATGCGTGGGCACCCGAAATGCGAATCTGCAAGCCGCGGTGCGGCTTCCAGCTCCAGATTTAACGAGGGGTCGCTGTCCTCTCACGGATTCGGGACGTGCGGCCAAATCGCACTCAATTTGGAATCGCTATGATTAGTTCCTCGGCAACGAGTTTCTCGCAAGCAGAGGCCAAGAACAAAGCAGAAAGCAGCAGCCGTTGCGCCAGCCCGGCTCACGTCAGCGCGCCGGTTTGCGAAATTTCTCGGTTTTACTTATTTTGTGCCGAGAACACAAGGTACCGGTTTAAAGCTAATGAGACGAGCTCAGAAACCAGAATTTCCCCGTGTGCCCTTAAGCTTTGATCCCAATACAACACTGTGAAACAGGACATTAGGTTTCGCAGAATTCCACTCGCCCGTTGTACATTCTGGAGGGGCACAGGAAGCCCTTTCGCAAGTGTTTTTAAGAACCCTGAGGCATTACTATGTATTCATAATAATAGCACTAGCAGAAGTATTACCAGTGTCAGGAACGGGAAGGGAAAAGACAACTTGGGAATCAACTTTGGATGTATGCAGAAATCCCACAGTTGAACTAGCTTTCATAGACAACAGTTGATTCAACAAACCCCAGTTTGATGAAAGATATGTACTGTAATGTAAGACTTGTTTGCATTATCACGCTTGAAGGATTTGAAATTCACAGAGGTTTCGTTATGTGGAATGATCAGTGTGCAAAACGACGAAGTGCAATGAAATTTGCACGGCTCCGGTAAAAATAAAACGGTAAACTTACCGTGCACTCCCACGCGCATGCTGTTGGTTGCAAGGCCCCTGTTTCGTGTCGGTTTTATACCTACCTCTTTAGTGGAGTGTCTTGTGCTTCCATGACTGGACAGCCCTGAAAGTCACATGAGCGTCTGGTCACATGACACCACGTGTGTCAGAGAGTGACAACACCTGTGAGACCCCTGGCCCCAGCGTGTCCTCATGCCCCCGGGGCTGCCTGAGGCGCGTGGTATTTGTGTGGAAAATTGTTTTGTTTGACAGAAGAGAAAAGGAAGTAAATAAATGAACCCTGATTACACTGGGCAAGCAGAATGTATTAAGCAGTCCAAACAGCTGTTTATCATCAGGCTTCTGGATATGCTGTTGACAGTTTTCAATATTAAATATTCTGTGATGTGCATTTGCATATTGAATGAGTCTCACCTGTTTCCTAAAATAATTTCTGTCGTGCAGCATATATTTGTGTTAAATGTCTTTTTATGGCATAAAATTGACGTTAGCAGCCATTTTCCACAATGATCATAGATCTCAAAATAACTTTTAGAGAGCACATTGATTTATCCTGGAACGCTGTTGTATGTCCTGTTTTTTTACATCCCCGCCAGTGTGATTAAATGTCAGAGCTGGTTATGGCTTCTGTAAAGAGATGCCGGTAATGACGGTCCTTTGGTAGGCGGAATGTTCCGAGTGACGCTTCACCTACTGGCGTCTTGTGTGTAGCCGGCTCTCCTGCTCTGGTAGAGGCAGCGAACCCACTCCGGCCAGGTACACAGAGTTTTCCTTAAGAGTCCAAGAAAGCGAAAGAGGCAGGGAGAAGAAGAGAACGATTCATCGCGCGCCAGAGGAGTTCTGGTGACACGAATTAGACGATTGAAAAGTGTATTCTGAGGCAGGAGTTAGCGTGCTCTGCGGGTCATGGTCAAGACCCTGAGTACGGAACATCTGTCTGGCCCTGTGTGGCGTAACGAGGAAAGTGACGTTAATAATAAATGATTCATAACACCTGCAGTCAGTAAAGGATACTTGGTAAATAGGTCAATAGTCGCTCTATCATGACTATTAAAACCCAACTTTGCCTCAAAATGTCCCCCGGGGAGCAACTGCAGTGGAGTCAGAGTTCCTCTGTGCCGGTCCCTGTCTCAATAAGACCTCACACGAAAGTGTCACGGCGCACGTTAGATGTGAAATGCAGACGTGCAGGGTGAATCAGAGAGCCCGGTCTGAGGCCTGACTGTGCCGTTTCTTAGATAAATATTAGATTACTGCAAGATAGAGATTTATCGCTTTGACTCATGTCTTAGATTTGATTCTTTGACTGAGGAACAGTTCTTAGGGCATTTTTAAAAGACCTTTTTGGAAGTCTCAATCATTACTTTTACAAACCTCCAAGAATTACATTACCATTGTCTAAAATATGTTATATCTCATATGGTTCGATATATGTGTGTGTGCATGTATGCTTATCTATCTATGCTTATTTATCTATCTGCCTATGCTTATCTATCTATCTGTCTATCTATGCTTATCTATCTATCTATGCTTATCTGTCTGCCTAAGCTTATCTATCTATCTATGCTTATCTGTCTGTCTGTGCTTATCTATCTATCTATGCTCATCTATCTATCTGACTATCTATGCTTATCTATCTGTCTATCTATGCTTATCTATCTATCTATGCTTATCTGTCTGCCTAAGCTTATCTATCTATCTATGCTTATTTGTTTGTCTATGCTTATCTATCTATCTATCTATCTATCTATGCTCATCTATCTATCTGTTTATCTATGCTTATCTATCTATCTGTCTATCTATGGTTATCTATCTGTCTATGCTTATCTATCTGTCTGTCTATGCTTATCTCTCTCTGACTATCTATGCTTATCTATCTGTCTATCTATGCTTATCTATCTATCTGACTATCTATGCTCATCTATCTATATGACTATCTATGCTTATCTATCTATCTGTCTATCTATGCTTATCTATCTATCTATGCTTATCTATCTATCTGTCTATCTATGCTTATCTATCTGTCTATGCTTATCTATCTATCTGTCTGTCTATGCTTATCTATCTATCTGTCCGTCCGTCTGTCTTGACTTGTTCATTTTCCAAATAGAAATTTTTATGTGGAAGAATATATTTAATTTAGAACAGTCTGTCCACTGAAGTATCAAAACGTAGAATTTTCCGTTAGGGAGACAGACAGTGTGAGCGCGGCGTGTTCCCCATCAGTCTGCTTCATTGTCAAGGTAACATCTGCTTCAGATGGAACCTCAAGCCCTGTTCACAGAACTGCCATGCTTCACCATGGTGATCGTTTCATATTTACTCCAACGCGGAGCATTGAACGCGTCGGCGGTTAGGATTCGTGGCTGTCCGGGAAGCACCAAACCCTATCCAGAAAATGCTAATTTGCGGCTAGTCGGTGTGAGATTAACCACCGCCTCCCCCACCGGAACATAGCGACAGTACTCGCAGGATGTTCACGTTTGACTTCAGCTCCCCCCGCACGCGATGCTATCCCTCAGGGGGCGCAAGGTGGGTGAATGCAGTGTGACGGCACGCTGCGCTATTTTTAACATCCAGGGAACACACGCAGTGCACCTGAACCCCTGCAGTTTTATTAAAACTCTTGCTATTTGTCACTTTGAGACACTGTTTGTCATCATTAGGGACTCAGATGTGACCTACTGGTCCCAGGACTTTATTTTTAATCTTTTTTTGTGGGGGAATCCTTCTCGTGTTGGCTGCTTCTTTACCTGAATACTTGACAGTTTCACAGCAGCTACCGCACTTGCACTAATTAGCCATCGGGGTGCGACAGTCGTGTCACTGGCCATGCTGAATGATTGGGGGACTGCCTGGGGACTTCATCAAACTTGACTACTTAACGTCCGTTTTCTTAACCCCAGTCAGATAGGACCCCGAATAACTTCTGTGGGAGGTGCTCATTTCGTATGCTTAACGTTCCATCGCAACTTGACCCGTCGGATTCCCGTCTCGCTCCTGCATTTAAAGCGCCACGTCCGTCTCTTGCGCTGGTTGCCGCGCAGAAATGTAGTACACTGGTATACGGGATGCCTGTGAAGGGCAGTGCTCCCACTGCGCGGTGCTGTAATTATTCTCTTACAAACATTTATAAAATAAAAAAGAACAAACCAAACTACCATTGCCACACCTGCCTTTTTTCTCTGAAGGCGAGAAGCCGCTCAAGCGATGCTTTTACGGCCGTAATAACAGCGTACGGTGACTTGACAGCCTCTCCAAATGGGCTTCAAATAGCGACAGAAAACCTTTAAAATCTCCACCTCTCTTCCCCTGGCTTTTTCTCTTGCACAGCCGCCTTTGGGCAGCAGAGTTTAAAACAATTAGGATGTATTTCTTCTCCGTTTTTGAAAATTTCTGAAAATGCCATAGCTGAACGAGACTCGCCGTGGTGCATGAGTGTGCAGGCCAGGCTGATCAACTAATTGCGCAGTTTGGATCAGGAAACGTGACCAGGCTTGATTTCGATCTAGTTTTGAAACTCCGGGGGAATATGCAGCTGTAACATGAACACCATTCCCACCGCTGTTCATTCCCAGCTTCCTGATCTCAATTTGCCGGCTCTGACAGGCCTCACCAAGATATGTAAAATCTTTATCAGTAGAATCAAAAAATGTATTACATTATATTTATTTAGTAGACACGTTTTCCAGAGCAGCATACAATTGAGGATCAGAGAGCAGGGTCACTGGATATGTTGAGATTAAATGTTTTGCTCAGTGGCTGGTGATGGTATGAGTCATACTACAGCCATGGGATTTTAACAGGCAGATTTCTGCTCATGGGCACAGAGGGTATTAACCCACAGAGGAACACACCGTCCACAAAATGACATTAGAAGTCATATTGAATAGTCACAGTAGGATTAGCTATGTTAAATTACTCTTTGCACTAATATACTAACATTCTGATATTACTGTTTTTGTGCCGATATGCTAACATGCTAATGTTACTGTTTTTGTGCCAATATGCTAACATGCTGATATTACCGTTTTGTGCTAATGTGCTAACAGGCTAATACGCCCATTGGAAACCACTAGACTTTGTAGACATTGTTTCTAAATGTAACACGTGCACAGTAATTGATAATGGTCCCGTGTTCTCAGTGTTGACGTTTATAGCTCAGTCGTTCTGTCGGTTTGTCTATCGCCTAACCAGTGGCCGACGGAGACTACTGGCGCTTGCTGAACCCCGGGGAGTACAAGGTGATCGTCAGGGCCGACGGCTACACCTCCACCAGCAAAGTGTGCGATGTCGGCTACGAAATTGGGGCCACACGGTGCGACTTTGTCATCACCCGCACCAACCTGTCACGCATCAAAGAGATCATGGATAAATTTAGCAAGCAGCACAGTGACAGTCCCCTTCCTGTCAGGCGGACGCCGCAGCCCCGCCCCCAACGACGACGCGGGGCATAGGCACGGGGACATGCCGAGCTTACTGGGACAGACTGGACCCATCATCGTAAAGGACAGGGAAGCTGACACCAAACTTCCCACCCCCCGCCCCCGACTGGGTTTCTCAATGATTTTATGCAAATTATGGTGAGACCTATGGGGAAAAACGGAAGCGGTGGAAAAAACAAGGAAATCCGCATGCAAGAGCTGTGTCTTTCGAAAAGATGAAATGTATCTTTAAAAAAAGACAGTTTCTACCCTTTTCTTTAACTCTAAAATACACGTTCGTATAACATTGCTTGTTAAAGTAGCAGAATGACAGTTATGGTGAATGCTAGTCTATGTTTTGTGGTTCCTTGCCCATCCTTCCAGAAAAGTTGTTATGCCTTCAGTCTGACAGATACATTCTCACGCAAAGCTTACTCCAAGTATTTACAAAACCTATTAAATATAATAAGGTGATGTACTGGATTGAATGCTTGAAGAAGAGCGAGACAGTGGCTGGTGCCCCTTACACACTGATTCTAATCCTAGTTTGGCATTTGCTTAAATGTATACCCTGTTGTCATCATGGAAATTAGTTCATATACAGCCATTGCACTGAGGTGACATCAGTTAAAAGGGTGAACAGAAAACCTGCAGCCTGCAGTATCCGGTTTCATTGTGATTGTCTCGTATGTTTCATGTAACACCTTGTGAGTTATAACAAGGTGACTTACCAGCATCTATCATTTATTACAAAAAAAATTGCCCCTCCCAATCCCTGTTCTCATTTGTGTTAGTTTATTATGTATGTTGTTCACAACTTAATTTATATTCACATTATAAATAGTATGCCGTATTCATTATGTGAAATATGTATTGTGTATAACGTTACTGTTTTCAAATCTTTTGCAAATCTGAGCATAAATTAGCAGCAGCTAGTCTTGTTGTGGCCAGGGTGATTGTATAGCATAAGCTGTCTGGGGTTTGTTCCCTTAGCTTCAGGACTCTAACGGACAACTTGGTCTTGAGTCCTAGAATATCCTCGACCGTACCTCCAAGATACAGAAAACCTTTAACAGGAAATTCAAGAAAAACGCCGAAAATTAATGTGTGTGTAGAAAAAATATGTATAAAAAGGAAGAAAAAATTGCGAAATGCATCCCAGAGCATTCAGCTGTGGCATTAGTTCTCAGATATGTCTCATTTTTCAGAGGGAGAATTGTTTATTCTGAAGTTGGTCTAAGATATAAGCAACAGAAAGGCTTGATGAATGATCGTCTTATTGTCATACTGAACAGTACTATTCAATTCTACGTGTTATATGCAATAAACATTTTATACACATCAACAATATCCAGACCTCATGACTGCTACTGATCCGTCCATCTTTCTCTCCTCTTTCTGTGTGATTTATTTTCCATTGTTCCCTCAGGTAGAGAAATGTAAGCTGACTCAGTAGATGTCCCCACTCTCGTTCCAGTTTGTGCCGGATACTCGGGGCCCTGGCTCATATACGTTGCTCTATATTTGTCTATTTTCTGCCCCGTTCGCCGGCTTCCACAGGGCCCTGTGTACCGCGCTGCCGGAGGCAGGAGAGCCTAATTGCTCAGGCTTCGGCGAGCTGTCATGGTTGCCTGCTCGCGAAGGGAAGAAGGGAAAAAAAAGCAGAGAATCCCCCACATACTCCGAGTCACACAGCCCCACAATTACTGGAAGGCCTCCATTCCAGTGCGACTTCATTGTATCCCTCCCGGGAATTCAAAAATAAGAAACACTCCTTACTCCTATCAAAAAAAAAATGGTAATTGGTTACCAATTATCTTTTCTTGGCTTTGTTGAGTCATGGGAGGGTGGTTTTTAAAGGGGGGTCAGGGTTTAATTTTGGAAAGCGGGACATTTGTGAGAGGGAGCGCGAGTGGGGCATGGCGGTGGTCTGATCCTGCTTTTTATGAACGCTGAGTGTAATCATACGTGTGATCCCACACGTGATACTTGTGCCACGCAAGTGCTCTTCCTGGGGCTTCCCATCAGGGGGCGCCCTGTCGTTTTTTTGCAATGCTGATTTTCTTTATCTCCTCCGGGGTGCTGTCGTTTTCGCTCATAGCATCTGTCCTATTTTTTTTTTTTGTTTGTTCCTTTATTCTTTGCTTTTTGTGGGAACACAACCAGGAGATTCCGCACCCCGAAGATGGGCCAGGAGTCCATGTGGGCCGCTGTCACAGCGCCACCTACAGGTAGCTTCAGAAAAGGAGATACAGTAGTTTTCGATACACTCGGCAGCTTTCACTAAATTTACCTAATTATTTATATTTTTAAAGCGGGGGAGGAGGGGGTTCAGAGATAGAAATGATACTGATAAATTTGACTCAAATCCTCCCCACTAGAGTCTAGAATGGTGGGTCGCGGCAGGGTTAGGCTGTCTTACCCCGCCTTGCCACCCTAATGCCATGCAGATGTGCAGTAAGACATAGCAGCGATCCTGAGCGGGGGGGGGGGGGGGGGGGGGGGGGGG
>JAODUD010000041.1:12383152-12395057 GCA_026784285.1 Stomatorhinus walkeri | reverse complement strand
GGGGGGGGGGGCAGGGCTGGAGCAGGTGAGTGCAGCTGTTGTCATGGTTCAAAGTGAGCAAAGAAGCAGTTTAGCTTCTCTGCTAGCAGCGCACTCAGACATCCTGTTGTTGCATCACAGCCTCTGTAGTTTGTGATGTTTTGTATTTCCTGCCACACCTCCTGTGTATTATGGCTGGACAGAGCTCTGTCACCTGACCTGAAGGCGGCGTTGCAGGCTCTGAGGAATGTACGGACCTGGCTGGTCATACAGGGTTTCTGCTTTGGGAAAACCCAAATGTTTTTGCCCACAGTCACATTTCCGACGCAGAACTTGATATGGTCCAGCACCGATCCTGTGAACGTTTCCAGCTCTTGGTGTTTAAATACGTCACAGTCTGTCTGTTCGAAGACCTGTAGTGTGGAGAGGGCATTTTCACGCCAGGTTGTAACAGTCTTTGTGGTGGGCCCGGCACTGTGTCTGAGGGGGGTGTAGGCTGGGGAGAGCAGGAGAGAAAGGTGGTCGGACTGGCCGAGTTCGGGGAGGGGTTTGGCTCTCTGCGCATGCTCAATGTTGGAGGAAACATGGTCCAGAGTATTTTCCCCTCTAGTAGAACACTTAACATGTCGATAAAATTTTGGGAGTAGAATCTTCAAGTTGGCCTTATGAAAGTCTCCTGCAATGATGTGAACATCGTCAGGGTGGGGACCCGCTGCTGTTCGTTAATGGTGTTCAGCAGGAGAGGGAGCACCGTATTTGCATTGGCGTCGGGTGGAAAGTACACAGCCGTGATAATCACTACTGTGAGCTCTCTTGGGAGAAAGAAAGGCTGGCATCTTACAGACATGTACTCGAGGTCAGGGGAACACTTGTCTATAATTGTCCCGTTGTTGCACTACTTCTCATGTATGTAAATACAGAGCCCCCCTCCTCTGCTCTTACCGGATTCCTTTGTCCCGTCCCAGCGAAGCAGAGTGCGACCTGCTACCTGCATGCCAGGTGAAGCCAGGGTTCAGTGGTAATTAAAACACAGCAGAAATCCAGGCTCAGAAGAGGTGGCTTGTTTCTTTAGCATAACGACGGATCCGCGGCGCCGCTCCTGCTTCCTCCCCCTCCTCCGTCTGTGCCGTCTCCAAGACCCGACGACATTCCGCGGAGAGCCCGCTGGCCTCGCTGTGATGTCTGGGATGTTGTGTGTGTGATGAAAAACACTCGAGACAGATGTCTGGTGCCGGACACCGATGTCTATAAGGCTCTGACGGGGTAGCAGATGTTCGCAGAACAAATAATGCAGAAACAAGAAAGGAAAAAAAAGTGCAAAAACAACGAAGAAGGGCACGGAGAAGGAGAGGCGTGAGCCGGCGCCACCATGCACACCGCCATCATAGATATGATAAGGGATTTGAACAAGATAATAGAGCCAAGACTGGGAACTGGTAATGAAAACCAGTTAATGCACAGCCTCTCCAGAGCAGGCCGCGCTAGCCGGATCCAGGCTCGCTGCTCTGTCTGGTCAGTGACTCCGTGTGACACGACTCCAGCTCAAAGAGCAACATCCCCAAGCGGTGCCACTGGGAACCCAGGGAACACACCACCCCCGATGAGAACAGGATAAAGGGGACACAGTACATCTATTGATCTTTCACTCCTGGGTGGGTTCCTTGCTACTAACCCAGTATTGCTTTTTTTCGGGGGGCGGGGCGGAGGGGGAATTTCTCAAAACTGCATATCGTAGAAGTAAAATTCAAAAACATTGGCTTGTGTGCAGCTGACACCGTTCACGCTTACAGAATCATATCCACCATGATCCCATTGCGGGCAGACGTATGCTGTGAAAATTATATTTAAAGATGGTCATCTGGACAGCAGAGCCTCTGGTGGCCATTTTGGTGCCCAAAGCGTTCCTCCCCACCCCCCACTACTCTAAAGAGAGAGGATGAGATGAAAACAGGCTTGTTTTAATGACTTATATATATATAAAAACACACACATATGAGCATATATACATATTTCTGTGTGTATATATATAAAGTATGCCTGAAAGTCTATAGGATCTTTAGCCTTTAGCTAACGCTATATGATCTTTAGCATACTTGCCCTAATTTTGCCTAGCTTGCTCAAGATGTTCCCTACAGGTTGTGAACTAAGGACCTTCTGTTAACGGACACAGAGCCCAAAGCCACTGAACCCCACATTACCCCCAAAATAAGTGATGCTACTGGGCTATGAACCAAACCTTCAAATCACATCTCAAATACTTGACTCGAAAGATAAAGCACTACCCATTGTATCACGGGGCTACCCAGGGATGCAAAAACATGAACGATATGCTGTAGGAACTTTCATTTACTCTCACAGTTATTTGCATGGTAGCCTTGTCCAATGCAATGTACAAGCGTTTTGCAAAGTTGACAACGTACTCTGTCGCAAACTTGATAGCCTAACATAGCTGGAGGCCTAAGTCTAGTCAGGAGGAAGTTTAACTGGCCGAGGGGCAGAGAGTGTCGACCGGAGTGAAACATACAGCCATTAAATAATGGCTCTGACACCATTTTCGCAGCTAGTTTATTGTTGCAAGACAGTCGAGGAAAAAACAGCAAGTTACAAACTACATGGGTCAAAGGGAAATAATCAGGCTAGTATGAGAAATAGCAGTTCATCTCTGCGTTTATAGAGTGAAGACGCTGGGGCCTGAAATCGCCTCTGCCTTTATCGGTCTTATCTGATGTGACGGTCGACCAAATGAGCCAAGCATCTGAGACCTTGTTCACACGTCTCTGTCCACAGATGGGGGTCACTTCCCCGTTTCAGCATCTGAGACCTTGTTCACACGTCTCTGTCCACAGAGGGGGGTCACTTCCCCGTTTCAGCATCTCAGACCTTGTTCACACGTCTCTGTCCACAGATGGGGGAGTCACTTCCCTGTTTCAGCATCTGAGACCTTCAGCACGCCTCGTCCTCACCTGTAACCCATTAGACGTCTGAAAAACATGAGCTCTGCATTTATGAAAATAGGAATTTGGAGGGTTCGGTGACACCATGAGTGTATCTGACGCCGGTGCTTACTAGCAATCAAATTACGCATTTGCATGCCCCCCCAAGGTTTGGGGACCCCCACTAACCACATTCACTGCATAAATATATAAAATAAATGAGATGTTGAAGTGACATGTTGTGCTAACCAGCTAGGTAACTAAGATCATCTGACTCAACTTGCCAGCTATTTATTTACTTTTTCAAGAGGACCCTGAAGTGACCTTTTGAGGGGGGGAACAATCCCCTGTTTCATAGGTTCCTTATACGAAGAGAGACCAGTCAGGCTACAAATAAGAGTGCAGTTCATGGAGAAAATGCTGCACCGAGGAACCAAGTCCTCAGGTCTCTGCCTCTACACTGGCTGCTTTTTCCGCGGAGTTCTGCCAGACATACATTTTTACAGATTCTTTGATGCGCAGCTATTTCCTAAAATAAGAAAAGAACTGATCCTCCCCCCCGCCAATCAGGCAGGTCAGGTTGGAGGGTCCCCTGGCTCTCGAGGATCCGTAGGAGCTCCAATTCGCCCCCACCCGAATGAAACTCCCCTCAGGGATCTGTAAGTGTCAGGTGAAACGAAGACATACCTTCCATGATGGCGGTGGTGTAGGAGAAAGGCGTCGTCCCGTGAGAGAGCACTGAGGTATCGTGGGAGATGAGATCCGGCTCGTGCTCGGTGACACTCATGGCTCTGTGTGGCTGGATGGGCCTTTGGTCTGAGATCAGAAGGCCGGTTTGAGCCCTGACCTCAGCATAATCGTTGCACCTCAGCTGGGCTCGTGAGCAAGACCCGTAGCATGGCAACATGCTCCAGGGGAGTCGCCTAAAATGGTCTGATCATGTGCTTTGAGCCGAAGTTTCACTCTGAACCGTATGTGCCTCAAAGGGAGATGGGATATGTGTGTGTGTGGGGGGGGGGGGGATTCCAAATTACTTGTGCAAATAAAGAGTCAATCTTTTTCCATTTTGGGTGTTTTAAGTCTATCGTATGATGACTCCCTTATGAGCAGAGGCGGACCTTTCAGGTCCAGAAAGTAAAAATCCAAACCAGGATTTTGTTTCAACCAACCAGTACTCTGTGACTGTGACTCTTTATGCTCAACTGATTGGTTGAAGCAAAATCCTGGTTTGGATTTTTACTTTCCAGACCTGAAATGTCCACCTTTGCTTGCGCAGCCCATCAACTGTAAATTACTTTAGAAGCTGCTAGCAGCTGCCTGTCTGGGCTGTGAAGGTGGCTTCTAATTAACCCCCCACCCCCCCAGCACCACCAGACGTTAAGGAGCCCCTGCTGACTTCAGATCTCCTCAGTTAGACATTTCTGGACCTCAGGTCATTTTCACTAATACTTTCATTTCAAGACACTTGTTAAAAGTAAGTTAGACAACTCATTTCACACTTGTACTCCTCTATACTGGATCATGATGAAATGGTGTGCATCGGGAAATCTGTCACCAGGTTAGAACCACATTAAACAGTACCAGAGCAAACACTCCTTCTGGGATTCAGACACATCCCATAACCACTGTGTCGCTGGCTGTCTTGTGCTGTCACTCCCTGTTGGATAATTATGTACCAAACATAGCATCACACATTCCAGCGTACTAACAAACAACTAGATATGATGGATAGTAATCACAGTTTCACAGTGTGACTATGAAGTTTTTAGCTTTTCTTACTTGGATATATACTTTTTTGGTCATGGGAGTCTTACATACACAAAAATGTTCTTAAGGTAGAACAAAAAAATGATTGGTTCAGAGAGATAACCAATAAGATTGTCGAGGAGGTGGAACCAAATCTCCCAGGAACAATTTTTTCATGCTGAATATTCATGGTTCCCTGAGGATTGTGGGAAATCATGGCCTCCATCTCACTTCTGACTGTACCCCCCCCCTTCCCCAGAAACATGTTGGCATATGGCAGATTTGCCAGGGGGGGGGCACAAAACGAGGGGGCATGCTCAATAAAAAACGTGTGATCACAGACTCTGGTGTTGTTGCTGGATGCCGATCTCTGGGTCCACTTTTGATTCAGGTGTACAGCAACTCAGATGCTTTCATTTAACACCTTTATGTTTTGGTTTTATTTTTTTTCCACCTGTCCGACAGCTTATCCAGCACAGGGATGGGGGGGGTAGGATGCCGGTCCATTGCAAGGCACGCTGACACGGGCACAGGCAATGGGACAGCAGGTCACCCAGAGGAAACTCAAACAGGAGAACATTTAGACCACAGTTAGTATTTGAAGGGTCAACCCTGCAGGTCTGAGGTTAATGTTTTATCCAGCTGGATACATTTTGACTCATTGACTATAGCACAAAGTCAGAAAACAGCCCTCCCCGAATCCGTTATGTGACTGGGGGAAAAAACAAATAATAAAGCAATATCAAATATTGTGCAGGATAAATTTGACGAATTTCAGTCAAATCTTAAAAAAAAACATCAGAGATATACAGGGACTTTGGAAACCTGCTTCAACGACACACATGATGGGAAATGCTAATTCAGGGTTGCCAACTCTCATGCATCTGGTGTGACACTCACATGCAAGAAATCTTATAGCAAATCTATGGAATTCCAACAGACATCACAAGCACTGGGGTAGTTTGCAAACCATACAGACTATTCACAAGGTAATAAATCTGTTGCATGCCTGTAAATGAGCATGTATGTGTGTGCAGACTTGTCTTGAATTGAAAATCTCAGTCCAGCCAGCTGACCAGAGTTGGCAGCCCTGGCTTATTGAGGTCGGCAGCAGCTACGAGGCAGTTCAACTTTGCTTTCACCGGGACAGCACTCAGGTCAGCGCTGGTGATTTTTTAGTTTAAGGACTCGGGGGGGGGGGTGTTCAGCTGCCCTGGATTGGCGGAGGGTGCGTGGGGGGAATCGCATTCCAGTTCACCTCATCTCTCACTTCTATACAGCGGCTTGACTTTAGAGCGGCGGCAGCAGAGCCAGAACTGTGAGGTTGGCAGGTGAAGGGCACAGAGCTGCCTCAAAGGAAGACCATCCATCCATCGCTAGCCCTGCCGGCAGGCCTTTGGGCCGCGTGAGGAAGCCACAATACCCAGAGGGGTTACTGAGTGTTCAGGAAGAATGTAATAGAACTTCATACTCAGGGACATCATTTTAACGCACCCCCACTTTAACCATTATTCTTTTATAATATCCATCCATCCACTTTCAAAAAACGATTGGTTCAAAAAGATAACCAATTAGATTGCAGGGAGGTGTGTCAAAGCAACTAGGGGATGTGGGACCAAGACACCTGATTGGTTGATCCCGCCTCCTTTAGTTGCTTAGACCCACCTCCTCTATAATCTAATTGGCTATCTCTCTGAATGAATCACTTTTCATTCTGCCCTCAGAACATTTTTGTGTAACACACCTATGACCTATAAACTCAGGGTGTGTTTTAAACTAGAAATCTCAAGTGCTTCATGTCAGACATTCTTGTATGTTCAGACCCTCTTGTGTGTTTATAAATCCCATCAGTGTTTGGGGATTCTGACATTCAAACAGAACATCATTATACATCCCCGGGTTCGGGCCCTGGGACAAGTCTGGGAGTGTGGGGGAGTGTTTCATTAATGTCTGGAAAATGGAGGCAATGGCTGTGAGTAGAATCAAAATATCATGAAGGGGAGGGAGTCTGGAGTTGGGGGGTGAGGAGCTGGACAAACTCCTCTGCAGCTATCGAAGTTTAGAAATTAAATAAGGAAATTGAATCTTTTTACCAGAAAAAGCCTTTCAGAATTACTCATTTTGGAAGGGTGATTGGAATCATCTCGCACAGCGATGGGTTTATTAATTGAGTTTCGGAAAACTGGAGGAGGAGAACTCAGACAAACAGCAGCCATTTTGGCTTCAGGGCAGGAGCAAAACACAGGTGTACAGGTCTGAGGAGAAACAGACCGCATGTTCTGGGGGCGTACCTGGGGGACAAACACACCAGTGTGTTTCATGTCATTGGTAGATTAGGTTCTGCTGTCTGAACGGGCCTCCCGCCTGACTGAGCCCCACCTGGGACATTCATGGTTCCTCCAACCAAGTCTGGAATTCGCCAGACTCCCTTGTGCACCTCACACCTCAGAATTTATCCTGACGTTCCTCAAAACAGCTGGAGAAACTGTCTGCCACCCCCAACCAAACAATCAGACATATTGTAGCCGCTATTATCATGCATCTATTGCAGCAAGAAACATCTTGCAGCAGCCATTTGTTGTGTGCGAGCTGTTGTGTAACAATCTACTACACAGTATACAGTAAATAATTCAAATAAAACCAGACTGAGTTGCCCGTTACTGTTAAAATGTATCCATATGAGGAATGATTCTTCATTTGTGACAGCATAGTCATCCATTTTCCATAAACACTTCTCCAGTATAGGGCTACACATGACCCAGAGCCAAGAATCACAGGGGCACCAAGCAATTCAGAGACACCCCTTCACCGACCCACAGGTTTTTGGTCTGAGGAAGGAAATCAGAGTACCTGGCAGAATCCCATGTGGACCCGGGGAGAGTACGCGAGCTCTCGCTCTCGACGGCTGCAGAACCACCCGCTGAGACTGTCTGACCCCTCTGGCATTTATCCATCCATCCATCCAACCATCCTTGCTGCCAAGTATCCAGCAAGTGTCATGGTGGGGGGATGGGGTGGGGTGGGAGGGGGGTGCAGCCTATTTCAGGGTATTGGCCGCAAGACAAGGGTATGCCCTGGGCTGGATATTATCATTATTATTATTATTATTATTATTAGTAGTAGTAGTAGTAGTAGTAGTAGTAGTAGAAATGGTAATTATAATTATATGAACAATGTTAATTTAATTAATGTATTAGTTTACCTCAGAGTAATTTCTCTTCAGAGCAATAAGTTTAATCATGTGAGTGTATGTGTGTGTATATATGTATTAAAAACTTCAAACATCAATACATGCCAAATATTATTCTGGAATTATAACAAATGAATGTGCAGCAATTGCATTAATCAAGTGATATTCATCCATCCATCCATCCATTATCTATACCGCTTTATCCATCTGGGTCACAGGGAAGCTGGAGCCAGTCCCAGCATCTTTTGGGCGAGCGGCGGGGTCCACCCTGGGCAGGCCGCCAGTCCACTACAGGATCAACTGACATCTGAGTTTGTAACAAGTTACATCGTGAAGTGAAATGCAGGGGAAAGGCTTTTTATATACCACAGAGTGTTGGTCTGTGTATATTTCAAATTGATGACTGTCATATTATTGCTAATCAGAATCACTACATCCAAGAATTTCACTATCCAGTGTCCTGAACTGAAGATTAACCTGAAACCTTAAGGCATTTGCATTAAAGTGATGGTAGTTTACACACAGCTGATATGATCCCATCGTCCGAGACGTTTAGGGTGGACTGTTGGATTCGTAATCATGGCTTCTGTGCTTAAAACCTCAAATGCAGACATAGGTGAGGTCAAAGTCTTAAAAAGGGGTCTTCATAAGAACATAAGAGGATAAGACATTTACAAATGAGCGGGGGTCATTCAGCCCATCAAGCTCGTTTGGGGAGAATTTAACTAATAGCTCAGAGTTAGTATCTAGCTCTGATTCAAAGGAACCCAGGGTTTTAGCTTGTGCTACACTAACGGGAAGACTATTCATAAGAACATAAGAAATGTTTTCCTCGCATATTACAGTAAAATTGAAATATCTGCTTCTCTTAATCCACTTGTTTAGTGTGTAAAATGTCCATAGAGATTAGTCATTTAAATATTTAGGTTTTAGATAGAATTCTAGACCATGAGGGAAGGACAAGTTTGCTTAAAGAAGTAATTTACAATGTCCACTGACAGCAATTGACCCCTCCCAGTGCTAGTTACCTCTTAATCTTACCACTTGTAAAAAATCCACAAAATTTGATTCCCCCTATATGATTTTGTACATAATGGATGAACTGGAACATCTTTTGAACCTCTTCGTCTAGTGTCGTTTAGATCTTGGTAGCTTTGAAGCGGAATGGGAAAAGCCCCACCTAGCGACATTAACGTGTATTACACCAGAATGTTTTTTTCTCTCACGTAACTGGTACAGTTTTTAAGTAAGGCTTAAAGCAGAGGTCCCACACAGAGCCCTACACACAGTTTTTGGTTCACCCTCATTTAACACACCTGATTCAACTCCTTGTGCTAATTACCACACAGCTCCTCAGCTGAATAATTTGTGGTGGAACAGGGGAAAGAACTAAGCTACACAGGGCTCCGGCCAGCCAGGACTGGAGTTTGAGACCCTTGGCTTAAAGGGTTTCAGAAAGTTATTTTATTGTTATATTATTATGACTAACGTAGCTGTAGAGGTAGGAAAAGCACCAATCATACAGTGTATTCTTGTACGCTCTTCTTCAAAGTGTCCTCGTGTTTATCTACATGTAACTTATGGGAGCCAGCACATATGCGTTTAAACGCATCGGGAAGAAACATGGAAAGATACCGGTAAGATGCAAAGGTCCCATCTCTCGCACCCAGTAACTTTTGGTCGCTAACATCACCGGCTCAAGACCCATCCGTCGCGGTTGGAGTGATAGATTCATAAAGTATCGCGAGCTAGTCTTATAAAAAGCAGCGTTTAATTTTTTAAATAGCGGCAGAGAGAGGGTACGTCCTATTCGTAAATGATTAATTATGTGCCATTATCTTCCAGAAATAGAAAAGTGTGCGTCAGCACGCAAATCTGTGTTATAGGTTAAATGGAAACGGTGGGGAGGGGGTCTTGCCTTCACTGTCAGCTATAGCGATGCCTCCTCTGCGAGAGGCGTTGCGCCTTGTCCTCTCCTGGATCTGACGCAATTGCACATTGCGTTATTTAATTAGGCAGTTATTTTAATCACATTATAAACCGAGCCTCTGCAGCGAGCCTATTCAATTCCACAACAAGGCCTTGGCACCACAATTCCAGACACGGGCAATTACCCATTACTGCCTCGCTGAAAACGCCTGTGTTAATCTTTGACACATCAGCATGATTCAGTGGGTGCAGGTACTATATGACTAAACACAAGAGATGTTTTTTGGCAACTTGTTATTGAGAAAGCACACAGAATGTCCTCATTTAATCAAGGGTGGGCAGTAAACAGGAGAAATAAACATTTCGAAACACATCATTAAGAATAAATAAACTGGCATCCCTCCATTAAAGGTTACTATCTCAGTTAATTGAGCGGTTAAGGGCTACCAGATATACTGGTGGTTTTTAAAAGACACTCTGTTCTACCGACGAAGCAACAGTGTCATCTTGTGGGGAGACGCGGAATATATGATGAAATCGGGAAAGACGTTTTCGTCGGACAATATGTGAGGAAAAATGTGTTGCTATAAATATTACACGAATGTATTGTTGTCAGATAACATCCTATCTGCAGACTTCAGTAGGTTAATACAAAATTATGTGAGAAATTTAGAAATTATATCAAAATTTTGTCCACCCCCCACTGCCCTAGATGGTGGAAGATGGATAGATATCTCGTTCTACAAACTTATCATATCCACCTAATTTAATGCACTTATACTTACAACGAAAGGCACTTTGAGAAAGAATTTTAATCAGAACGTGATCAATTGTGATAAACTTCTGGAATTTAATGGAAACTCAACTTTGTACTTAGTCCAAGCTTTCAAATAGAGAATTACAAGTGAATTAGTTAGAATATAGTTTTGACTAAAAAGTCCTACATCTAGGATGATTAAAGTACAGGCTACATACAACGGGTAGATAAAATAATGGAAACATCACAAAAAACGGACGTTGACTTCGAAGCAGCTACATCAGAATTATAAATGCAGCTACAACGTTGAGCAACATTAGGCTGAATGCCAATTGTCAGTGTGTGTTACCAATAAATCTGAGGTTTTAAAGCAACATGAAGCATTTAACAGTTTCAAAGACTTGGTCCTTTAATTTATTGGTAAGTCAGTCATAAAACCGCAAAACTGTAGAATGTGACCAGGCAATCAATCTCTAAAACTGTATGCAAAGAGAGGTTCTAATCCTTATTACGTCATGATATTAATCTATTAGTACGTGTGCACCCCCTGTAGGAGAACGTCAGAAAAACAATAATTCAGGTGAAATTGTAATTTTTAAAGTGAACAACAGGGAGTGCTCTCGTTCTGCTGAACAGCTCACTTCGGTAGCCTTTTACGGAAATACCCAGACTGTCAGCATTTGATTGACTTTATACTGAATGCGTCATCAACACCTTATAATTAGTGCATGAATGAGCCATTGTACCTTCTGTCTAGGGGAATTGCCGGCAAGTAAATATAATTTGACAGCGAATTCTTGGCAAATAGATGTGAAATTAACTATTAATTAATCTATTGCAGTAAACAGTACGTTTTTGGTGGTATACATTTATGGTGTACTGTGAGAATAATGATGTTTGCATTCCGTGTTGTATTCGAGCTCATACTATCTGGCATGACCCCTAAGAATAAGTACTGGATACAACGTTTGATTTTGGAAACATTTGGAAACATTCTGGAAACATTTCAGTGCCGATATATATTCATTAAGTCTCTCTCCACTACTGTTAGTGTATTAGTGCTCTTTGACTCCTGGGGAAAATACCAAAAACGACATAAATTTCAGAATAAAACGCGCACTCATCTATCCAGCAGCATGTGATCTCACCGGCGCAAAAAAGCTGTCCGCCACACCGTCAGCAGCCGTGCCGCGATCTCCGCGATCGGTGGCCGGGCCGCGTTTGTTGCACACCGGCATCCCCACCTCCACCCACCCGGATTCTGAAAGCGCCGGGAACCTTTCGGTTCGGCAGAACAAAGGCTCGATTTGTTCCATGTTATTAGATGTCTCTGGATGTATTCCTTTCTTAGGTTCTTAGACACCGCCGCTG
>JAODUD010000041.1:12330300-12340687 GCA_026784285.1 Stomatorhinus walkeri | reverse complement strand
CCCCCCCCCCCCCCCCCCCCCCCCCCCCCCCCCCCCCCCCCCCCCCCCCCCCCCCCCCCCCCCCCCCCCCCAGAGAGTTGAGCCATTTTCAGAACAAGAGAGGAAATCATTTTCAGTAAGAACACAATGTGCCCGTTCGAATTATCGTGTGCAGAAGCATTAAGCGGCACAGATCTGATACAAAATGTAAAAATGAAATAACCCCCCCGCCGCTTCCTTTGTAGTGGTTTAACCTGTGGCAGCCATTTGTGGGACAAAACCGCATTATTCCATTAGATGTTGATATTTATTTATTGGACTGAAAGTGCTTGGGACCCCCCCCGGATTAAATCTGATGCACTTTTGCATTCGGTGTCATCTACATTTAATTGTTTAGCGAGGACGTGGAGGAACATGATTTTAATCATGCCTTAAATGACATGCCAGTTCAAAGGGTTGTAAAAGGTAAATGAATGTGTGAGAAATGTGCGAGCGGGGCTTGTTTAATATACTTTTCAGCGTCAGCCTGTGTGTCGCGGGCAGTTTATCGCCTTGCAAAGGGCTTGCAAACCAGGTTTCTAGTTTAGACGTGTGTTTAAGGCTATGGGCCTCTCTGATGAAAAGACACCTTAATTTTTACTGGGATTAGCTGCGCAAGTGCGTCTGTCGGCGATTGTATCATCCTAAAAGGCTGCTCTGTTGGGCACTACGACGCTATAGCATGAAAGGTTTGAATCCCAGCCGGGCTCTGAGATTATATGCTGTCCTGAGATTATATTCTGTCCTAAGATTACATGATGTCCTGAGGTTATATGCTGTCATGAGATTATATGGTGTCCTGAGATTATATGGTGTCATGAGGTTATATGCTGTCATGAGATTATATGGTGTCCTGAGATTATATGCTGTCATGAGATTATATGCTGTCATGACTGGCAGACTATTCATGTTTCTTGGGATTGGATCGAGGCTTCTGGTAAGCCTGTACTGGATAAGAAGTCGGCAGATGGATGGATGGATGGATGGATAAATGACAATGCATTTTTGATGACGATGATGAACTGCAGGGAGTGAAAAATCCCTCAGGGTTCTGGAATAGATGAAGAAATGTTCTTGATGGTCTCTCTGTGTCTCCAGCACGTGGACACTCATGTTTCAGCTGAATTGTCTCCACTGACCGCTCTGCAGGTTTTTCGCTTGTCGGCTATTGATTACTGGGCTCACAGACTCCCGTCGCGAAACAATTAAGAGTCCTATAGAGTGTATGTGGGCCCCACTGTTAATTTTTGTTTAGATCATTATGTTTTTTTGACACGTGGGAATCATTAGCGCCCCCATACCCTGGGGCGGGGGTGTAGAGTGACTCTGCAGTGTTCAGTTCTTTCCAGCCTTTAGGGGCTCCGTAGCTCCTCTGATTGCAGTGGACCTGTGTTTAGATGGTTTTATCTATTTACGGAATAGTCACTACTTCCATTGTTTTGCATTCATTGCTGGTACCAGTCACCTGTTCTGCTAAGCCATTTCTTTTCAGACAGGCGTGATGTTGGTCCATCACAGGGAACCCCACACACGCACCAGCCAGTTTAGAGCAATCGGCTTGCCTAGCCATGAGTTTTTGCATTGTGTTTCTCTCACAGACGCTCCAAAGCAACAAACGTTATTGAGATAAAGCAGAGCCAGTCAATCCTTAAAGCAAGTGTGGTTTAAGGGTCTCCTTTCCGATCGTAGGACGTACATCCTAATCTGTGCCACACAGTTTGGGTGGTTAGAAAGCCAATCAGGTGCAAGGATATATAAACTCCATACAAACACAGGAGGAAGAATTTGAATCCTCAACCTTGGGATATGAGACCACAGTATTAACCCTTGAGCTACCAGGGAATATGTAATGCCCTATGTGACACAGCAGGTACACAGATACTGCAGCGCCACCGGTCTGGTACTCCTCCCACCCTGATTCTCCTATATTGCATGGTGGGGGGGGGGGGTTGTTTTGGCTCCTGGATGCTGTGGCAAGGTGGCCTGAGGAAATTGGAGAGGAATCATTCGGATTTCGGGGGAGCAGCCCGGGACAGATCGCATTAATTATCATTTCAGGAGCATTTGTTTTAATCGGAATTAATAAATAGACTGAGGTAGAGGGAATGGAGGAATTAGGGTGGGATAGCTGAATCGATGTCCCAGACCCGGGGGGGGGGGGGGGGGAGGCCCAGAAAAAAGGACAGGGTGAGCACCCTCCAGACATCAATCCTCTGGGCGCTTTTGTTCAAGCCGAAGTCTCCGGGGCTTTGGGTCACGTTGGCTGCCGTCTGCCCGCGCCCTTCGGTCTGCGGAGACTCCGGACGTCGATACCGCAGACGCGGAACATGCCGGCACTCGATCTGGCCCCCAAGACGCCGGCAGCGCTGAGGTTCTCGTGTCGCCGCCGCTGACAAAGCTTCAGCCGGAAGTAGCCAGTGCTGCGATGATCAAGGAGAGAGGTCCGATTTGCATCTTATAGTTAATATTGGAAACTTCCATTTGCCCTATACTCCCTGTGTATCATACACTCAAATGAGCATTTTCAGATTTCCATGAGTATAAGACCGAGGCACCCCACCCAAAAGAAAAAATAATTTGGTTCATTCATCCCCCAAAAAAATGAACCTTGGTATTTAAATTAAGCTGTGTTCCTCTCAGCATCAAACTCTCTCCTACTGCCTAATGCTCTTCTGTTCCAGGGCCAGTCCTTGGTGTTCAGGCACTCCAACCCTAACCCTAACCCTAACCCCAACCCTAACCCTAACCCTAACCCTAACCCTAACCCCAACCCTAACCCTACCACAAAACTGAAGACAAACAAATTGTGTCAATTCATTTAAATTAGAAACATTTCAGTAGCACAGGTTATCAGGGTTGCCAGTTTTGGTCAGCTGGCCGGGATGAGATTTCCAGTTTGAGACAAGTTTGCACACGTATATGTGTGTATGTAAGAGTTTTATTACCTTGTAAATAGTCTGCAGGGTTTGCAAACTGCTTCTGTGCTTTTGATGCAGCTAAATTTAGGTTTATAATGGAATAATATAGATTTGCCAATTCCTTGCATGAGAATGACAGTCTGAAAATATGAGTGTCATGCCGGATACCTGAGAGCTGGCAACCCTGGGGTATGTCACTGTTAGCAAACTAGCTCACATTATAACTGTAATATCATGGAATGCAACCAGAGGTATTACTTACTCACTCTTCTGCTTCCATTAGTCAAAAGGAGCCCTAGACAATCATCAGTCTCACCTATAAGGCGGGCCGTCCCTGTCCTATTGATTGCCATAAATTACAAATTCTACTCAGACATTCATTTTAGCTAAAATATATAGATATACAAATATCCATCTTCCGTGACAGTCTTCTATCTTTTATCCAATACAAAGTCATATTGGGGTCAGGAAGCTTAGAGTATATGGCAGGGGTCACACGGGATGGGATGCCAGTCTTGCGGAGGGCATTGATGTAAATGAATCCATCCTTCAGTCTTCTTTACATGGTGACAGGGAGCCTGGAGCCTCTTCCTGCATGGGGACACCCTGCATGGGAAGCCAGTCCTTCACAGGGACAACAAATAATCTGTGTATTATTGATGATGTTTCAGGGAGCCCCAACTTGTGGTGCAGCGCCTTGTTGGGGCATGCAGGTGAAACTGAGAGATGTTGCCTGGATTTTTTTACCTCTTGTCAGGGTAGCCCGTGGAAAACAGGTCCCAACAGAGGTGCCAGACAAAACCAGCCACCTATATTATTGGCTGGCAGTGAGTCAGAACTGTGTTGGTGCAGACGGTCATTGTGGTGACAACGACAAGGGCCCTATTTCAGACTGTGTGGAAGAATGCGACGGTAATTCACAGGAGGACCATACGAGAAGGTCTGGAGATGCTGAAACAAGTATAGGGTAGGAAGATAGGTACTCAGTTGGGACATCAACAGGAAGATCTTTGAAGTGAGATTGGTGTTGGAGTTGGATCAACGCCTTTCCAATGTCCAGCTACGACTGTTACCATGACTGAATGATCATGAAGCCCCAGACAGACCATCCTCGCAGAGCCAACATCTACTTTATGGCACCTAATAATAATAATAATAATAATAATTCAAGGAGCCCCGTGTGTTTACATTGATATAGTGAACGCCATAGAATTAATCTGATTGGGCAAAGATATGGTGTGGATCTTCTCCAGAAAGTTCAGGATCGTTCCAGACACCTGCAGGTGTAGCTGTGTTTCAGGAGCGGCTGTGAGCCCGTATTGCGTCGCTCGAAACCCGAGTCCATTCTCCAGGTGCTGTCTTGGATTCGCTTTCCACTGTAAAGATGTTCCATCTTTATGGATGCGCCGGTTCTGCTCAGCGCGAGTCTGGCATGTTGCCGCGGCATCGAGAAAGGGGCTGATTTATCAGCTGCAGCATAGCCATCTGTTGCGCAAAATTACAGATAAACCAGTTAGCGGACACTTTACCCCATTGTCTCTTGTTTTGTTAATCACTCGTAATAACATCCCGCATCAATATGGTCTTTAAACCCGATTTCAGAGTTAATGGAATAAGAGGGGCCTCGCTCGCCGAGTGCGGTGGGGTAACGTCGTTAGAAATGTTTGCTAAGGACAAATTAAATCAGCCATAAATTGCGCTCTCGGCTCGACCAGAAAACCCAGCCTCATTCAGGAGACCGGGACTCATTTTTTAACCTCTCACAGAAAATGCACTTAAACAGATTAAAATAAAGTAGGGACTACGCGAATGGATGTAAACCATAATTGCCGCTGTCCTAATGGCTTCCTGTTAGCTGCGGCTGCTGGTCGGCAGAGCTATTTTGGAGTTAACTAGTGATCAAGGTCATAGCTTTGAGCGACCCGCGGGCTTAACTGAATTGTGCATGTCAACGAAATGCAGAGTACTTCCCATGATTGCCTGCTCTGAGGAAGCAGGTACCCCCCCCACACACACACCTGCCCTCTCCCCTCAGTAGGGGTGGGACCGTGCTACTCAGAGTGGCCTGCTGAGGCATATAGGTCTCAGCAAATATGGCAAAGTCCACCTCACACATAGCTGCAGATCCCTGCCTGGGGGCATTTTATTGGACATAGACAGAGACTGTCACAGCTCTGAGCCTCCTTATTGGACATGGACAAGAATTGTCACAGCTCTGAGCCTCCTTATTGGACATGGACAAGAATGGTCACAGCTCTGAGGCTCCTTATTGGACATGGACAAGAATTGTCACAGCTCTGAGCCTCCTTATTGGACATGGACAAGAATTGTCACAGCTCTGAGGCTCCTTATTGGACATGGACAAGAATTGTCACAGCTCTGAGGCTCCTTATTGGACATGGGCAGGGACTGTCACAGGTTTGAGGCTGCTTATTGGACAGGGACAGGGACTGTCACAGCTTTGAGGCTGCTTATTGGACAGGGACAGGGACTGTCGCAGCTCTAAGGCTCCTTATTGGACATGGACAGGGACTGTCACAGGTTTGAAGCTGCTTATTTGACAGGGACAGGGACTGTCACAGCTTTGAGGCTGCTTACTGGACAGGGACAGGGACTGTCACAGCTTTGAGGCTGCTTATTGGAAATGAACAGTCTCGGCCCTGAAGCTTCCTATTAGACATGGGCAGGGACTTTCCAAGGCTTCTTACTGGACACAGGCAGACACAGTCTTATATTCTGCTTATTGGACATCAACAAGCACATACTAATCTAGAGACAACTACTATAATAGAATAATCTATTACAGTCTTCACTATAAAGACTCCCATCCATCAGAAGCAGTCTTTGCACTGTTGCAATTCATCATTCTCAGTCATTGTCCGACATGAGCAATCAGGCCACATTGTGTAATGAATTGTCTTATCTGTTCCTTATGCTGCACACTTAGTGCTGAAATGAAGAACAGTGTAGTCCGCTGGTTTACTTTGTAGTCTGCAGCCATTTTAAACTTCTGCTGAGGTTAGTGGTTATTGATGCATTTTATCAGTATGGTGCAATGCAAAAAATGGAAATCATGGAAAATAATTCACATTGCTAAAGTAGGTTTAAACCACTCAGGATGGAAAACATTGGCAGAAATTTAGCCCAGATATTCTAAGGGAAAAAAAAACCATCAATACTCAATATCTATGTCAGCAGTCAATATCCCACAAAGTACTCGTCCTTTTCATCCACCCACATCAATAAGAGACATTTCAGTTGCACGTGCTGGCGGTCATTGTCCATCAACTGAGGGGTCTGAAAATCCCAGTATGTTCTGAAATCTCCAGGGTTGGACCGGGATTCAACTTTGACCCAAGACTTTGGGGTCCCCCATGACCCCATGATAAAGTATGTCTTGCACGGTAGGGGGTGGGGGGTAGATTTTGCTGGCCCAGAAACCCATTGCCCCACCAGGAACACGTCCCATATGCCAGATGGCCCGTCCAGCCCTGGCTACCTCCTGAACATTAACGGTGCTCAGTCTTTATTTCATAATATGGAAGGTAATTAGATGTGTAGTTTTTTTGTGAAATACTTTGGGATATTTCTGTGGAATTTCTGCAAACTGTTATGTACCTGCCACTGTGTACAATAGTGTTTCTCAAATCAGAGAAGCCCCCAGACGGTCCACGTTTTTGCTTCTTCTCAATTCCCTGAGAGTCGGGATGGAACAAAAACGCGGACCACTGGGCGTCCCCGAGGACTGGTTTGAGAAACACCGGTCTACAAGACACTGTTAAAAACAAACAACATAAAAATAACTTACAGTAAATTCGGTTTGCTAAAGAACATTGTAAGATAGTGATATGAATGATGTTGAGCGCAGATTCTCAGCTGTGGACGTGAGAAACAGCAGATTAACATTTCTTGCTGACATCAGCACGGACACTCGGGTGTTGCTGATGTCACTAACTGTTATTGTATTTTTCCCAAGGTGGGGTATGGTCGGGCCCTGATGTTTGCCGGAGTCTGAGGCCATAGCCAAGGATAGCCTGTGCTAAGGGTTCTAGACTACGGTCTGGATATGAACTGAGCTGCAAGTTAATCCAGACGTAGAAGATAATGCACCTTATGAATCAATGTTTAATGTAAAAAGGCTTAACGCGGTTTGACATACAAAAATATAATGCAGAACTACCAGACCTCAGACACACACAGAACCCATCATTATACCCCCCATCCTAGATGATCAGCATGCGCTAAAACGTACCCATTATTATTACATATTGATTGTCCACATCAAAGGTTATTGTTAATTCATTAAGTTATATTAAATTTACGAAATGTTGTTTTGTTATTGATCATTGTTCCAGACCTCTGACTTTGAACAAAAATCTGAGGTGGACCTTTGATTAAAAAGTTTGAGTACTGATTATTAAGTATTAAGACGGCACTGGACACAGGGAACCATCTGGAACAGCGTTTTACTGGAAATCCACTATAGAGTGCGATGTGTTGGTGTGTTGGTGTGTCGGTGTCAGCTCTCTGCGTGTATGCCGCGTCCCCGCGGTGAGGGTCTGCGCCTATCGGGGTTGGTTCGCCACCCAGATGTGCGCGGCCACCGATCGACGGGCTGACACGGGGCCGCCGGGCTTCGCGCGTGGTGGTGTGGGTTTACACCCGACCTGGGTTCACGCTGTAACGTGGCACCTTTGGTTTGGGGATGTTTCACACCTCGTGTGGGGCTGACAGAAAGAGGACCCCCCCCCCCACCCAGATTGAATGACAGGCACACGGGCGATGACACGTCTTCCCCAAGTCGTAAAAGCCCCCCCCCCCCACCGCTGTCCATCAACAACTCCAACCGTCAGTCACGGGCCCCACATGTCACCTGGGAGGAGACTGGGAGACAGGCCCTCTGGGGATGTGCGGGGCGGGCAGGGGATGGCTACCTGGTGACATCAGAGGGCCCCTGCCGGCTCATATTTCTGCTTCAGACAGCTACAGATGTTAATAGCGGGGCAGGGGGACAGGGTCAACATAAATACGAAAGGCAGTTCCACCTCCTTGTTAAAGAGACATTCACCGAATTTTCGTCCTTTTTACAGCCGCTATTCCTGAGTGCCGTTCTGGGCGCCTGGACGTTTTCCGAGGAAGCACGAAGCAGTAGAACATCCGGATGGGGTTAGGGTCAGGGTTAGGCCATTGGGGGCGTAGGCCCACTCGCCACGACTGCTGGAGAAGGCTGGAGTTCACGTAGGAAGCCCATGTGACGTAGGGAAAACATGCAAACACACACACAAAGGAGAGGCGGGATTCAAACATCAACCATTGCGGCGTGTGCCGCCATGACAACCGACCACATTCCAGCATTCCTCTTAGTTAACCAGCAGCATACATAAAGCCAAAAATTGGATGATGCGGGTAGACATTTGTGGTTAAGAATTTGTAGCATAATTATAGATAATAGAATGTTCCTTGGGATTCCTCAATGAATTATGTCCGTTGTAAATGTATATAATTATTATTTCTATTGTTATAGAAAAAATAGCCAACGTAACCTGCAAATCTTGCAGATAGACTAATTTTTAAATATAACAGAGATATGTTATTAGCCCCTATAGGGGAATTCTCTTTTTCACCAAACAGGGGAATGCAAGCATAAGGGGTGTCACGGCAATGCACCACCTTGTGGTGTCCCAGGGAAGGGGGGGGAATTACAGGCTTTGCTTAATGGCCCACAGACATCTGACTGTTATGCCAAAGCCAGGCTTGAACCAATAACCACCTGCTCACCAGCACCATGGGTTAGCCCACTGAACTACACACCAGCAGGATAAAGGGCGCATGTTTCTAAATGTCTGGTTAAAAAATGACCTTAAAGAGGAATGTGTTTAAAAAACTACCGATGTTTTAGGCAGTGAGGTGAGGCTCCGGGTTCGAATGTGATGGTGACGAGGTCAAGGGCAACTAGCAGCGGGTGTTGATTGAAGGCATGGCGAGACGTCACCGCAGCTGAAGGCAACGGATGGAAGGGTGGTCAGTAGAAAGATCCAGAATGTTAAAGACATTTTTAGACGTGAGCTCTGTACATTTTCTGGAGTCACCCTTTCACACATATGGCACACGACCGGAAACTGTCAGTGTCAGACACCTACTAGAAATACTCCAGTTGGTTTAGATGAGGGGTGGCACTTGAGTAGGGCATGCCTGAGATGGGACACGACGCGAGAAGTATGCTGCGGAAATCGCAGTGTTCGCATCACACCGCGGTCATGTAGCCGGTTTGCAATCTGACCATCTCACCGTTCCTTGAATCTGTCGGATGATTTTGGCGCCGGCCCTTGCTGACAGAATTTGATTGGCTGTTTGTGTTCTTCCGTTTTCGTGCCAGTTGCTTGACAGATACATCATCAACATACCCAGCCACTCAAGGACAATTCTTGGGAATATTTCTAGCTCCATTCACACTGGGGGGTCAGTCGGAAATGATCTGGACTTTGTACTAGGGAGCTAGCAGGGGAAAGTCCCTTAATCGACTGATACTGTTTTGGACGTCGGCTCACACATACAGCCCCTCCAGGTAATGTCTGGAAAAGTTCAGGGTGGTGGAGCATGTTTGAAAGCAGCTTAAATCACTGATTAAGGTAACCTTCTCAACTGTGAATAGTGCCACCTGGTGGGGCAGTTGGACTTGGGGGGGTGGTGCAGATTTTCTGGAAGGTAGAACTGCTAGCAAAGGTGCCTGATGGCGGGTGAGATTTCTGATGCCTGCCCCCCGCCCCACCCCCCCACCCTTCCTCCCTCAGGCTCTCAGGTGGGTCAGCGTGCTGGTGAGGGATGTGTGACAGTAGATGAAAAACGCGATGGAACGAGGTGTCACCCTGCAAAGGGGCATAATAAAGGCCTGTAGCTATACGTCAGGCAGGAAGGGCACGTTTACAGACCATAAAGGGGCCCCGCTCTCGTAGCCTAGAGCAAAGAACTCGGTGTGAACCTCCTCCTCGGATACAGCATCCGTCTGAGGCACTTAAGTACATATAAAACCTGAGATGCGAGCATCTGCGCAGTAAAACGAATCTAGCGGGTGATGTCATGTTCCCGTCGCCCGGGGCGCGATTACAAGGCACATGACATTTGCATATTATCAAGAGCGGTCTGCGATTGGCCCCGCCCACCTGATGAAATGGGCGTGGCCAGTCGCCCCCGCCGGTTAGGGTCGCCCTCGCTATCCCAGACCTGTCCGGCTGCTGTGCAGTACGGCCCAGTGTTGGGTTTCCGGTGTACCTGCAGGTAAAGGGAAGCTCTCTTCATTCACAGTGCATGACTTTTTAACGGGCATGTCCTTGCCGTCACACCCGCCTCCCCCCCCACACGTGTGTTTGGTTCATTCCAGGCCCTCCCCGTCTGTCTCGAGGAATGACACCCAATAGCCCTAGTGAGGACCGCGCCTGGACCACACCACCCCC
>JAODUD010000041.1:12308630-12320368 GCA_026784285.1 Stomatorhinus walkeri | reverse complement strand
GATCTGGTGTTTGATATAAACAGGAAGGCTTGGTGGAGGAAATCTGTCTGGAACCGAAAGTTTGAAGTCGGTGGTGCTGTCGTGCCCATAATCTAAGAAGCTGAATCTGAACTGCATCAGCGAAAGTATCTGGTGTTAGAAGCAGACCAGCAGACCACTCCCTCTAGGAGCCAAACTGCATATTTGTATTGAATGATTCATTGATTAAAATGAAACACTGTCTATGATTTTCTATTTAGAGGGGAAGTGATACATGAATATAATTAGAAGCAAATACAATATTGTACATTCAGCAGTATAACATTGTAATTCACCGTCCAATGCTACGCTACTTGCTATACAGCGTAGTGCTACATACTAGCATATACGGTAGAGTACTGCTCAGTCTCTAGCTGCTCTGCCACTAAAATGCAGTTAAGCGGTCATGTGACCCTGGGTTCTCTTCCTGGCGCAGGTGGCGGTGAAGATGTACCAGCGCGGGGGGCGGGGCAAGCTCATCAGGCACACGATTAGCACCGCCAGCATCCCAGAGTGCTCCCAGGTGGTGTTCCGCATCGAAGGCCAGGAAGCGGACTCCCACATCCCCGTCGACAGGATCCACAGCATCTCCCTCAGTGTCTGAGCCACGCCCCGTCCCATTCACCCCCCCCACCCCATTCAGAAACACGTGTCAGGAACACAAAGTCCTTCCCTAACCAGTTTTGCACTGAGCTCCTTGCTGTTCAGCGGGTGCCTTTTACACACAACCGTAGCCAAAGCGTAACAGAACATGTGCCTAAGCTTGTAGCAATGCATGCATTTACACATATTTATTTACTGTCTTTGTCCAAAATGCAATCAAAGTCAAGGTCTTCATTATCGTCTCTCTATGTGATGCAGGGGGGGTCATACACTGACATGAAATTACATTTCATCATCGTGAAAATAAATTAATATAACAGAAATACATATGGCACTAAGATATGAGACAGTGATATCGCAAGCATGCATGTATTGAGTGCTTTTATTGGTGGTCTTGCTATATTGATGAGGAACGTCTCCCAAAATTACACTGATGACCATATGGCCTTTTACTGAGGGCTCCTTTAATAAAGCTAAAAATATGCAGATGTTCTACACAAAAAAAAACTAAAATCTTAAGTCAACTGCAATTCTCAGTGACTGGTCACTTAATCCCATTACTGTGCAAATTCAGGTTTTCCCTGCATAAATAGTATGATTTATTTTCCTGGTTTACTCTTTTTAATATGGAGGTAGACATTTTTTGTTTGTTTGTTTGTTCGTTCGTTCGTTCATTATTTTTTTGTTAGTTCATTTGCTTGGGTGTGTATTGTCACCACATCCAGTATGGCCCCTGTCACTAGGATGTCACTGTCCTTTGTGTGGAGCCTTATCATTCACAGTCCTGATACAGGAGTGCAGCTGATTTACTGGGAAGCTCTGACTTATTTAAAAGTGTGTGTGTGTGTGTGTGTGTGTGTGTGTGTGTGTGTGTGTGTGTGCTTGTGTGTGCGGGCGTGTGTATACGGACACGCTGGCGGAGACGTGGCGCGTTACGGCTTCCACGGCCACATTTTTCGCCGGCCCCTACACAATGGCCACTCAGAGGACTGCATTAGCTGCTCACGGACTCCATTTACAGGGGCTAAGATGGTCTCAAATGAAGTTATTCCCATCGGAACATCAGTGCCTTCAGCTATCTTGGGGACGGAGAAAAAAGGCCCTTTTTTTAATACCCCGATCCGATCTCCTCGGAGAGAGCGGCCCGTCTACCTGAAACCAAATTATATTGTGCTCAAGCTCTTTTGTATGAATGTCTGTTTACAAATCTGCCCCCGAAATATGGGTCTGATGTCTATATTAGTGGTTCCATTCCAGGGGCTCTCAGAAGACCCCTTAATGAAAACAGCGCCGGCCTCCGGAGTGACTGAAACCTGCGGGGGGGCACCCTGTCGATTCGCGCCCTCTTTCTTTATTCGGACGTTTGCCGCCAATAGCCAGTAACTCGTCATGGAAACATCATTCGCCTGTCAGTAGGGATTGTTAAACCATTGCTGACTCACGATAGAAGTCAGGCGTTGACTTCAAAATCAGAATTGGAATCTTTGTCGCCACACAACCACGACTGGTGGAAACTTGGGACAGCTTGCTACCATTGGAGACACCGTGATGATAAATGGCTAACGACAAACAATTAGGGCAGAATCCGGATAGAAATTTGGTGTATTGGGTGTCTTCTAAGGGTGCTGTAAGTTTTTCCTGCAGGGCTATTTTCATTCTGGCCATAATGGTTATGTTTTGGGTAAATGGTAATGTTTTGAAAAAATGGAATAGAAAAAACGTTGTGATTCAGGAACTTCTAGCATTGGGATAACTGGTACAGATATTGTTTATGTGTTGGTTTTTCAGTTTTGTGAGTTTTTTTCTGCCTGCCCAGGATGGGTCATCACTCCGTCTTGACCTCAAATCTTGTTCACTTTATTCACACTCTTAATTTGAGCTTGAACCAGCCATGTGCTGCATTGTGTTGCTGGCATGACTGTACTCAATGGTGTTCCAATAAACTTGAAGGGTGACAGCTGGGTGAAGGCATCTTGACAGCTTTTGTTATGGTGCACGAATTCTGAGAGCAGAAGTACGACGGAGAATGGAATTCTGGGACCTAAATCTTTTCCGATGATCCTAAATCAATCCGATTCGCACACCGGACAGTTTTTCTTCCGTGCCGCTGTTCGGTCTGCAAGGTTTGTAGCTGTTTGATTGCTGACGTGAAATTCTTGGAAGGTGATTCGGAGTAACTCACAAGAACTGTGCTCAGGTTCTGCCTCTAAATCTCAGACTCTATTTTGAATCACTTAACACGACCGGGAAAAAAAGCAAGGATGCAGTTTCACCTTTTAATGCATGACTCCCCCCCCCCCCCCCATTTGCAAAAGTCCTGAAAACTGGAGACTCTACATCACCCCGTCAGAAAGTCTTTTGAAACCAAATGTGTGAGAAACATCCTTGGATGGGTAGGTAGGGTGGGGGGGGGCACAGTGTCTAACATCATACTGGAGGGTTGGGAAGGAGATGGGGGTCAACAACAGGTAAGAGGAACCCCTGAGCAAAAAAATTGTGGGGGGGTGGTTAAGATGGATAAATTGTGACAAGGTAACAAGGTAACTAGATACCTGCTGGATTCAGTAGGTCGTGCTGTATTGCTGATCAATGGGGTTTCTGTCACCGGGGGGTGAGACAGGATGTGGGGCTGAGGTGGGTCTCCTCACCTGAGTAGAAGCATTGTCTCTAGGTAAACAGGAGCCAAGTATACTCACGTGTAATGTGTTGAGGCGATGAGTTTGTATGATTTTGTTCTTCTGCAAACCTCGTGCCACAAAACGTTTTCACAGTGGAACGGTGTCTTTTTCGACCTGATAGCCTGACCAAAAATCATACTCCTCTGGTTTCTATCTTGTCGTGGTCTGAGTTCCAGCGAAGTGACCGTGGGTGTCAGCAAGCTGACGTCAATCGGGTTCGGGCCTTACGTAACCGAGGACCAATTTTGCAGCGTCATTATCTTCTCCTTGACTACCAAGTGAAGACCGCTCAATCTCGACTGGGCCATTACGGCCTCTTCAAGCTGTAGTCAAGATCAACGCGAACGGGGAAAAATAAATCTTCATCCAAGGAGTAAAACAAGCGTGGCCAGGTCGTGGCATTTATAAAAATACTTCTCCAATCCCCCGCTACTCTCTGCAAATGTCAAAATTACAAAGGGAATAATACAGTCTATTTGTTATCTGTATGGGAGGCCTTTTATTGTCTTGCTTCAAAGTCCACCGTAATTAACAAGCCGTTAGCGGGTCCAGCGAGCTAAAAAACGCCATTCAGTCGGCGCTGTGTTGTTCATAACCCGGGAAAGTGTATCCGGGCTTTTTCCCAAAGACCGGGACAAAGAAAGCGTCTTTTTTGTAGTGCGCCATACGAGTCCCATTTTTTTGTCGAGAGACTTAAGTACTCGCATTAAACAGTCCCTGGTATTAATTAGCTAGCTACAATCACTGCTTCTTTTGTATTTGTAATGTAAATTGCCTAACTAACTCATCGTCATAACACTCGAATTAGGTCGCTCGACGGCATCGAGGCCCCGCATTCCTATTCTTCGTGATCGGATGCACAATGCTACCCCACCGGCGATGTGTATAAAAGCCCCCCCAGCCCCTTCATGATTCTGGTGCCGTTTTGTCCAACCCCTTTTTTTCTGGCATAGTAATCGTATCTCCATCTGGAATAACACAGTAAAATGACAGGAGAGCTTGGCTCTCTCAGCACCCGCTGTAACGAGTAGGATTTTAATGAACCGTTGAAGTATAATCGCGCATAAAACCCAACCCATTTATGCTACCGTGATTGCGATTCATAGGTAAATAAGAACAGAAACTGGTACTTTCTGCGGGGTGATATTGAGAAAGTCCCTGCTGGGGTTGGAGGGGGTAATGGGTGGTGGAATGAAAGACCCCCACCCCTATCTGTAGTATCCCCTGGCCCACCCCCCGATTCTCCACAGTACAGGGTTGTGCCTTAACCAGACTCCAACTCCAGGTGACTGACCCTGACCTTTCTGAAGTCTTTCGGTGCACCCTCCTGGAGTGGTGAGACCAGGGCCGTGACCTGGGCCATGGGTGTTGGGGGGTAGAAGTAACCCCCTGGATCGGCGATTGAGTGTGGAGGGGACAGACTGGGGACTGTGCCATATGTGACATCCGGGGTCACTCCGAGCGGCCGGCGAGCCGCTGGTCACTCTGTCACTCAGAGACGCACAATGGTGGGGGACCCTTGGGCAGATGTCACAGCCGGGTGTTGATGTAACCATGACCGACGGGGACAAAGGCAGGCGAAGCATCCAACAGGTGTCCCGGAGTCAGCACCCGAGTCCCAGGACAGACAGGCACCAAATGCTCCTGCCACCAAAAGGTTCTGCTTTCGTTTGGGATACGTTTCCCTTTTATTCTTCCTTACGCTCGGAGGTCATCGGCGCCCTTCCTCGGCACGTGCCGGTCCTCTTAGTGTGTCACATGCATCTACAGCTACGCTTTAATCTGCGGATCTTCATTTCTGGCCAAAAACCACTTGAAAAATAAACAGCCTTAAGTGCATCAGGCATCTGTGAAGAGCCCTGATGCCTGTGTGACTTTGAAGAGAAAATCGCCGACACCGGGTATTGAGCCCGGTCACTGAATAAATGTTGATTTTTTTTTTTTGTCCCACAATATCCAGCCGTGTGTGACAATGTATGGAGATGTGCTTCTTCCAATGTATGGAGATGTGCTTCTTCCAATGTATGGAGATGTGCTTCTTCCAATGTATGGAGAATGGCAGTACATGAACAACTGCAGGTGTTATGAATAATAATATCTAGAAAATGTGGGTCATATAAACATATAAAGGATATGAGAAAAGCAGTCTAACGGGATCAGTCTAACAAGAAATCAACAGTTGTTCCTTAACTATATATAGTTATATACAAACAACAACATGTCTGATAGATGTACGATGAACGATTTAGATAGGGCCCTTGAACAGCTTTGGGTTGTCATTCTCCAGGAATTGCTGGTCACTTTGCCTCAAGAACATAAAAACGTAGACAGAGACAGACCCATCCAGGCTTTAGGGGCTTGTTAACCTAGGCTCTGATTCCCATTGGCTCATGGGGTGATTGACGGTGTGCGATAGTCCCACCTGCGCAGGGCTATCGGAGCTTTGCTACTCTGCACATAGCATATGACTCCCTAGGATAATCAGGCCCTCTAAGGAGAAGCTGAGAAGACCTAGAGTGGTCTCCACTCAGGCAACGTGAGGGGAATCTGTGGGCGAACAAGGCCTGTAGATGGTGTTGGGCTGAATGTGGGAGGGTTAGGAGGAGGCTGAAATGAACACCCACCCTGGCCTGTCATTCTGGTTATTGTCCATCACATCCACCATTATAGGCAGAAACCTGAAGGAAATCTCGCACAGCATCCCCGAATGTTCACCGAAACGGGCCGTAAAACATGATTTAACATCCAAGCATCAGACGCCGAAGAAGTAGTCTAATGGCATCACAGTGCTCTTGTTATTTGTTGACACCACTTAGCCAAGACTGGTTGCATAATCTAAACAGAGCTGTAGATAATAAATAGGGCTGTAGAAAGAGCAGATGTTGTATGAGATGGAATAAGATGCTCGTCACCTGCAGATGAACATTCGATGTGTGGATCCCGAATTCATTAGCCCATAGATACCGGATTCGGATTCGGATCTCAGCGGAAAGCAGCCCTTGACAATGCTATTTATCAGAAATGGGCTTGATCTGAAGGTTAATAGGAGTTGTGCAGAATAGCATGTTATTTAAATCGTTTTGAGAGTGAAGTATCTTTTTACATACACTTTTTTCCTTGCTAATAGAACCGCCATTCTGTGGAAATGAGGCGATGGGCTTCCGCCTCGTGCGAACTCGACACAAAGTGACATTTCGGCAGCCGAAACTGTCCCAGTGATTATTACAGCCAAGAGTTTTTGAAAAATAATCACCCCCCACCCTCAACAAAAAACCTTAAATAGATTTGGTATGGAATTAAATGATAAGAGGGGAGGGCACAGGGACAGCCTTGGAGAACAACCAGCACTCAGACTGCTATTGAAGGCACTGGTGCTTGTTAAAACCAGCAAAAGAAGGGCAGGAAATCTGTAAAATGAAGCTTCTTTACTGGGTTACTGCAGCGAAAGTGTTTGCCCCCCCCCAGCCCTTTGTGTCCATGGATGCAAACGCACCGCCCCCCCTCCCACTCCACATCATCTATTGAGAGGGGTGCATTAGCGATCAGTCCTGCCAAAAAGGGGACTTCGGGGGCTTGATCTGGTCTCACCCGCCCCCCCCTCGAGCTCCTTTCACGGCCCCCTCCATCGGCTGCCATCCGCGGGCGGGCAGCTGTAAACGACACGGGTGTGACCTCTAAATAATTTAATAAATAATTCTGCCCTTTTTTTGTTTTCCACAGCTTGCAAAAGGTAACAGGGCCACAGGGGACATGGGTCAGATCCCCCAGAACAAACACCTAGACACACACCCCCACATACTTAGTGTTTCTTTGGTGTCCTACCATTGTGACACCACAGGACATCAAACGCCCAAATAAGGCAGAACATTAGGCTGAAGCATCACTTACCTGATCAGTCCATCCTGGTACAATCAAAAAGACAAACGTCTCTTCCTCGCTCCCTGTTTCTCATGTTGAAAATCAATAAGTTCATCAATTAGTTAATTGAATTTGTCAGTCAATTAAGTGACGGTCATCCCCACGAGAGAAAGGCCTATTTATACCCCGTGAGAACATTCCCCAAGTATGGAGTCTTGAGCAGACCAATACCAAGAGAAGGACGTTTTAGCTCAAGTTGTGGGTCGGTGGCCTCTGTGTTTACAACCGTTTTAAACCCTTGGGTATGACCCTATCCCAGTGTCCACACAACAGAATATGAAGATATAATCAGAGTTGAGTATTACAGGTCCAGAGAACCAACCCACATAGAGAGTCACAGTCACAGATACTCAACTGGTTGGTTGAAACAAAATCCTGGTCTGGACTTTTACTCTCTGGACCTGAATTACCCAACTCTGGATATAAGGTCAGGTTCAGGTTCTTTTCACTATAAATGTATATGACATCATGTAGAACTTCTCAATATATCAAATGTGTCACACAGAGACCTATGGAAAATACTCAGAGTTACAGACAGGCCTGTTATTTGTCCTCAGATATCCAGGGCATGCATACTGATGGCCTGGAACGGCTCTGCTGTTGAACCTTTGAACAAAACAGCTGCCTGAATGGCTCCAGTAAATTGTCTGCTCATGTAAATGGACACAATCCGCGGCTTCGGCTATGTTTTGTACGGCTGGCGGAAAACCAGGCCCAGGATGCTGCTTCTTTCCTCGCTGAGACGTTATTTGGCCAATGGGCATATTTTAAATGCAGATTACTAAGAGTGTCCGGGAATATGGGCTGTCAGGTTTAACATGAGCGGTGCTGAGCTTGTGACTGATGCTTGTCCGGTAGGAACAGGCAGCAAGACATGGATAAAGAGCGGTACTTCGTGACCAGGAACCTGGTTTCATGAAGCCCCAGAAATATCAGTCCATCGGCAGTCCCTCAGCTTTCAAACTCATTTAGTTCATTAACCTCCACAACACTTCAGGATATTGAGAGAAGACTATGGATGGCCTGATCCATTCAGGATCCTGCAACAAGTCTGTGGTGACGTTTTACAGCGGACAATCAAAAACGGCCGAAAATCCGCATGGAGGGGTAGCGCGGCATGGAGGGTCGCGTGGCACGTCACCGACACGGCATCGCCTGGCGGAGCCGATGCTGCGAGCCCCTGGGGGCCATTTGCAATGTTAATGCCACGGAAAACAACATCCATCACCGAAACAGCTTCATTAGCCTTGCTATGCTGAGCCCCCCCCCCCCCCCACCCAACCCGTCAGATCAGACGCGCGTCAGATTATCAGGAGTGCGGCAATCGATAACCTGAAGGTGGCAACGGCACACAGGGCCGAAATATGCCACCTAGTGCCACGTCTACTTACCGTCACCTGTCACAAACCTATTAATGGACAGACAGGCTGAAAGTGACAGATATCAGTACTAAGGGACCATGCTGGGTAATGATGAATTAGGCCTCAAAAGCAGCCCGTCTCCAAACAAATGAGCTCAACACAAACATCAGATCAGGTTTACAACGGTAAACTGAACACTCAGAGGCCCAAAGTATTTTCAATCCCCTTTATGAACCCGATGATTTAACCTGGGATTTAAAGAAACGTTTTCGAAGGACCTTCCCTGTCGTGCTATCTGTCTCTGCTGGCCACACAGATGTCGACAGACATCAGGTGATCAAACTCTGGTGAGCAGGTCACGCGGGTCCTGTTGTGTGACGTGGCAGGAATCTGCTCCAGATTCTAGTTCACTTTAGAAGGTAAAGAAAAGAGGAATTTCCAGTTTCCTTTTTCCCAGTGTGTAAGTGCCAGAGACCTATGGAAAATACTCTGAGTTACAGGCAGGCCTGTTATTTGTCCTCAGATATCCAAGGCATGCATACTGATGACCTGGAAGGGCTCTGTTGTTGAACCTTTGAACAAAACAGCTGATTTTCGGAGAGCGTTTTTGCCTTAAACTGGGATACTTTTTGTGGCTTCATGGGACACTGAGAATTAGACACTAGGAAGCATTTGGTGGGGCGGGGGGGATGTTTTTTAAATTTAATTGAACGTAATGGAAATCGGAGCACATCCGTTTACAAAGACCGTCCCGCGTGTGGTAATATTAAGCTCAAGAAATTATTGATGATCTTCTGCTGCCATAAATTCTACCCTCTTTCTCGTAAAATGAGAGAATGAAAATTTTCTCGAATAGATCATTTCTATTTTTAAAGTGTGGATTAAAAATTTATTTAAATTTGTTAAAAAAATCATGTGGTGAGCATAATGAGGTCGTTATAATTATTGGGTAGAATTCATCTTTAAGGGCCAGGTGCCCTTGTGGCAGAAGGGTGTGGGTTTCTGAAGAGAGACAGACACCGGGTGAAGAGGAAGAAGGAAGAGGAACGTGATCTGGGAAGGCCGTTCACAGTCTCTCGATCTTGCTATGAAAGAAGCCCTTTGTTTTAAAGAGATACCCTACTGTGAAAAGGTCTGTCCCATAAGGACGAAGAGCAGACTCATGTGGCGTAGGGATGCGATGGGGATTTTTTGTAAAAAAATAAGTGGCTTTTCACAGCAAGGAAAATATACAAATACACATCTGTACCTCCAAATCAATCCACCTTCGAATGATCTGCTTAGAGGTGAGTGACGGGGCACCCCAGCCCTCCCTGATTGTTACGTCCCACCAAATAACAGCTAACAGAAAAACATAAAAGGACACCTTAAATGGTCATTCATGTCATTTAAATGCATCAGCACTCTGGATATTTTCATTCATCTTTTAAAATTAATGAAAATGGAAAAAATAAGGCAGCCTCACTTTTTCATTTCCCCTCATATGATTGTAGACACCTAATAAAGATAAAATGAACCTTCACCACCAATCATAGTTGGCCACTAATTGTCTATCCCTAATTAGTGCTTTTTTTGCACAAACACCGTACGCTCATCCATATCCGTTATCTCGTATTCGTTATCACGGGGTTCGCTAATGTATGAACATTATTGTATGAAAGTGGTTCCCCTCTGTGAGTTTCTGCTGCATTGGATGCTGTCCTCAAGGCGGATTGACAGCCGCGGAGTTGCGTCTGTGTTAGTCTCGGACGGGCTCTGATCTGACCGTTGAATTTCCGACCCCTCAAAGTTATGAATTGGTTTAGAGGTACCTTAGGCCGTTTGTCACTTCAATGGCCGTGGTAAATGCGTTTGGAGCTGGCAGGGAATTCACTGATGGGGAAAACATTCTACACCCCATGGATCATATGGAAAGCCACTGCCTTCACCTATACCCCAAGCCTCCAGTCTGATTCTTGAGGCACGTGAGCCTCTCTTCCTATGCAGGAACTGCGGACGCCTTGCACTAAGGACTTGGTCAGTGATATTATTAAGCACATGGGTCTGTAATGCTTGGTCTGTAACTGAACAACTGCAAAAGAAACAAAGCTGGTACCACTTTTAAACACTGAAAAAAAACACTGGCAGCAGGTCAAGATGGCGAGATAAAGAGCGAGAAGCCAGTGCCAGTGGAGGAAGTGCTGTCCCCCACAGGCCAGGGGGTGTCAGTGCACGTACCTACATCTTAACAAGAGCTGAGCAAAGCAAATGCACGACTCTCCGGTAAAATATACCTGAAGAATTAGGTGTATTTCCTCATTAATTACCAAGATGCCACCGCAATCGAAAGAGAATCTATTGAACCTGGAACAATCAAGGTAAGATTGTTGGACCGGACCTCTGCAGGCATCCATGGACTGCTTCGCCAGTAACAGGATGCTGGGGGAATCACCAGGCCTCTGAAACCAGTAGTGATATCCAAGCTCATCGGCTATTAAGAAGGCATCATGCATAGTGTCCCAATCTTGCATTTCTCTAAATTCTCTGGCTTACATTTACAGGTGTTAAATGTATTAGGTTATGATGGGCAGTTTAAAGCAATTAACTCAACAAGAAAACAGCACTTTGCATATGCTAATTAGTCTTAACTAGTTGACTGGTTTTGCATATTAGAATAATTTGTAGCATAAAATACAAGAACAACTGTGCTCATTTCTGTTTAAGCTAAAATACTAAAAGAAATTTAAATGAAGGGGAAAGAATTGTAATTCATTGCGCACCATATAATCTTTGAGGTTGTAATTATTACCAAAGCACATCCATTCATCCATCCATCCATCCATCCAGGGCCATTTCTAGCTATTGAAAAAAATCAGGGGCTCAGCTGAGTTTACTTGGGGCTTGACTTTCTTGTTTTTGAAGGAAGATTAGCATTGGGTGTAAAATATTTGGGGTTATAGGACTGAGTGATCAAATTTAACAGCAGCCACTCATCCATCCATCCATCCATCCATTTTCTGTACCCGCTTGCCCTATTCAGGGTCGCGGGGGGTCTGATGCCTATCCGAGAGGCTATGGGCACAAGGCAGGGAACATGCCAGGACGGGGCGCCAACCCATCACAGGGCACAAGGCAGGGAACAACCCAGGATGGGGCGCCAACCCATCACAGGGCACAAGGC
>JAODUD010000041.1:12276957-12308530 GCA_026784285.1 Stomatorhinus walkeri | reverse complement strand
ACAGGGCACAAGGCAGGGAACAACCCAGGATGGGGCACCAACCCATCACAGGGCACAAGGCAGGGAATAACCCAGGACAGGGCACCAACCCATCACAGAGCACACTCACTCACCGTTCTAATGAAGCACACACTAAATATAATTAAAGAGTGGATTTTCATCCATAATGAAGGAACACCCTATCCAGTCCCTGTCCTAACACCCCAGAGACAATCCTTTAAAGCAGTGTTTCCCAATCTGGCCCTCGGGAACTCACAGCAGTCCATGTTTTTGCTCCCTGCTCGAAGGGAGCAAAAACATGCACTGGCTGTGGGTCCCCAAGGACTGGATTGAGAAACACTGCTATAAAGCATCTTAGAGCAAAGGACAGGTACAATCTGAAGCATTCTCTTGCCTCTTAAAGCTAGCTAACATATCCAGTGACACAGGGGACGTTTGAGGTCTTTGAGGAGATCAGAGGGAATCCGCACACGTCCCCCAGGAATAAGTACCATACATCAATAGCGGAAACCTGGGACAGAACTCAGACCTACAGTCCCGCAGGTGTGAGGAACCACTAAAAATAATCTAATTTAATTCACAAGAGTTAATAATTCATACAACTTTTTCAATGTCAGTTCAAAAACTAGGCTCAAAAACTATGGACTCAAGTCATTGGGGATTTGATCATGCAGACATCAATTGCTCTTTTAAATAGATTGCCCCCCACCCCTCAGGTCATCAGCTTTCTAAAGATGGACATATTGTCACATTTTCTCATGCAAAATGCAGAATCACACAAACAAGACATCAGAAATGCAAAATCTCAGCCCAGGTGCCTTTTCGCCCATTTCAAAATCTGTGCATGTTCAGACATAGGTGAAAAATCTGCATCAGGGTGCAACCGCATCCATCTCTGCATGGCGGATTTTTTAAATTAAGACTGTTTGATACGGCGGCGTTGTTCCGACTGAGAGCGCCCCTTTCCATCCTCTCGATTAGTCTCCACCTCGCAAGTGCATTCCCGTCTCATAAATAGAGAGTGCGGCCGACAGAGACTTCAAAAGAAAGGGCCGGCGGTAATTCCAAAATGGAGGGGTATGGAGTGGCCTTAGTGAAGGGCTTATTAAAGCCGGCTGACTCTCCACACATCCTCTCTCTGGCTGCACAACATTCAGTTAGGGTAATAGCACGGGGAAAAGCATAATTACATGTAATCATTGACTGGGAAAGAGCCAGGGATTATTATGGCGTAACAGATTTTACCATCCGCCGTTGACAAACGCAGAGCTGGGTAACAGCGACGAAATTATCCGGTAACCTTAAACCCTCTCCGCTCTCCCTATCTGGGGGGTTTCAAAAAGGCGCAAAATAAAAGGGGGAAAAAACTTATTCGCTCTGAGATTTTTCCTATCACTTGTGTTGCTTTTTGGAGAGCTGGGCCGCATCTCAGATGCCAGGGAGCTCATCTGCGTTCGTTTGTGGTCCTCACAATGGGCGCTTCAACACCTGGCAGAGCGCCTTTTAAGGAAAGGAGGGAGAGAGAGAGGGAGGGAGGGAGGGAGGGGGTGCTCACTCGTCCCTCTGCCGACGCGACGTGCCCACCGCTTTTCGGGGGGGGGGGGAATTGCGACGTTCCCTTCGGTCAAAACGCATGGTGGCTCCTGCCACAAACATCTCTGCCGGTGCTGCTAACCAGAAGCATAAATCAAGCGAGACGACAAGCGTCGCTAAACGCCACATCCTTCCATGTTCTCAGTTATGCCTGATAATTTATAAGCCGGATTCCGTGCTGTTGTATTATAGGCCTGCAAAGACTACATTCATTATGTAAGTGATTAGAGGAGTGCAGCAAAATTCAATTTGACCTTTAGCCGGAATTACACTGGCTACAGCTGTAATTATTTCTTGTGGCTAAACAGGAAATTAATCATATATTTCTGGAACGCTTGCCGATGTCTCATTTTTAGTCTTGTCTCTGTGGTGTTAATTTCTTTAGCAGAACATCTACTACTAGGCATGTACATAAGATTGAATATCTAATATTATCCTGCGCAGTAATACTACTGTGAGAATAGTGCTTTCTGCTTGCAGTGACACCTAGTCTATGGGAATCAAGCAAAACTGCTAACAGCTGTACTGAGGCGGTTAAAACATGCCAGTTTAGTTCACCTGTTGAATATAGGGGCGGGGCCTCAGGGGCGCTGGTCCCAGTCTGAAAGCTGATTGGCTCCCAGAGTGCTCTTTCCCCTGTCACTCAACAGTTCAAAACATATAATTGGTTAATGATAAGGTCGGCTCTTCTGTATGAATTATGCCCCCTCTCATGCTCCCACATAATTGCCCCTGGCCCCATGGCACCGCTGATACGATGTCAGGCTCCAGTGGCTGCTTTCGGGCTTCACGTGAAATCGCACCCCCCTGTTAACTCAGGCTCGCGGACAATACGTTAGCGAGATGGAGCCATAGCTGTTTTCGATTCCTGGGGCTGTGGATGGAGTATTTCCGGAGGAGAGGAATTATTTCCCCTGACTCATTTGACATGCCTATTAGCTGTTCTGTCACTCAGTGGGACTGGGGGGGGGGGGGTTGTTTTGTCAACAAGCGCCCAATAGGAGGCTGCATTTAAACACCTCCCCCTCCAGGGAATTTTTGTTGTTCCCAATTCAGTATTGTCAAATATAGATGTAGTACAGGTTAAACACTGAGGGCATCCTGTTAATTATAGTTGTGAAAACAAAATTAAGAATTAACACGGAGCGCTCTCTCCAACAGGCACGCGGAATGCAATCAGTCGACGGTGACACGATGACAGATGCGGCTGTGTCTAACAGTGGCCACTTATACCCGTCTGTCAGAGATAACAGGGGGATGATTCAATAGCTTTCCATGCACCACTGTCGCTGAGGTAATCGGGCTGAATTCATCTATCTGCAAGACTGTGTTGGAAAACTGTGTATTCCCCCCCCCCCCTGCACACGTTTAATGACATATCCACTGTAATCATGAAATGATGATATTGTCTAATCTGGGCCTTTATTCCAAACATACCGCAGTTTTATTACAGGCATCTGTTCAAAAACCAGGGCCATACATTTTGTAATAGCAGCACACGGATGTTTTGAGCCGCGGGCCACCATGTTATCACTAAAACGTGACATGGTTCAGCAAACAAAGCATGGGAGTGGACAGAAGATACAGGAGACACTTTGTGTCAGCGAGACCTCTGCTCAGTATTACTTCCTGCTTGGTCCTACAATGGTGCCTGTGTGATGCATCCATCTGCACTGCGACGCCCCTTGAGATCATATCAACCTGACCTATATGTTGTAGAGCATTCAGGAGAACTAAAACACCCTGCTTTGGACAAATGAGGACATTATCAGTTTTTGGTGACACAAGTAGGGTCTTCTGGGTGCAACAATGGTGACTTGGTAGTGTGGGCTTTGAGGGACAGTTTTGTTCCATGCAACGCTGGGGCTGGCTGTCAGTTTGACAGGTGGCTTCTGTTTCTTTTTTTTTGTTTTGACATTAAAACGGAAAAAGACCAGTAGGAGGCAATAGTGCGCTCTGTAACAGATACATGGGTTCGTCATCTTCGCGTCCCCACTCATTCAGAGGTCGGGGGAACCTGAGCATCAAAGATGTCCCCTGCAAGTTGCGCTCAGCTAACCGTGAACGCTAATTGCAGGAAGGGCAACCTGTACCCCTCGGCCATGAACACATTAAGTAACGGTTTCATAGCCATAGATGACAATACAAAGAGGCCGTCTGGAAAGGTTAGTAATATAACTTTGGCTTAAATAGGATTAAAAACTGTATGTTTAGCCGAGTGCCCTGTGGGCCTGTCTCCCTACCCCCTGTCACATACTAAGTTCCTAGACATTGAGTGTCTCTCCACGCTAAGACGCAGCTAATCCGCACAATGTAATGAGTTCAGTCAATTTCTATGTAAATGTTATTTCCATCGCAAGCACTGTCCTCTCTTGCTCTCAAATTACCCCGGCAGTCAACTCCAGGGTGAAGTATGTTTTTTTTTGGCGCACAAGCACTCTTTGAATGTGAAGGTGGAGAACTGCTACCTTCTAGAAGGCTATTGTTTGGAAGTGTAGCGGTCATCACACTGTGCGAGCTGCCATGCCTTTCATTAGCTTAGTCAAAGCCAGCTCCAGAGCATGATGAAGAAACCCATCACTCAGCACGTTGAGACGAGTAAGTCAACCTTGCGCCATGAATGCTAAGCTGAGAATCACAGCTGACCTCCATGGAGAGCAGGCAGAGCCATGGAGCTTGCTGGGGAAAGTATGACATTCCGACATATTTCGTAGCGTTGACAAACCAGCAGATTCTGAAGGGTGAGAAGAATAATCAACCAAACCTTTCAAAATTTGATCTCCACACAGGAGTAACAGCTTAGTATCCTGCCTTGGGGAAAAACGGTCATCTAATTAGCTCCTAATTAGACCTTTCTGTGTTGCTGACCTTTATAAATGTAAAGGAGCTTTTGGCTATTCGTAAGTACCCCTGTAGGTGTCGTACTACCCCTCAGGTCACCACGCTGCCTCTTTAACATACTATCTACGTAAGTCATCACCCTGTGAAAATTTATTGCGATGGAAAAATTCCTTTAAAGAAGGAGGGATTATTGTTGCGCAAAGGTTCATCACCTTGCTAAGAAGGCCATCTTTGATCGCTGCCCTTTGACCTGGCTGGGTTAAGCCTCTTGCACAAATGGTTCTAATATGATAGCTCACTTCCTAACTGGTTGGTTGATCATCATTGTGGTCCCAGTTTCACTGCCGCTTGACAAATGTACCTTTCACTCGGAGGTGGTCACCTGGCTATCTGAGGTAACTCAAGAGGTGTTTTCTTCACCTGCGCTGGTGCCTGATCCCAACAAAACACGTCTTTCAAAACCCCTAACTCCTGGGCAGGAGATCTGGAGTGGTTCAGAGGATATGGGTGGAGATTACGTTTTATTTATCTTTTAAATATGCTGCCCCACGGGAATGACATTCAACAGCAGACAGAAAGGGCAGTCTTAAAAATCGCCATGCAGATGATAGGACGTCTTGTCCATCAAGGGTATCGCTTCCTCAACCCTGCAGATTCCCATGATTCCTTTGGCCAGATAAGATGGGGCCCAGCTGACTGGACACCAGCTCCTCTACAAGTATCTGGAGGTCGCCCGTGGATCTCACTCTCACACCTGTAACTGCTACTCGCCGGCCTATCGCTTTAAGAACCAAGATCGAGTGATGTGGATTTGGAGCACCTGGAAACACGGGGGAAGCCCTTCAGCTTCTGGTAGTTCCCAGGGCGCACCGAGTCGAAAAAAGGGCTGTTATGCTAATGGCTATACTGCGAGTGGTTTATTGAGTGAGACCGGACGCTGCTCCTAGGAAGGATCTCAGCAGGTAATAAAAGCGGCTCACCAGGGACTCCAAATAAGCAGGATCACATCCAGCGTAATGCAGTACAGTCCCCAATTATCATAGGCTAGATACATAATACACATAGTGAACTCCCACAGAAGCAATTGCACTGTATTGAACCTAAGAAATGCAGCAATCAAGGGACAGGTTAGAATAAAATTGCCACAGATTTTCCTTTCATCAGGTAGATTACGTGGAGGATACAGGACATCATATTATCTAAATAACCATTTCTAGAGTGTATTAATACAACAGATAAACATATACTGTACATTTTCTCAAGGTAAGGTCATTTTGTAGCAGATCCTGGGACTTGAGCATACAACATTCCGGTCTGCGGTCTAGTTCCTGGATCATTTTGCTGCCCGTTTCCACTGTGAGACCTGAACCGTTGGAGCTGGACCACATGAGCAGCTGCCTCCCAATCACCTACCCACAATCCTCTGCTCATATTGTGCTGAGAAGTGCTGCCCCCCCCCAGCAGCCTCAATGGGGCAGGTGGCACAGGCCCCACCTCACAGCCCCCCCCCCCTCCTAGAGAGGGAAAAGGCCTTGTATCTCAAAGTGGAGTCCTCTAGTCAATACAGTGATCTGTCCATATTAAAGTCAGGTCTCTAGTGTGGCTCTGGGTAACAGGCCTACAATTACTGTCTTGGAAACCGAACCAACAGAAAAAAAAAGAATTAAGGTAATTGTCACATCGTTAACCATAGCAGATGCTTTCGGGGAAAAAATTCCAGCCTCTTTGTACCAAGTATCGTCGTTCTTTATATTACTAATGCAAATGCTCCCTTTCGCCCTCAGAGTCCCACAGAGAGGCACAAATTACTCTGCAATTTTCCATTCTCCTTAATAGGGTCCGTAACGGTTGCTTGAAACCTAACATATTGGACCTTTTTATAGGGACACGAATGCTAAACTGTAGCAGAAAGGAATCTGTCAAGATTAGCAAAGAGGGTAATAATTATGATACTACTGGTAATGAATCCTACACAGAATCCTACGCCGACAAAGCAAACATTTATACATTTCAGCTTTAACAACCCCATTAAATTAAAAAACAAAAACAGCAAGGTGTTCGGAGTTAGGTACGGCCCAGCATTGCTAAAGGCTCCAAACCAATGAATCCCACCAAGTGCTCCGCTATTCGTCCGCATGTGTTTGTTTGTCACAAGCAAAACCGCCCCAGGTGAATTTCCAAGGCACCTGCGGACTCCCCCCCCACCCCGTCTTATTTACCCAGGTGGGCCTAAGGAGCGAGGTGTGGTGCTGGCGGGGCCAGACGGATGGTCCTGGGTGCGAAACGTGGCAGTGCAGCCTCGAGACCCCGCCTGACTAATTGCTTTCTGATGTAACTACAACTCCTTTGAAGAGATGTTGTATCTTTGGCCAGATCTCTTTAAAAGCATCCCCAGGGCTGGACTGAGGTAATCGCAGGCTGCTGGGTGGGGGGTGGGGTCCGGTTACCATTCCCCGCCGTGATACATAGTACACGGCTCCCGCCCAAAGCGTCCAACCCCCCCCCCCCCCCCAACACACACACGCACACACACAACTGCTACAGGGGTAACTCTAACATCATCGGCAAGCCTGCTTCAGAGCAGGAAACACAACACTCAACTAATGGTTACAAATGTGTTTTCAAAGACAGTACTGATTCCCCCACTCACACATACTTAATTACAAACACGCACACACAGAAGCAGATGAAGATGAATTCTGCAGGAATTGTATTTTTGGAGGCTATCAGATGCCCCAGCCCCTGAAGGTATATACGCTTTTCACTGTCCTTCCAAGCAGTCCCCACAAATTCATTCATATTTCAGCTCCTCTCACATTAAGACTTCATGTGGTGTCCATTTAATTTTTTTTTTTTTAATATTGCCCATGATAGATTAATGCATTTGAGCCAAAGAAACATGCACATGGTGAAAGTGTGTGCGTGTGTTTGGGTGGGGGGGTGTCTGTGAGTTTGACACAAATGGAAAATCTCTGTTATTGCTGTCTACCAAAATCACCACTACTCCTACTATAGCTTCAGGGTGAACAGCTATCGGAGTTACAGAGAATGTTACTGCAGTCCTGAATGACTAAACAGAACTGTCCTCTCCTCACATAATGGGAGGAAACTTTGCCACCCAGTCAAGAACCAAACTTTACATACGAACACACACACATAGTTTACCATAGTAACCAAACAAATTACAAGACCTTTAGGATATCTAAATTGGGACCTGAATACATGTCCCCACATGTACGGAAGATTTTACCACACTTTAAACACGTGACATGCTTAATTTCGAGAAGACAATGAGATATCCTTGACCTTTATGCTTAACTGTAAATCTTAAAGTAAAACAGATAAGTGATTACTGTTAATGTAATTATTTGGTCTAACAACCTATTTGGCTGTTTTTGGATCTTCAACAAAACTTAAATGCTAGATTATTTTTAAAAAGACTACCATCTTAAATAGCCTGCACGTTCAGCAAAACTCAAAGGTGGGGTGTATTTTGGTAAATATCGGCACGTTTCTCTCTATAAAATATATATATATATTTACCAAAAGCACATAAAATTACAAGTTATCAGCATAAGATCCACGTCATAGATCCAGTACAACTATCGCCAAAACCGGGACATGTTAATTCAATCGTTATTGAGAGTCATTAGGAGAAAATAAAAATTTCGCATTGAGACATAGCAATCTTATCATACATTTTGGCATGAGTATATTACCGTAAACCTTTGCGTGTATATTTATCATCAGAACGTGACTTGAAATCAGCTTTGATACCAGCTTAGTATGAGAAATCCTTTGAAAAACGTCGACCAGCGCTGTTATTCTATATACAAGATCTCAACGTGCCAATAAATATTATGGCTAACATTTCTGGCGGGCTATCAATATTTGCTGAAATATCATGTGATTTCCCCCTTTCCTCGCGGATTATGTTGAACGGGCACATCAGATAGTGATAATATTAGAAACCATATTTACACCCCGGGTGTCCATTGAAGGTCACCCTTGCGATCGGCGCACACATAAGCCCCTTTTGTGGTTAGGGTAAATGTACAAGACTGCCTGCAGATGCACGCTTCCCCCCTTTTTAATTGTCATGTAACAGTCTCTTGTAGAGCCGAACTGTCTGCCACACGTCGGCACTTAGAAAATGAAACCGTCACCTCGGCTGCGGTCGGAGCGCCAGCGGGCGCTTATACACCAGCCGACTGACAGCTTCACTTCAGCTCACATCATCCGTGGCCTTTAGTATTTAAAAGCACCATAACACGCTGCATTTTAACTTAAATAAATGCACGCTGTTTTAGTTGTCGTCCGTTATTTTGCATAAACTATGTAATCCAGCTTTATATAAAACAAAGAGTTGTTTGGCATGTTTTCCCTCTATATCCGACATTGATTTCGATTACAGTTTAAACATAAAACCGTCCCCACACGGTTTGCAGTGCATAATTAAAAGGAATCGAGAGATTCGAAAATATCCTCCCAGCCTCGATCATTTAGAAGACATCCAAACACGACTGTCCTAATGCTTATCCGAGAAACTTAATTTTCTAATTTGCTGGAAGCGAAGACGGCAGGAAACGAGGCAATTTGCCATCATATTCCCCCACAACAACCCCCGGTCTTGTTCCCTCTCTCTCGCCGGTTTATGAGTGGTGATTATCTTAAAAGAAGGCAATTTTTATGGATTCTGAAAGAATGTGAAAGACTGCCTCATTACAAGTAATCACGGGGGAATTAGAAACATCATTTAATCAAACGAGCAAATAATGCTCAGGATATCGAAGAAGCTGCACGCACTTCTCTACACCACTGCAAGTCCATTTACAAAAAAATTGTAGCTCTTAAATAGAATAATTATAATCTTTATGCCCTTCGCTTCTTACTCTGGAGGGTTTTAGGATAGGGGAGGGGTCTTTTAACAACTGTTGCCGGAGCGGCTCCCGGTCGTGGCTGAGCGCTGCCTTTCACCGCAAAGAGCTCCGGCACTGCGCAGCGAAATCAAAAGGAATTAATTACCCCTTCACACATTCACGCAGAGCTGCCATTAAAGGTCAGTGCATTAGTACATATTTGTAAGATTAAAAGTAGCCATTTTGAAATCAATTATACGCTAATGCGGGGATTTTCTGTGCGGCCTTATTTCGCGGCGATTTAATTACGTTTCCAGTGATAGCTGAATGTGAAAACGCTCCGCCGGAAAGGAGGGGATATTTCAATAACAGCACGCCGGCCGCAGGTCCGGGAGTGGCGTTAAAAACAGGTAACAATGACTTGCCGTTGAAGTTAAACCTTCGTCGTATGTATTAAAAACCTGAATCTACGTCTGTATCACAAAACTTTCTCGTTAATACATTTCCAAGCACTCTGCGTTTCAGTTTATTATTGAGGCTGGGTTCGCAAAGCTTTAGTACAATGTCAAAGGGAAAAAAATCGCAAACCACCTATCTCGTATAAATTACCACCTACAGCACAGCAGATAAGAGGGGAAAGGAAGCATTTAATAATATTTATTTACTACACAGTTCAAGTTTTTAAAAACCGATGTATAATGGGGGAAATTACAATTAATTTTCATGGTGTTAAACGATTTTTCCTTTTGAGTGTATTTCGCTAGACATATGACGTACTAACCAGCTTCTGTGACGTGTGTGTTGTTACCATTAACTGGAAAACCTCTCCTTATTTCAGGGTCTGCTGTGTAAGACCTGGATGGAATAATAGTATGGTCACAAGTATAGTATTCACTGTATATTATGTACATCCTTATGTCCAGTGGGTTAGTTTAGTAGTTTAAAAACATGAACACGCCTTAAAGGAGAAACCGAAGACTACAGAAAACAGAAACATTAATATATTTAACGTGTAAAAAAATAAGTGATGAGGAACAAAAAGGTGAGTTTCATCAAGGTTTGACTGGATGCCAGCTGAAATCTCCCAAGATGCTTCAAGGACAGGACAATGACAGGAGGGGGCATGGAGAATTGTCCATGCCAGGGGACTTAGGTGGACCTGTGGGACAAACACATCAATCAGAAGCTGGAACCTGCAGCCGATGTTGCCCGCAGTCAGCCATCTCATATTCATAAGTCCTGTTTTCATGATCGACCAACAGAAAAACCTGCAAATGTTTGTCCAAATAGAAGTAAACACACACACACACACACACACACAGCCCCAAACCCCAGCAATGCCACGGTTCAAAAGTCAAACACAAGGACACTGCATTTAGAACAATTGAGATATACTACAACTGTCCAATCGATAGCCGTTTAAACAGTATTTGGTGTCCTGGACATTAATAATAAGAATCGCTGAGCGGTGCCTTTCCTTCCAACAGACCAGGAAGTGCATATTTAAATCCCTACAAACGGGAACAGCTATGTAAACTTTCTATAAAGACACTTTCGACGAGTCGCATGAAGGCGATGCGAGCTGGCAGCCGCCTGCATTTCTGTACATTGCGTTTGCCTTCTGACCTGCGAGGTCACGGCTCTGCTTCCCATCACAGTTGCCTGCGTGCTGCCATCACTGCCTCTCTAAGCGGCATTTCTGGACTACGCTAACCATGGCAGTATTGACTGCTGGGATTTGCACTGCTGCTCGCAAATCTAATCGTGCCCCCCCCCCCTCCCATCCTCGCCCTTCCGTGAAAGCCGGGCATGCCCAGTAGCATCCAAGAAAAACCTTTTTTCAGGTAACTCGGTCACCAGAGGTTTGCATAAACAGTTCTACCAACAGTTCTACCATCAGTTCTACCAATCAGTGGTCGCCTCTTAATTAGTGTGTTCTTTCGTAAGTTACTGGGGCTGAAAAAAAAGGTAATTACAAAACACCATCTTCATCTGAAAGTGCACCAATGCCGACCCAATCCCCTCAGGAAAATGGAGAGAATATTGATTAATGTCGCTCGCACATCCGTGTGTTTCACAATGCAGGAAGTAGGCTGCCACTTCAGGGAGAGACATTAATGCAGCTCAGCCATTCTAATTGGCCTTCGTCCGCAACGGGACCCAACTAAAAAGCTCCGATATACATTTGTACTAGACATGAAGTACCCTCATCCCTAAACCAGCGCAAAAACGCAGCATTTGACATCTCGTGTGGGATGAGGGCGGGGATTTAAAGGAGGAAAAAGAGACAATACAGGCTTTTTCCCTTCTCGTTTTATTTCATTTGTCAGACGTCTATCAACTGCCGGATATTGAAAGCCTCGGGAAGAAGAGATAAAGACTGTCCCGGGGCTGCAGCTGTGCGTGTTGCCATCAATAATCCCATTGACGGAATTATAGAAATTAATTAGCTGACGAACGAGGGCAGGGAGCGGGGGAGCAGGGGAAGGGACTCACTTGGGCTTAGTCTCAGCGTCCGTGACCTGGCGGATAAAGATGGCGTCCTCAGGGTGGTTGATGTCACCCTGCTCCTGCATGTAAGAGGAGGCGATGGCCAGCGTGGAGCCGTCGTTGCTGAAGGCTAGCGACGCGATGCTGGTGGGGTAGCGGTGGAACTGGCACAGGCGCTTCTTGTTGAACGGGTCCCAGATGTTCACGAAGCCGTCTGAGCCCCCTGCGAGTCATTTAAAAACCAAAATATCTGAACATCACATAGTCTAAACAATAAGGAAGCTTCAAGAAAAGCGGGCAGCTTCACACACACCAGACTGGGGTAGAACTGATCAAGAGAAACCACCCGGGACAGGCAACCCTGATCCTGGAGCGCCGGTACCCAGCAGGTTTTCCATACCACCTGGTCTCAGATAAACCACACCTGACATCAGCCAGATAGTAACTCATCAGGCAGGATGGAAAACCTTCTGGATACCAGCACTTCAGGACTGGGTTGCCTACCTCTGGGCTGCTACTACAAGCACAAGTACTACAATTGCAGCAGAAATCAGGTCTCATTTCCAATAATATCTTAGCTTCCAACCACAGGGTTCCAAAAGCTCTGAGACACTAAAAACTAAACAAGCTGATCAGTGAATGAAATGAGGCAACTACAAATGGACTGGGCACTTTCGAAGGTGGTCACTGGACGTCACATTAAGAGGCAGACCTACCGGTGGCGAAGGTGTTGTGAACACTGTGGAAAGAGATGGCATTGACAGGATAGACTTGCTCAATGCCATTCTCCTTCAGTCGGTGGCATTTGAAAGCATACTTCTTCTTCTGGACTTCCAGACTAGGGTCCAAGTATTCCACAGCAACCCGGCCTTCAATCGAGCTCAGCACATAGCCCTGAAAATAGAGTCACGCACAGGCTAACACCGCACCCGGCTCACGTAAGCACAGAAACAATCACTTATTGTTGGTCCGGCATACAAGTTAGCCCCGCCCCCTAACCCAGTGTTTCCCAACCTAGTCCTTGGGGACCCAGAGATGGTCCACATTTTTGCTCCTTCCGAGCTCCCTGCTTGACAATCCACATGGACTGCCTTCAGGCCTCCAAGGGCTGGATCAGGAAACGCTGCCCTAACTGAATATGTGGGCTCACCTGCTTGTTAGGGAAGGCCCTGATGCAGCGGGTCTGGTACTTTAAGCTGGACTCTCTTCTCTGCTGCACATAGCCCATGTTCCTCAGGTCCCAGACCAAGACTCTCCTGCCAGCCGTTCCCACGATCAGCCTGTCCCCTGCGACGGACAGCGTGTATACCTACAGAAGGGAGGTGGAGGCGGGGTTTTCAAACAACAGCTTCAATACCTCGCTCTTCTCATTCAGAAAACTTTGTGGTCAACTTCTTTGTATGTGGTGCCTATCACACCACCAGCAATTTGACCCATTTCAGAGCACAACAGAATTTTGATCTTTGTTTTCAGAATTTAGGGGTGTGGGGAATAAGTGCCCCACCCATCCTCATGTATCCATGGTGACAGACACCCTGGCGCCTCTCTCAGCTCCAAATCACTCCAATTCTTCACGGGATTCCAACTGCAGTTAAAACCAACAAAACGCGGGCCAGCACTTTGCAAATATTTTCCGGCAGCTGGAGCTGTACATCCTGAACGCTTTCCCCCTACTCGTCATGCACAGGCATCTGACCTGAAAGATCAAATAAGACTCGCGAAAAGCCAGATACAAACATTCGCTCAGAAGAATTACTGAGACTGACGAAATTACGCGCCCTGCGGAACTCATAAACAGCTTAATTCGCTCGCCGATCTGTCAGGTTCGCCCCACGCACCTCACCGGTTTTTAAGGTTACCTATAAATCACAGCCGTTATCTAATGCGATCCATTTATCCTGAACGCGGGGCCGTTACGGAAATTGGGTCATGAGTAATGTGCGAAGCCAGGCAGCTTTCCTGCAACATAGCAACAAGTAACACAGCCATTAATGCCCGGAGCTCGCCTGTATTTTTCCTGCAAGTACGGATAGGCTTAAAAGCCCTTTCATGAAACTATTTTATCCACAGCAGTTACTTATAAAGGTGCCGTTTCACAGCTTCACTGCTGACAGGCAAATGGCCAATATAAAAAGCCGCAACAAAGCTCTGCAAATATCCATCCAATAGACTGATTCAGGAGGCCTCATTAGTGCCAAAAAGCCTTTTATGCAGCAGACCCACAGTAAAATGGTCATATAGTACAACAGGAAGACTGTTCATTTCATAATTTTACAGTAATAAACATGAACTATAATCGTGACAGTTTATTCACTCTAGAAAAGTCTGTATTCATTTTTGTTAATGTAAATCATCATTTTCACAAAACGCATGCCCACCTTCTCGGGCTGGGTGAAGGTACCAGCATTGCAGGGGGTGCGTGGATCCCACAGCCTTACAGACCGGTCCCAGCTGCCCGTTACCATGACGTTGACTTCAGGACAGTACTCAACACAACGGATGGGTGCATCATGTGTTCCCACAACTGTATCTGTTGAGAGCAAGAGAAGGGTCGCATGTCCCCGTTATACTACAGATCCAAAGACAACCAGCCATGTGCAACAGCATGTTACTACGGTAAGTAATCATAACCCAAACCCCATAGTTAAACACAACATAGAAAAGTAGTAACTGCATTATTATACTGTACATGTGTGCTGTTCCCAGTAATGTCACACGTTGGCTACTGCTCAGCAGGGGCAAGCATACCTTGGTCTGTATTTAAATCATGGGTTTTCAGCTGCATGTCCAGACCCCCACTCCAAGAATGTGTGGGATCCTGGAACAGGACATAATCAGAGTGCAATTCAAGCCCTAAGAAATCAGGAGTCACAGTGTGATTTTGAAAGAACTGCATAACGGTTCATCCATTTCACTTACATAAAAAGCACAATCCAACACGGGGGCCAGATGCTGGTACTTTATTCTCATAGAGTTCCCGCCGACATCGTAAAGGCGGACAGTGGAGTCCCAGGAGGACACCAGTAAGAACTGGGCTGTGCTGGGACTGAACTTCACCGCCGAGATACTATCTTCTGGACCCTGGTTTAGCTTGAACTCATTCGACCCAGTCATCTGTAGGCAGAAACAGGTAGCGATTCATGTGTGAATCCTCCCCATAACAGATAATAAATGCGTCTTATTGTACGCGCCAGTCTTACAATAACGACAAAGTAGCTGTATATTAATCCTATGACATGCAAAACATCCTTTCAAAAATTGTTGCCGAGACCAGGCACCCGATAAACAGCAATAATCGCAACATTTTGCTGCCAACGTTCTTGTGAAGCTGTTTTCATTTTAGTAGCGTACGTTGCATGTTTTTTGAATTTGACTGCTTCTCCCGATGTGATAATTGGCTAACTATAGCTAGCACCATCACCCGTAAGCAAAAACAATGGCATTTTCGTTAAATAAATAACTAAAAGAATCATTTCAATCATTTAAATGATTGAAGTTCGGTTGGAAAATAAACCAGTACTCCACTTTCACATACAGTGGGCACGGAAATGTTAGGCCTTCTTTTGTCACGTCGTGCCGCTTCCAACCCGTAGCTAGCAGCACTTCGTTAGCATAGAAAGTTGTGGTTGGTTGGATACATACTCACCTCTGCTCGTTGAGTGCTGCTACCTTGTAGTACGTTTTTTATTCTGAAAAATAAAGTATGTCTCTCGAAACAATTTAGCTAGTAAACAGCAATTGAGTCTCCCGTGCAGGCTTTCGCTACCGAGCGTGTAGGAAAGAAACACGGCCTGTTATTGGCAGGCTCGAAATCCGGGCGCTCCCGCCTTGATTTTGATTGGCTTTGGTACTACTTCCGGTTCCCTTTGAGTTCTTCCGTTGCCACTGTGCATGTCACGTGTTCCGTGTCTTCGCTCACAAAGCTGAATCCCGTGTAGATAAGGAATATTTAACGAGAGTATGACCGCACAATAACACCAGATATGCGTAGAGTATGTATGCTCCTAGGCACTGAGGAGCATAGCCTATTCTAATTTCGTCGCATGCGTCTTAGATAAGTAGAAATATACTTATGTATTAAGCTATTTTTTTAAGAGAGTAGGACAGATATAATTAGACGTACTGGCCTGTCATGTTCTGAAAATGTTCGATTCAATGTAGGCTACGTTTTGTGTCATAATCCGTTTTTGAATTTTCATTCCAGCAAATCTTTCAAGCTTATTATATGCTTATTGTAAATTTAAACAGTACTGATTGATATCGAGGAATGTTGCTGGGGCTTTCAAAGATGTTCGATTTCGGTCCTTCGGGGACTTAATTCGGCCTAATATATCTTGAGCTGAATTCAGTTTGAGTTGCTTCAAATTAGGTATCCAGTCATTTTATTTCCTGTTCGGTAGTAGGTAAATACTGTAGTCGTATTGTAGTGTTTAAATATTCAGAGTTAATTTCAAATGATTGCTTACTTTTGACCCCTGACGTAATATACAAAATCACAATGATGTACATAATGATGAAGTGGAAAAAAAACTTGTGGCATTAACCATCAGATTTTTACATTTTGAAGTTAAACCTTACCACCTTCCTACATAATTTCTCCCGAAAAATACCTAAAGGCACACCACTTTTCTGTCGGGCTACATAGCCTACTCCTTTCGCAACAAACAACGCGAGTGTCCTGTAACGAATAAGTCGCCTGTCATCCGTCGCTGAATACTCTTAATATATTGCAGTCGAAGAATGGAATACATCATGAAACATACAGAAATCCAGAACCAATATTTGTAGAAATTACCGTAATATTGAGATGCCACCGTTCTAACCTCTGGTGGGTCTTTCCTTTTCCTTCACTATTGCGCCAAGAAAATCCTGCAAGTCGGGCTATGTATTAACATTACAACAAGAAGCAATATATCAACATTTCATCATCTTACTGCCATTTAAATATTTGACGGATAATTTTACCAGTCAGTAAAATCTAAATGCAACATTTGTGGATTTCCCCTCCATGCCCAGAAAAAAAACCGAATATAATTATTTTGCCATTTATTGTGGCGGTCTTCCGTTACAGCACTACATTTTGCGATAACATGTATATCAGTTAATCACAGGAAAAGCACTAAATTAAAAAAGTACAAAATAACATACACATGGTGTATTTAATAGGCTACAATCAGAGAAATACTCGTATTTAAACATATATGCAGGTTATTATACGAAATGTAAAACATCTTCGTTCAAATAAATGTTTATAAATAGACATAGACATGTTTTACATGTATGCATTGTGTTATGGAGTATTCATTTCAGTATTCAATCTTGTTATAAAGATTGTACAGCGGTAAAGCGGGTAAGTTATTGCCGGGATAATAGAAAGGTGTGGGGAAAGCAATGGACCTTGGCACTGGAACCCTGAGTAGGGAATTTTCTCTAAAAACAAGTGGCATCCCAACCAGAGTCTGTGTAGAAGCGTGTGCCATGTTGGCTGCTTCAAGTTCTGCTGAGAGCTGCCTTTTCCATTTGTTCCTGCGGTTCTGGAACCATGTCTTGACTTGAGTCTCTGTGAGCTGTAGGCTAGAGGCGAGACAGGCCCGCTCGGAGCTGCTCAGGTAGCGTTTCATGTCGAAGGTGGACTCCAGCTGGTACACCTGACTCCTCGAGAACACCGTGCGGGTCTTCTTCTTGGCCGAGTTACTATATTTGTCTTCGGCGTCTCTTTTCCTTCCGTCAGAGACAGGTGACATCTGGCTACATGGTCTCTGCTTTTCCTCTTTGTAATCCTGTAATACACCCTTTGATAAATTCTTCCCCTTTTCTATTCCACCTGGAACCGATGCGATTCTTTTCGCTGCGTCTACGAAAAAGACAGTGACGGTATAGTGATGTCCAAAAATCAAAAGTATAAAAATTATGTTGCTAACATTGTCTTATTAGTAGTAAATAATTTTCAAGATTTCTTCGGTTTACTATTTTACAGTAATTTTCACGTTAAAAATACTATTATCTCTATCAATATATAACGACACATTATGGGCTTTAAAAAGAACAAGATTGAATTTTCCGAAACCTTATTAACGCTGCGCTGTTCGTAAGTTCTATCTTTTAACATAGAACCTCAAACCTTTAAAATGATTTGTGTGGTGCAACAGTGTAAAGCAAATGATTTATTACATTTAAATATTATTCTGTACTTTAATGAGGAGTTCATTAGGTTTGAACTTTGGCCACTTAATCGACTGTCGAAAAGCTATGAGTGCCCCATTAAATAAACAATGGCATACAATTAATATTTAACAAACCGTAATTAAATCAGGCTACATTTTACTACAATTCAGGGGAAATTATTTTATTTTAAAGCCGATGTAATCAATTGGACGAGGTCGTATAAAATAACTTTGAGATAATAACATACTTTACAACTATCTCTATGCGTTTGAAAGCGTGAATTAATAATAATAATAATAAAAATACGAACAGCAAAACTTACTCAAACAAGAAAAGTTAAGAGCCTGCTGTCGAGCATCAGAGTGCTGGTCTCCGGCCTTGGCACAGTAACAATCCACAGGCTCTTCTCCTCCACTGCACTCCTCGGACGATACGGACAGCGCGCGATTCCTGTGCAGCCCTTCCTTGGAATTCTCTGCGCGCGCGCCTTCAGATGCGGTGCCCAGAATGGACTGAATGGTGAAGCTGGAGACTGGGGCCGGTGAGCATTTGCTACCATTGTCTTCTGTGCTACTCATACTGGATTCATAACACTGGGGGAATCAGAAGCCTTTATGTGTATATAAAAGGAACGATAACATAAGCCCGTGTTCCGTATATGTGGAGATATTAAAAAGTGATGTCGGGAGGTTTTTTTTTTCTTGAACGCACAGTCTTATACGTATTTCTACCTACTACCATCCACTGTCGACTAGAGGCAGTGTTGTGGCGTTGCCTCATTTTGCATGTTGGTAAGCTTCTCATGGGCCAATCACAAGCGTAAACTATGCCCCGGAAATTTCAAAACGCCTGTCTTCTTGTACGGAGCGATGCAGGGACCGAGAGACATCCACGGAAAAATACAGCGCCGGTTTGACTAATTGTGTTTTGTAGTCCTAATATGTATTTTATTGCACAAACACAGCCGTGCCTCACAGAGTTTATGTCAATCGCATTTCATCTGTGACCCACCGATTTTAGAGATACTGGACTTCAATGTTTAAATTAGAATGGTCCGAAGGAAAAACGTGGATATGAAATCTAAGATACGAAGAAAAAATAAATTTATATATGTTTATCCCCCCACTTACACTCTTGTTTTTATTAATCGACAAAACGATATTTTACAGTATATACAATTAAACAGACTTTTATGGGTACCGATTATCGGCTGTGATAGATATTTATGTACGGCCTTTCATTCTGCTGTTTGGATATTTGCATTTTAACAGCATTCGTATTATCAGCGCTACTTGTTGGATATCATGTGCGGGCTATTTTACGAGTTCATAAAGCAAAAAAAAGTCAAACAAATGACTATCCAGGTAAGTTTGCCAGTGCCGATGTTTTCAGGAGTTAATGTCGGTGACAGAGTTTCACACAGTTGATCAACTTCCTACTTGATTATAACCTTCTGGGACTTCATTGTAGCACTAAAATTGACACGAGTACACGTTTTTACAAAAGTTTTCTGTCTCATTTGAAGGCCTAACGGAGAACGAAAGGATTGTCTTATTTATTTAAGGAAAATAATATTTTTAAAATTTATAGTGGGCAGTGCCATTGGCACGGGAATGCATAACTATGGGTAATACTCTTAAAAGTAGTCCGTATTCATTTATTTATTTATTTGCCACCATTTTGCTTCTCGGAACCAGTCAAGTTCATTTTGCGATTCGATTGCAAATCGTCAGCAGAACGGAACGGCTATGGCTAATTTGAGGGACTGAGATTTCCAGTGTGGGCAAAAAAAAAAACGTGACGCGTGACTACTATAATATTTTTGACGCAGGTTACCCGATGAGCTGAGCTGGTTTAATAGAGAAGACAATTTTTAACCATATTTACAATTTCAGTTTTCCGTATTTGTTTATGCAATGCAGGAGCGGGGTATTGTGAGAGTAACATTGTTAATTGTTTTGTTAATACCCATATACATCCAAAATACATCCATATTTATAAAATAGGCTTCGCAAATATTTGCTACAGATATGCACCGAATCTATGAACATTTTTCAGTATAAGGTTTCGTTCCTCGTAAAGTTTCTTATTTGCGGATGGTGACAGCGAGAGATTTCTTTTCATAGGCACACGGTATTTTCGTTAAAACATTCAATGGAAGGGTTAAGCGTGACGCACTTTACACATATGAATATTCTAAATCAGTAAATAGCATTCACTTCTAAATTGCAGTAATTAAAGGCCACCTTAAAATTACTATAACAAATGGAAGATTTCAATTAAATTCTATTTGGCATCTAAGAAACACGGTGGTTGAACTAGCCTACTACAATACTACTCCTTCTATAACATAGAAATAAAACAACAAGTCCATGTAGTAAATATTTTTATAAATACAAGAGCATTCATATCTTGTAGTAAATTCCTCTGATCCGTTTTTAACTAAGTTCAATAGTTTCGAAACATTTTGATTGTGATATACAGACTGATCATCTGCCAAGAATCCAGTTATAGAGCGCCACGCTACACGCTAACGAAGCTTGCGTTTGAAAGGAAAAGTTGAATTAAGAAAGGATGGGAATGAATGACATTGTTTTTCTGCATCTCCACTGTGTCCAATTAAAAATTAATCGGATAATTAATTCGGTAATATGCCTCCTCTCACGTGCTGGCAGGCAGTTAATTGATCGACTAATTGATCAGTGTTGGGGGGCTCCACCCCTAACCGTGTCTGGGGGGCAGGTGCAGCTCGCTTTCGTTGTTCTACTACATTAACCTTATTACGGCATCCGCGGAAGCCAGACACATAACAAATGGTCAACTTTAATCATAATGTCAAGTCTTTAATCCGCAATGTCCCCGATTTAAGGCGAGATGGCGACTTTAGCCTTTTCCTCAAACCTCTAGCGCACTTTTTGGCGTGTCCCAAATTCCAACAATTTTGCTGAGAACCCACATGTATAATAAAAATATTACTAAGCATGATATTATATATACATATAAGTATATATAAATATATAAGTATAATATTATTATTAAGTATATATAAATATATATATATATGTGTGTGTGTGTGTGTGTGTGTGCGTGTGTACACATACACACACGCGCAAAGCCTTACCCTATAGCACGGGAGAACGGTTTTCTCTCTGAAAGACAGATGAAGTCATGAGCAGCCTCGATCAGGAAATCAAGTTTCGATAAATATTAAACATAGACCCTTTACGGCTGTGTATTATGATGTATGAGGCGTCTAAACTTAAAAATAAGGAAATTACGAGAGAAAATGATCCCAATAAATTTTCTAAGTATGAACGTTGATTATGTTTCGATTTTCATTCAGAGGATTTGAGTCCGCTCTTTTCTCTGGTTCAAATGACATCGCTGAGAGGGGGGTTGGGGTTGGAGCGGGGGCGGGGCTGGTTCCCTTTTTAACCCTAAAGGTACACAATTTACAGTTTATGTAATCTGTGGTTGGAAATGAATTGGGTAATTTATTGGAAACAGAAAGCTATACAGATTGAATCAGGCTAACCCATCCAAGGGCTTCTATCCATCACGTTCCAATTAACAACTAAACCACTGAGCTTTAATGGGTTTCCAATTCACCGCCCTTATAGACTCATCAATTCCTAAGGGAGAGTCGCGGGAAATCGACCGCCCTTTGGCGTCGCGGTGTCATTCTTTTCTGCAACTGTATGTCAAATTAAAAACACAATTAAAATTTAAACTGTTTCAATCAGAGAATGCCCCACAACCTATGTTTCACTTAATAGAACTTTGATGAAAATCTGATGGTTTAACTCAGTCACTTGCGAACTTTTATTTCCGAAAACACCGCAAATTTCTCACATTGAGCTATTTGAATTGGTAGGCTAAATAATTTAGGTTTAAATCGACAGCGTTCCAAGCTAATATAAAGTCAAGAAAATTTATGTAAAGCTTTGAAATAAAGGGATTTGAATGTTGCGCACAAACCTATACCTGCAATGCAGAAATTACTCACTGTGGGAAACACACTATTATTTTATGTACGTGGTAACCTACAATAACTGCCAATTAACTGGTAACACAGGTCTGTGCATTTTTCTTACCAATGGCAGTAATGTAGCCCGTGTACAGTTACATAAAAGTAGTGACGTAGGACTATACTCTTAAAATTCTTATGATTGTGTATGTGAATGGCTTCTGAGAAAGAGATTTGTCAGTATTGGGGACATGGCGGTAACGGAGTTAAAACTGAATAATTGATGCAGTCGCCCACTTGAGCCCGGTAATCTAATTTAATGATGCGGTCTATTTAAAACTATGAACTTGCCTTTCAAGTTCTCGCTTATGTTATTCATTTCAGTTCGCCGAATATTTTGATAGGAAAAAACTGCAATTATAGAAAAGAGTAAAAACTTATTAAAACGTATTCAAACACATCAAGGTCACGATCGCTGCTGAAACTTGGACAATGGCTTTCATGTGAAAACAATGTTCCCCCACCGTTGTTCGATCGATACTAGCTGAAGCATAATGTTTTACCAATCTATTAATGCGCTTTAATGGGGTCGCGTTGGGCTTGCCTGGTATAATATCTCAATACATTAAATTATTATCACGACATTAGTTGAATGAGTCCTGTTATTCAGATTTCATATAGTAGGTTACATCTTTCCTAATTTTGTTAGTTCTTACACATTGCGGTTTCGTGTACGTCATCAAAATGTGTTAAAATATAAATGAATAATGTTTATTACAGTAGTGATAATCATTATTATCCTCATAACTACCATCTAATTTATTTATCTGTTATACAGTGGTGAAAAACGTTTTCCATCTAGCGTGTTTTAATTCTCAGTTCAGGTCGCTGCGTAAAAACTATAGTTTCTGTATATAATTTCTGCAATATTTGTTAATGTGTTTTATTTGGCTATATAAGCCCATTGCATGTTTCTTTTAAAACAGATCAATCAAAAGTAAAGAATGAATGATCTGGTGATCCAGTATTTCAGAAAAACAACAATAGACCTTGTTTTTTGCAACATAACCCTCGTCAAACTGGGGTAATTTTTAGAAACTATTTTTAGAAATATTTTTCAAGGCTCCGTTTTACGCTGAGTGAATTTCGTAATCTATATTTTAAATTAATGTGGAAGAACTGTCATTGTAGTTTTATATATTAAAATTGTATATTTTATCTTCATTAAATCGTAACTTAACGTTAATAGATATGCTATTCTTGGCCTTTTAGATTATAAAGGCATTTTGAATACATGGAACTTGGTGTGCATATTAAACATTCATGTTTACCAGAAACTTTATGCAAGGGTAGGGGAGACCTAGAGCGATTAGGCTGCATGTCTATGTGATTATAAATTCTGAACCAGGCCCTGTCGAAGCTGTGCGCAAGTTTAAATTCTGCTGTTCAAGAAAACGAATTCTTGACACCACAATAACGTCTTTAATTAATACCGCCTACAAAACTGAAAATAAATTGGGGTTTACTTATATTTTTTAACTGAGGGAGCTCCTTACCCTACATGTCGGAAAAGAAGCAAACACGAACGGAGCTCTTTACATGCATGTAATATACACTGTTTAAATGAGTCTATAGGGTCAATCCATGTCATACCAAAAACAAGGAGCAACTTATTAAAAACAGCAATTAGCCTTTTGCAATGTGTAGCTATTGCGATTGGCTTTGAAAAGTTCTATAAAATCCATGTAGATAACCGTAAGAAAATTAAGATTTTAAAATATTCCGCGATGGATACAAAATATATTGAGTGCCATAAACTATCCTGAAAATGAATAACTCAGTATGGCAATAAATATCAAGGCAAAATGGAAAATGTCCGTGGTATATATTTACGGACAAACAGCTGGCTTTAAAAACAATTCCGATTTGATCATACTTTTACTGTTCTGGGACTGAGAAGACATGACAGATGCAGTTTGAAGTCTGTGATTACTATAGGTAAATCACCATCACAGTACTACAGACCTACTTTACCAAACGTCTTAAGAAGGACACGCATAACGACTGATTAAATGTCAAAGCAACAAGTAGCATTCTATTATTATTATTATTATTAATTATTATTATTATTTTTATTATTATTATTGCTGTTGTTGTTGTTGTTGTTGTTATTGACCCATATACCATCTCTAATTACAGTTTTAAAGAAGTGTATGACCCTTCTCCATTCTGATTTCATATCCTAAATCTAGGTGCCGTAATTCTGCTTCGTAAATGACGGGAAATCTTTCAGGTGTCTAGATATCACCGTGAAAGGAACAGGTGGCTGTCATCTTTAAAACCTAACATCCCATACATAGGACAAAACGTCAGCCACAGAATTAACAAGCATAAACGGAGTATGGAATGTTAACAGTTTATTTCACAACTTAATTCAGCAGTACACTATCAAAATGTCGCGGCATTTACAAAGGGAACGGTAAGTCAATTCAAACTTCTTCCCCTTGTCTCGCTTATATATATACCGATAACCTAGTGTCAGTATTAAACCACAAATGAAATACAAGATAATTTCCTGACTGAATTCAAGTAAATTCCAAATGATTAAGTACATCAAACCAAAAATATATACAGCTTATACAGTGGGGGGAAAGGGAAAAGAAAATTGATTGTCTTCAGTTATAAAGCGCTTTAATTATAACAATAAAAAAAACCAAATACGTTTATTATGGGTCTTTCATTCTGTTTCTATATTTCTGATTAGTCTCAATATGTACAGTAGAATACTTTTAAAGTCTGAATCACGGTAACGGCTAGAAGGGTCGCCGTTCCTCGTCGAGTGCTGTGCATGACCTCAACATACCAAATATTGCACACATATTAGAATGCCACCGATAACATTTCCCTTACAAAACAAATCCATGCAGTCATAAAACACCAAACAAATTTTACAGAGTCCGTATTTTTGTTTATATAAAAACGCGTTTAAACCTACATATTTTATTTGTCGACACTACTCCCCCGAAAAGGAAAACCGATGTAAGTCCTGCGGCAGCAAACGTCTTCCTGATTAGTTGTACTCTAATAAAGAACGTTTTTGATAGCTGCAGGCTGTACAACAGTTATTAAAATCGTAAAAATTTCACTCACTTAGGCTACTTAACGAAATAAAATACTCAACGGCAGTAGGTGATATCGTACACCATGACATCAGTACGTCTAATGATAATAACAACGATATATAAAATAATAACACAATTTGTGAACATTAAATCTGCAGTGATTTTTTTTTCACACGTCAAATAAATACAGGCTGCAATGTCAACGCCGTTTCCCCCTATTAAAAATGTAAGCATTTTATATAGCCTATATAAAAATAATATTTCGAATATTCGATTATATAAATAAATTTAAAATTACACTTTGTTGGTGTAAAAGGAGGAGTTCTCACACTGGTCTGAGCAGCGGTACGGAGGTAACTATAGGGTGTGAATAATACACGGGGTGGGGGAATGTGAGCAGAGACTGGCTCGTTGGAACGCTGCCCGCTGCGCTCGCCGTTTCCGAAGCCGAGTTCTCGTGGTATAAAATAGGCACGCGCACTATCCTTTGCGCCGCTGCGTGACTCAGATTTGCAGCTTCCAGTTCTGCGGCCAGCTGCCTCTTCCATTTATTTCTTCTGTTCTGGAACCAGATCTTTACTTGAGTCTCTGTGAGGTGTAAGGACGCCGCTAATCCAGCCCTCTCCGAGCTGCTCAGGTAGCGCTTCATGTCAAACGTAGACTCCAGCTGGAACACCTGACTCCTGGAAAAGACCGTGCGCGTTTTCTTTTTCCTACACGGTTTCTTATCCGGACTGTCGTCCCTGTTCTTCCAATCATCCGTGCCGTCGTCTTTCTTTGGTTCCTCCAGATCGCTCTCTTCCAGCACGATTTCGTCCGCGCTTTTGCTGCCGTCGTCTTCTTTGGAGTCGGGGTCGGATTTGAGCACTAGATCCGGCGAATCTCGATCGGTACCCGAGGCTGGAGAGGATTCCCTCACGCTCGCTTTTTCGTTAACTAGATTTGAAAGAAAAGGGGTACGGGAAAGTTGTCGATAAGCATGGAAAACAACACTAAAACAATAAGAAAACCATAAAAAATAATACAAAAATTATTGTCATTAAAAGCAGCGGGAATATTTCTTGTGTCTGATTATTGCAGGATTCGGTTATAGCACGATTACATAAATCATAACTTTTTGTGTCATTTAGCAAAAATAATTACAAAATGTCTGAGCAAGCGTACAGATCGCTATTCTGAGTATAATGACGATAGAAGTTATTTAAAATGCGATTGTTAATAACAATGCTTATTTTGTCACCCAGCCTGGTAAACGCAGTAGGTTAATTTATTTTTAATTCACTTTTCAATGAGGCACATTAGGTATTCCAGACAATTTAATGAATGTATTCCTACGTTTAAAAACGAATGAGAAAGGTTCACCTTCTGTCCTGTGTAGATGGCCCGAAGAGCTGAGGGAGTAGGGGTACCACCACGCGGACGCTCGCTCCAGATAGTGGGCCGGTAGCGCGAACCTCTGCGTGGGTATCTCAAAACGGGGAAAACCCAGATCTCCGACCTTAGAGAATGAGAAGCCGCCGTCCAAAACACTCTTGGATGCAGCCAGCAGGGGTCTGGATTTGCTGGATTTGCTGTCACAGTTCAGCAGATTCTTAATGGAGAAGGGCGAGTCTTTAGTAGGAGCACAGTTTTCTTGCGCCGTCTCTGGCATTGCGACTAAACGCCCGGATAGCTCACAACCACAAAACAGAAGTTAAGGGAAAGAAATCGTGGCTAAGAAAAAATAAAAACAAATGGCTTTTAACTTCGCTTCCTTCAATGAGTGCTGTTTGAAGCGTCGATTGTTCTGTTAATTAAGGAGACGCCCGGGACGGTAAACAGAAACCTTTAAAAAGTAGCATCGGTCGGTATCCAGGTCTTACGAAAATCCGCGGTAGAAAATTGTGTGGTGCGCCAGCGTAGTGCCAGATGCAAATGACGGGGAAAAAATGTCACCGATATTAGACGCGAGGAGTGCAGGGCTACCGTTCACCTACAATGGCAAATGGGATTAAGAGACGGTGGAAGATAGAGGGGACAGGCTTGAAATCAAGTCCACCCTCCCTTGACTGCTTGCCTTGAGTGTAAGCGCTCGCCTGTTATTGGTCTTATATAGTCCAATTAGACAGCAAATAAGAGCCGGGGTATTATTACAAATCACCATGCAGCTTGCCTCGGCAGTCCAAGTGGAGCAAGCGAATGACAAACGCCGGACTGTTTGTTAAGTGTCTCAGATTTAATTCCGTCTGTTTACTCTGAAGTGAGATGCTTTTGGATTAATTTATATGGGAGGAGTCTTTTTTTCAGAATTTCACTAGCACAATAAGTCACAATACACTATACATTAATAAATAAGTTTTGTGAAGTGGTTAAGGAATAATCGCTAGTTTTTGCCGAAACAAACCTGATTTGACGTCACAAACAAATAAATAAGTACCATTGTTAAAAAAAAATCACCACAGCAAGAAGTGAAAGCGCCCGAACGTCCGAAGCGGTGACAGACAGCGACGGTGTAGCGCTTCGGGCAGGGTACGTGTGAAACAAAACGTGTTAATGGATCATTTAAAAGCGTGCGCCCCCTGATTTTTTAGATCCGTTTATACGTTTGTCTTTGACGAATATAGCTAATTAAAATCGACGTTATTATATTAAAAATCAGTCGGCCTTTCAAAGATATCCTTGTTCATTACATTATTGGTCTCTTCTTGTTGCTAATGTTGTTAATCATGTTTTTTTATTTTATTTTCGGTATGTTTAAATTTATGACAGTTTCCGTAAAATAAACTCCTAGCTTGCTAGGTGCTAATTGGTCTACTGCGAGTTTAAATTTATAATAGGCCTATAGTCTTATAAATGTTGCCATAAACGCAGGCCTACATACGGAGAAAACAAACATAACTGCTTTTGGAATAAAAAAGAGAGAAATGGGCCTAAATAATGATTCATGTGGTAGCCTATTCCGAATGATTTTAGGCCTGCAGATGCAGTATAAAAACTAATTCCTCCTCACAAGTTTCTGCATCATTTTCTTTGAGTTCTGGTACTTTAGATCTGTTGTTCTCTCTGCTTTACCAAGTTCATAAAGTTCAACTCTGAATCACAAGTAGGCCTAATAAACAATGACTCAGACTTACAGAGTCGGTTTCGATTACCTTGATTCCCGGTTTTTAAAAAACAAATTAAAAATATATAAATAAGCGCGTAATAACAAATCAGCGCTTTTAGCAGTCAGATAACTAATAGCTCCTCCACCTCTGCCCGCCTCACAATTGTCGCCGATTCGTGTGCCTTCCCGACGCGTGTTCTATTAAAATCCTCTCCATTATCCAGCCCCCACAATGAATTTTGAAATGCTCAATATCGTATTAGATGTGATTGGTAGCTTTAGTATTTAGTGGTTAATAGACAGGGGGCAGAAAAGAAAAAGACCGAGTCTTGGAGAATAAATTGAAACAGCGTCCCCTATCGGCGTGTATAATGGAAGATCATGTTAATGCGTATACGATTTCATCTTTTTGAAGATATCTGACATTTGTCCTGTCCCAGGTGATTATTTTGGCAAATCCGACACAAAATGTAAAAAAGCTATTTATCCATTCTCCGGTCTGTACTTACGTGAAGAGATTAGACCTAGCCTAGTGGTTGTAAGGCCTGCTAAAATAGACACGTTTACGCGCTTTAGCTAAGAACAGGGGCTTCGGTGCTTCCTCGGGAGGGGTAAGATGTGACAAATTTAGATCAATCTACCCTGTTTCTGATTTTTCTTTGGGAAAAATATGAATATTAAGTCTAATACTGTACTGTAATATATCTTGATTCCTCGTTCTATGCATAATTAGCATACTTTATATCATCAGAAATTATTATTATTTATTATAAATGGTAAAAATGACATAGGAATTTGTATTATTTTATCAGTTCCAGATGTATCCTTCTGAAATGGATCATACATTTAATAATAATCATTACATTGTTACCGAAATTACTTTTTAATGTTTTGTTAGCGCCAATGAAGTAGCGCCATCTGGTGTTTAATAAATGAAGAGCAATGATGATTATTATTACGGGCAGTTAGCAGAAGTCATTGTCCAGAGAATCGTTTGTCAGAGCGGTAAATATGTTTGGCCATTTTAACGCACCAGAATACAAACAGGTGGACAAGAAATAGCAAGGATGAAATGGTAAGATGTAAAAATGGCGGAAAAAGTGTGTTCTCCGACACACTGAGGGCTGTAGCCCTTAGATAAATTACTAATCCTACACCAAGCCACGCTTGGAAGAAAGCACTCTTAGCCTATCTGACAATGAGATCAGCACATTTAGTGTATGCTTGACCTGTTAAATGCGGTTTATCCGCATTTCTGAGATTATATGATGAAAACCCGTGATCATAATTCATAAATGCTAAAATGGCTTTACCTAACTGCCGATTACAAACCACAAAGCTATTTGTATAGCAGATCAATATAAAATACACCCTGTGTTATTTTCTTCTGAATATTGCTTTGCAGACAGATACAATTCTGTGACCAGAATAATGTCAGCAAAGGAAGAAAATGACACGCGCATCAATTTCAATACCGGGCCGAACAATAAACACGGCGCCATTCAGGCATTTTCATCGTAACTGTTTTATTTTCGTTTCAAATACGAATTCTTTCTACACATGCTATGCTTCTGATTCAAAATAATTTTAAAGAAAAATCCTTCGGTATTCTTTGTTGCTTTATTAAATAATATAGGTTTAAATCTATTTTATTTTGTCTTCAGAACAGCACAAGAAGACGTAATATGTTATTATATGACCCCCCCCAAATCCACGTTATTGATTATTTTACAGGGAAAATGACAAATGGCACCCAGGAAAGACGCGGTCAGCAAGTTCTATTAAAGAAATGATAGTATTGCTCATGGCCTGTTAAAGGTTCAGTTTAGATACTGCATAGGTCTCCATCCATCACCATATAATGATCGGAATGATGAAAAATCTGCGGCTGCCCAGACCAGCCTCACACCTTAACTTTTATTTGCGATCGCTCAGAATAGTGGAGATGGATTTTGTTTTGATATGCAGTTACGGATCCCCCCCCCCCCCAACTTTCAGAATTATAACGAAATGGTAAAAGTAACTTTAAATGAGTAAGAATGAGGGCCTGGGGGCAGTGTTTGGGTGGAGTGGGTTGGGGTGGGGTGCCTGCGTGGTAGCGGATATAAAAAAGCAAAACGGCGTTTACTCCTGAACAGAGAATACGATTTCTGTGCATAAGTTACCATAAGTTAATGGAATTAGTAAATGTGACGTTTTTGGTTCTTTTTTGGTTCTTTTTTGGTTCTTTTTCCTGCAGCAAAGCATACTGGGACTGGGCGGTATCCGACTTGCCATATATTTAAGTGTAGAGGAGTTACACATAGGCATATACATGGGTGGTCCTGACTGAACTGATCACCCACAAAGCACAGGGACCCAAGCAGTGTGAGGGCCATGAAATTGCTGGTATGTCTCCAAAACCAGACCTTCCTGATATACACCTGTGCCAGAGAGGTCACCTGACTTCCTCTAAAATACTCAGCTACATAATAATGTGAACTTGTTTGTTTCAACCCAATTTCATTTGATCTGGCTTAGATCCGAATAGTTCATTGCTCTTGGCTCTCCGGTTGTGTTTATTGGGGGCACCGTCCACGTATTAATGTTTGATGTTTTTTGTATCTTGTTTTTGTGTAAGTATGTGACTCATGAATCATATTGTTCAGCAGTTTGGTCAACTAAGGTGGTTTTAAATGTGCTTTATAAATAAAGTTGAACTTGAAATAAGATATATAAGTTACTTGTGACACAAATGAGATTTAATAATAATAAGTGTCGGAATTTTTCATGCTAATTCACGACGCAGAAACATGCCTGCTTTATCTACCCCTTGTAGTTACTTATGGTAAATGTTAGGGCTGGGTAGGGGTTAGGGTCTACATGTTGGGATTAGGGTTTTCCCCATAGAAATAAACGAAGTGTCCCCACAAAGATAGGATTACAAATATATGTGTGTGTGTGTGTGTGTGTGTGTGTGTGTACACATGCACTGAAGGCTCCGACCTGTTTTACCACATCATCACCTGCTCTGTGGACCAGAGAAGGTCCTTCAGATTCCAGACAGCAGCTAAATCGAGATGGAGAGCCATCGACGGAGCATCTCCCCATGGCGCAACGGTGACTTTTTCTGTCGTGTCGGCGGTCTTCAAAAGAAAGGGATTTCCCCCCAAAAACTAACATACTAACATAGAACTTCATAAATTCTCTACTTGTGTGTGTGTGAGCGTGTCATATATTCTACCGTAATGAAAAAGATTCTGGTTCCAGAAGACAGATGAATCCATAAACACACATAATTGAGAATCAAAGACCGATAAATTTTAAACTGCTATTCATTTTCCTTGTTTTTCTGTTTTGGATGATGATCAATGTCACATGGGCAGCTGGAAAATGGAAGAGATTAGGGGGGAAAATTATAGCAATAAATTTTCTAAACATACACCTGGATTATGCTTCGGTCGGGGGGGGG
>JAODUD010000041.1:12231657-12253151 GCA_026784285.1 Stomatorhinus walkeri | reverse complement strand
GTGGAGGTGTCCCTGGAGGACAGCTCGGGCATGCTGGTGGACGGCTTTGAGAGGACCTACGACGGCAAGCTAAAGTGCCGGTATTGCAACTACGCCAGCAAGGGCACGGCGCGCCTCATCGAGCACATCCGGATACACACAGGTAAGTGGGACACCCGGAATCTGTACATAAATTTCCGTGATTCAGGAGGTTCTTGTGTCTTTTCTGTATTCATGACACTAATGTGTGTCTCTCCCCCCCCCTTCATCCATGTGTTGTGCCACCAAGGTGAGAAGCCTCACCGCTGTCACCTGTGCCCCTTCGCCTCGGCCTATGAGCGCCACCTGGAGGCGCACATGCGCTCGCACACGGGCGAGAAGCCCTACAAGTGCGAGCTGTGCTCCTTCCGCTGCAGCGACCGCAGCAACCTGTCTCACCACAGGCGGCGGCGGCACAAGCTGCTGCCCATGAAGGGGGCGCGCTCCGGCCTGTCCAACAAGAAGATGCTCAGCGTCCTCCAGAAGAAGGCCGGCGGCCTGAGCTACAGCCGCCGCCTCCTCATCAACTTCAGCCCGCCCTCCATGGTGGTGCAGAAGCCGGACTACCTGAGCGACTTCTCCCACGAGCTGCCGCACCTGCACCCCGAGGCCTACGAGGGCGTGGCCAAGGCGCACATAGGAGGTGGGAGCGGATCCCGAGACGGCCATGACATGATGGTGGACAACCCACTGAATCAGCTGTCTACTCTAGCCGGCCAGCTGGCCAGCCTTCCCCCAGAGGCCCAGGCCCCCGTGTCGCCCGACGACCTGTCCTGCCGGGACGAGAAGCCCTTCCTCATCCAGCAGCCCAGCGCCGGCGCGGCCCCGGTGGCCGTACCCGCCGGCGCGGCTGCCGCCCAGGCCTCGTCCCCCACCACTCCGGAGCCGCGGCCGCCCACACACCGGAATTATAGCCCCGTGGCGGGTCCCAGCAGCGAGCACAGCGCTCGCACCAGCACGCCGAGCGTCAGCAACAGCCAGCCCAGTACGCCGGCACCCAACCTGCCCGCACAGGACCCGCAGCTGCTGCACAGCTGCCAGCATTGCGACACCTACTTTGCAGACAACATCCTCTACACCATCCACATGGGCTGCCATGGGTACGAGAACCCGTTCCAGTGCAATATCTGCGGCTGCAAGTGCAAAAACAAGTATGACTTTGCGTGCCACTTTGCCAGAGGGCAGCACAAACAGTGACTTTTGGGGCGGGGGGGGCACCTCAGACCATCTTAAATTATTATTTTTTTAAATTTAGGACTTCCACTTTTATTTAGGAGTCAACCCAGGCAATGAAATATTTCCTCTTTCTATTTTACAAAGATATTTTACTAGGTGGTGTTTATTATTATTATTATTTTAGACAAGCTATTGTTTATGGGGACAGTAGTTGCAAAAGATGCATGTTTGAAGCCCCACCCCCTATGAGATCATAGAGGAATGGCTGTGTGTTTTTTTTTTTTAATGGCTTCTCTTAAAGGGGACACAGTGCAGCCTTAGCGCACGAACAATCCCTGCACGCGCATGTGTCGCTCCTTCCTGCCGTCGAGTAGGGAAGGCTCCGACAGAGCACACGACTGTTACTATGGCTCCCGGCGCCTCGGGTGGTCTGCGAGGAAGGGCCGATGTGGCACGTTCGGCTGAGAAGGCGTGAAGCGCTGCTCTGCATTGTCCTCCTTCCTCCGCAGAAGTTAAAGGTCCGGGCAATCTTATGGTGATCCCATTGGATCCTGTGAAATAGCCTACATCACAGGCACCTTTAATCTCGGGGTGATAAAATCTTTTTTCAGAGAGTCAAAAGACAGCGTGATGGTTTAGAGATGATATTGACTGTCTCCGGATGGAAAACGGGGCGGAGAGAGTGTGTGTGTCGCCCGCATTACCACGCCAGACGAACTGACTCAAAGTCAGGGGTCACACCTCATATCAGCACACCCCCGTTTCTCAATGAATTGATCACCTCCGATAAAACTCGCTCACCTAATCAGTAACCAGTAGCATAGAGATATCTGTCCCCATCTGCACCTAAAGTAAGAACTTGGTAGCCCCTGACACGTCCCTGACTTCCCACAGACCTCCCGCATTAAGTGCTGCGTTCATGGGCTGCGCCGGTGATTCGTCGTCGAATGAGCCAGCGTTTAGCTTCCGGAGGAGTGTAAGAGTCTCCAGGGTCACACGGTTGCAGCCGTGCTTTGGAGACGGAGGTTCTGGTGTCGTTCTCGATCTGCGATACCTTAGAGAGCACTGAAGGTGATTGTTTAAGATATCCTGAGAACTAGATCAGACTTAATTTCTGTTGACTTGTAATATGATAGCTACGCAGGGGGTGTAAGTAATGGAAAATTAGCCTAAACAGAAAGAGAGAGTACATGTTTGGATATATGCTGTAGGTGCCGTCTAGAATACCTAATGATTTTTGCATTCACTTGTGCCATCGTCACGCTCAGTGTCCCTCTGACATTATTAAATGGAGACAGTTCCTTTACTGTGGACTGGCCGCAGGCTATGACATCACTGCGTCTCCCATGCTGACAGTAATCAGCGTACATATCACCTTGTCTGGAGTAACCCACCATCTTAAAACTAGCCTCACTACAAAAAACAAACCAAGCCTTTTAAGAACTTGAATTTTAACCGTTCCGTCACATCAAGGCCAAAGTGTTCTACTGAACCGTTTCAAAGTATTTTTTTAGATAGCATATTTTAATAGAACTGTAGCAGTTTGATGGACCCACCCCGTGTTCTTACAAAAATCAGTGATTTTTAACTATCTGTGCACCTCTTTTAAGTATTGAAATGATTTGCACATTTTCAGTGTGGCTGTCATGAGTTCCTGTTCTGTACCTAGTCGTTTTTTTGTTAGACGATATGGATGTGTGGAGTAAATCTGTCCATAGTGATGTCCGTTGGTAGGTACGCGTGTGATGGGGTTTATTATTATTATTGTTGTTTAGTTTAACACTGCTTCCCACAAGGCCTTTTCCGTACAGATCTACGAATCCCACACCATGTGAGTCTTGGTGGTCAAATGGAATCATCCTGTTCAGCACTCAGAATGTAGCAGAGAAGTGAGAATGTTTGAATAGCAGTGGAGATCTGACTGGGTTGTAACTGTCAATGGGAAAAGCACAAAACCTTCAGCAGCAGGGGGGAAGTTTGGGGGGGGGGGGGCGGTAAAAACAGTGTGGAGTAAAGCGAATTACAAGTTTGACTAATTTATACAAACTATGAATACTTGAGGTGTGTGTGTTTTTTTTATACTTCTCACTACATTTAGATATTCGATTCAACATGAGAGGTACAGCCCCGCAGGCAGATGGGGTTAGGGGCAGGCAGGCAAAGTGGCAATCGTTCTTCAGTTTTGCGGCAGGACGGGAGGCCATTTGTAGGACTTCCACATTTTCGGAGCCCTTAAAACAGTCATTAATAGTTGCTTCGAATGATTCACTCAGTTCTTCACCTACACAGGATGCAGCGCTAAAGCCATTTTGAACTGGGGAGGGGGTCTTAAAGTCTATGGGCTTATCGGTCGGTCATTCATCTGAAACCATGCACAAAAGAAGGCCTTTATTTAATTACTTACAGTAACTTTCATGCTTTATTTATTACCCTTTACTAAAATGTCTGGGTTTTTTTTGCCTTGAGTTAAAAGATGGTGTAAATATGACTTAGTCATTCGGTCTTATAACCACATGTAATGGGAAGGTTACCGTGGTGACGGCCTTTCCAGTGTTTCCATTATTTCTGATTTCAGAATGTTGTCTAACCAGCTGGGGCTGATTTAATTTTGGTAGGGAAAAAAAAATAATAGTGGCTGTTAACTAGATAATATAACAATCTCTTATGTGATTGGTACATAAAAATGCACATTATATTCAAGAAGGCTTATATAGAAACCTTTATTTGTAATGTGGAAAAGTGTATTTCCATCGAAAGCCTTTTATTTTTTCGTGCCTGGAAGTAAATATCACTTTTTTGTGACTGTAATATCACAAGAAACCAGTCAGTAGTGTTTTATTATAGAGACTATTGTGTATGTGCATAACATCATTCTGAGATGCAGTTGCTGTTCCTAGAGGAAAACTTGGGGTGATGAGTTTGTTTGTGTCAGGGGATAAACCTGCTGCGAAATTGTGTTGTGCTTTGTTGTAACGTACACGTGGAAACACGGTCTGTGTAGAAATAACGTTAACACATGTCATTTACAATTTAAATGCCCTGCTTTTTGTACATTCTAAGTAAACAACTTTCTAACGGCGGCTTAGTGTGTGTTCTTACCCAGCAACGGTGTGTTCGGCCCACACAAATTCACAGGCACATGTCACACTCTAGCTCAAGGCTAACTCAGATACTCTGGCTGAAACCTTGAGGAGATACACTTATAGTCCAATCTAGTGCCAAATCTTCTGACAAACGGCGCCACCCTCTGACCAGAGCTGGGAAGTGTGGGTCATCATAGCTCGGCGTTCTCTCTGCTGTATCGTCTGATGCAGTCGCTTGTCACCCGCTCAAAGGCAGCGACCGCTCCGCTCACCGCTCTCTCCAAGTCCCCGCTCCCGCCGGGGCGTGTGGGATGGCCGCAAAGTGCCGCCTTCCGTAGGTCATCCAGGGATCGAGTCTTCAGCTGGTTTAGTTCCGCGGCCAGCGACTTCATGCTCTCTGCGGGAACTTTACGTTCTACAGTAAACGAACAAATGAAAAAATATGTGGACAGACACAGACCTCATGAGAACTGAAAATTCCAGTTAAACCCAAAAATGCTATAAAATGGAACAATACTGTAAACAGATATTTAAACAGAGAAAAAGGTTTACATGCAGTAGATATTTCCATAAAAGTCTTCCCTTTATATATTATTGTATATTCTTCAAGAAGTCTTTAAGGTCAGAACTTAGGACCTGATGGATCTACAAAGTATCTCTGGCTTGTGGAGGATTCGGTTTTAAGGACCAGTCTTTGATTAGACTGTTCCAGTGACACACAAAACTATGTATCTGAATATCATGTATGCTTCTCATCCCAACAGGATGAGTGTAGAGGAGAACCAGTGTCCTAGTGTTCTAAGCCAGAGGTGGCAGAATGATCGATATGAGTCTGGCACTTAGAGGCCATCCTGGTTTCGTATTATCACTGACGAGAGCGATGTTATTGGAATTGAGTGAGTAGCAACTATTACCAGGATTACAGAGAGATGGTATATGTTCTCATACAGGAGAGAACTACATAAGATTTGCAGGATCAAACCCAGAACCACTGGGTATCTGCCCAGAAAGCCCATCTCTCAGACCACAAAGGCACCCAGCCAATGAGCAGCAGGTCCTAGAGACCATGTGACCGTAGACTGACCTCTGGCTCCCTGCATGGCCTGGGACACCAACCGGCGGCAGGCCTGGTCCGCTTGGTGAACTACGCTGGATGCACAGCTCAGCCGGTCGACCTCCTTAAAGGGAACGGTACCACACAGATTCAGTTAAGCCCCTCCCACCATGATTTGCCTACAGACAACACACAGCTCTGCCTGAAGAACTCCCAATGACTAATCCTTCATTTCACATCACCATCTCATTGTGTACCACACTGTGGTTCATCAAGATCACCTTGGTCCTGACCGTCACAAATTCAAGTTCTTAAATGGCTTAGTTTTATGTAGCGAGGCCAGTTTTAAGACGGTGGGTTACTTCAGACACAAGGTGATATGTACGCTGATCACTGTCAGCATGGGAGATGCGGTGATGTCAATTTGAGGTCAGTCCACAGTAAAGGACCCGTCTCCATTTAGTGATGTCAGAGGAACAAGGAGTCTGATAATGGCACCAGTGGATACAAAAATCATTAGGTATTCTAGACCATAGCTGTAGCATATATCCAAACATGTATTCTCTCTATTTAGGCTAATGTTCCATTACTTGTCTACCAGTAATTAGTAGTTAAAAGCTCCCCTGCCTTCTGCTCTGTGTCATCCTGGATTGGGCACAGGGGATTGTCCATCGCAGCAGCAATCAGACCGACAGACAGCTCTCTGAAGCCAGACAGAAGGACGGAGGTCTCCGTTTCACTCCAGGCAGGAGGGGACAACGTACGCATCACAGACATGTTAAATTCTTTCACCTGATCTTTAATTCTATCCGCCGCTAGCTGCTAAGCACCAGGTGTCAATCTTTTTCAATGAGATACTGAGGACAACCATGACAAAGCTTGCGAACGGTCATCACAGCACATTTCCTAGACTAAGCGACGTCCCACTGGTGCCAGACGTACACGTCCTGTGGTGAAAAGGCACGGTCACTGGTGAGCGTGAGGCTCCTCTGCTCCCAGCTGTTTCTGACAGGGTTGGGAGGCTCCATACGCTTCCCCATCTCCGCCACCACCTGGTCCGGCAGCGGCCGGCTCCTCGCCCGGTTCCTGCTCAGGCATGAGTTCACGGGACAGTGCACGTGCAGCTGACAGAAGCCCAGAGAGTCTGCGCACAAAGAGGAGGGAGAGAGAGCTGTCCTGTCCCATCTAATAACCTCAGAATCATTATGCTGCCCGTCTGACAATCTCCATAACACTGAAACATGTTTCGTAAGAGCTGTAATACACTCTTCTGTCAAAGATTGTGAAACAGTCATAAAATCATGTGGGTAATTGGTGTTATTCACATGAGCTGTTTACAATCAGAGAGAATGAAACCAGCAAAACTCATTGGTACCACTTTGCAATAAGCCCACCCTTATAAAGGGTTTATGAATAGTCTATAGTCAGGTTATTATGTTAAAATTTTGTGAATCGTCAATATACAATTATAAACAAGTTATAACAGTTTTTTTTACTTTATTAATAAAGTTACTACCATTTATCAGGAGCAAGAGGGAGCCTTATTGTAAAAGGGGTATCCACTTACTAAATGTGCGATTGAATATAATATCCATCCATTTTCCAAACCACTTATCCTCGTGGGTCACAGCAGGTCTGGAGCCTATTCTGGCAGCTATGGGCATGAGGCGGGAAACAACCCAAGTTGGGGGGCCAGCCCATCGCAGGGCACACTTGCACCTACGGGCAATTTAGTAACTCCAATTAGCCTCAGCATGTCTTTGGACTGTGGGGGGAAACCGGAGTACCTGGAGGAAACCCCAGAACGGCACAGGGAGAACATGCAAACTCCACACACATGGAACCCAGGCGGAGACTCGAACCCAGGTCCCAGAGGTGTGGGGCAACAGTGATAACCACTGCGCCACCAGGCTGCCCCTTGAACATACAGTAATATCATTATATATAATAAAAGTAAATATAAAACATTAGGATTTCTATATGCTGAGCACAAGAACAAAATTAATATAGGTGTGTTTGTTCCAGATCTAAGGGAGGCAATTTACACCCTGTCTGGCATAAGCAAGTGTAAGTGCTAGGCAAATTAAGAAATGCTATTTTGAAAATAAAATTTTAGAAATGCCACTTTTCCTTGCAAGGACACATAACTCTTAGCATTTCATGAGTACACTGTCTATGTTAAGTGTCCAAACAGCTAAATCGAGAAAGCCAGCTATGGGAAATATTACTTGACTGTCAATCACAACAAATCCCAGCCAATATCCCCCTCATGAATGACTCTAACAAACAACGCCTCTGTACCGCAGCATTTGAAATTTCACATACGTTTTCTGGCAAGTTGATAAACTTCATATCGCATGCTTTGGTAGTAAAAATTGTCATCCAGGAGAATAACTAGAGTTGCGGGGTCATTAGGTAGGTGACAGCTGGACTCCGCTGCATCATGTGCGGCGCGCAGGAAGCGCGTCCACGTGTCTTCGTCAAAGCTTGGTTCGGGGGCGCGCAAAGGTGCGTGGTCGCGCTTTAGGAGCTGCTCCAAACGCTGAAGCACCTCGCGTCTGCTCACCTTCCAGTGTGTTTGCTGAGGTTAAATACACATACCATCAATGGAAATCTGGAAAGATACAGCTGTCAGTTTATCTATACTGAAGCCAAACTGCTGGAGCAGCATACGTAATATATTTAAAGAAAACTCATTTTGGTTATTTGGTTCGCTAAAACATAACGTACTTGAATTCAAATTCATACAACGCGACTCCTTTCGGGATTTTTAATTTTAAAGGAAGAGTTTCATTACCCCGTGGCTCAGCTCGTCACTCTCTGCTATGCGCAGCTCATAGGCTTCGTCTGGGATTAAATCATCATAGCACAGCACGTAGCATCCCCAGCCCCTCTTCCGTAAAGACTCAGAGAGAACCTGGACCAGCGTCGACTTGCCTGCAGCGGGCAAACCGCACAGAAGACACAGGCATGTCCGTGCATTCTCGGAGCTCACCGGCTTAGCTAGCGCTTCCATTCACAAACAAAAAACGATAATCTGGAATACAGTTACTTTATCTTTTTAAAATACACTATGATTTAGGAACTAGTGCGAGGGCATCGGAGCCAAATGCTACTTTCTCCATTCTGAGAAACGACTCCGGGTTCTACAGTGAACAGGAAGTGTAGGGAATCGTGGAAATTGTGATTGGCTGCAGGGTCTAAGAGTCAACCAATAAAAAGAAAGCGTCCTCTTAAAGTCATACACAAGTTTTCGCTTAACTTCCGTATCGGGGGTTTATCAGTCATGTTTTATAAATAATAAAAAACAAACAATACGTATATTCTAGGTGATTTTATATATACTATTCCTAGCTTGTTTTCTGAGCAAATGAATGTAGTATTAATTTTAGCAGGGCCTCCCATGGCAAAGCAAGGATCCTGGAAATGTGATGCTGCCCTCGTCTGGGCAAAGTCACACAAGCCTGTTTTATGCCAGACACTCGGAGCTTTAACAGAGGCTGTGTTACACACGTAGGGTTGCCTCACACCCTGCCTCTGTCACCAATGCAGTAATTTCACCAGAGGACACAAGCCCTGGTCTCCCATAATTAAAGCAGCAGCTTTAATTGCATGACTAACAGTGCAAGACCTCTTCATAAGGCTCCTAGGATTGCGGCAATGTTTTAAAACACAGACACTTAGTAAAGCTCACAAACATTACTCACAAAAACAGTCACACTGTCAAGGAAGTCCACACATGTAAATAAAACCATTTTATTTAGTTCACATTAACATTAAAATACTCATTACATTTTTTTACATGAAATATTGCTTCCATTCCCTGAAAATATTTTTTGTTAGAAGGGTGGTTGTATACCAATCTTATCCGCAAACGGCCAGTGTGCATGCAGGTTTTTGGGACAACCTTTAGGTCAGCTGTTCAAACCCATGTGTGAGGATTCTTCAGCCAATCAGCCATGTAATTTGTAATTTAATTAAGGAGTTGCAGTGAAAACCCACTTAAACAGTGACCAGTTTCTGGATAAGACTGGCCATCCCTGCACTGAACAAATCAATTCACATATGGAACAAAATATCGTTTAAATGCTGCACATCTTACAGTAGTAAAATGAACGAGTGGGGCATTCTGTCATTCATAATGTGAGCCTGTTGTATTTTCAAGAGAGACTGAGAGTTAAAAAAATATGCTTAGTATATCAAAGGCAGTAATAAGATGTAACGACCGGTACTCATGTTCCCAGCAGACAAATATCAAACAGATTTATCAATGTTGAGAGGATGCACCCAGCAACCTCGCATGACATCAGCGATGATGTCACGTCACTATGGCGCCGCTTGCCTGGGTACGATGGGTTTGGGGACCCCCGGACCCTGCTGTCGTATCGGCTGTGGCACCGCCAGGGTTGTGCCCTGCTCTCCGCCAGTCCCCTGCCCATATCTGTGGGATGCACACGCAACACAATAAGGCAGTGTCACTTTGCGTGCTAGCAGAGTGTGACAAGAATCCCTTTTAGTATAACGATCACTGGCTGGTGTGCTAGTGTGCTGACGTTGGTGATTATTACCACTTTTGTTACTCCTTTAATATTACTGTTACCCCTTTACACTCTGAAAAAAACAACATGGACTACTTAAATATGTTCAGGGCTGAACTGGCCATCTGGCACGCTGGACGTTGTCCCAGTGGGCCTGCAAAATTCATTGTGGAAGATCCCCCCCCCCTTCTGGTTCAGCAAAATATATCAGTGGAACCCCAATTCTGGTGCCAATTCTTAATCCCAGTCCTGAATATGTCCTTTCTACCTTTAAGGTAGTTATCTCAGAGAGAGATACATACCTAGGCACCTGTCCTGGAGGGCGTGCCATGTTTGAGGGCATATTCTGGAAATAGGAGGGTGGAGTTAGACACAACTCATAAACCGTATTGCACTGAAGTAGTAGAATATACTACTGCTCCCAGAAAGCAATGTGCTATTATAATTCAACGTGACGCTGTTGGGACCTACAATCTGACAACCCATAACCCCCACACTATCTATTCTGTGCTAATATTGTGCAATTCAACTATACTACAACACTCGGTGCAGTCTGTATATATGTGTATATGTATGTATGTGTATACAGTCTGTATATATGTGTATATGTATGTGTGTGTATTTTTGGGTCTGTGCAATATGTGTAATTGTGTGCACTAATTTTATTATTTATTGTATATTGTTACTGTATTTTTGGTCTGTTTTCTTTCTATTGCTTTTTATTCACTTGCTGTAGCAACAAGTAAATTTCCCCAGTGTGGGATCAATAAAGTTCTATCTATCTATCTGCTGCATTGTTAAATGTGACCAAAGAGGGCGCTGTAACCGAGTCACAATCTTCCAGTCTATAAGGGATAAAAACAATAAAAAAAAAAAGTTCCTCTGTCCTGGGTTAAAAGCCTAGTTTAATGTATTGCCTCAGGCTGAGCTTTTATAAGCCCCAATTCTCCTTAGAACTCATGTGTAATTACACTATACTGAGGCGCCGGATTAATTTAAGTCGTGACCCAGAGACTTCTGGTGCTGAAACCAAATTCACATTAGCTGAAGAATGCAATTATTATTATTATTATTTAATTTGTGCACCTTCAAAGATTGTAGACTTTTTGGATTCTCACAGTTTTTCCAACCAAAAACACGTGGTTGAGGAACCTTCACCTAACATCCATCCTTCCATCCTTCATGAGCAGGGTCAAAGGACCCTCAGGAAATACACTTGGCAAAACAATTTGAATCATGTGACCAATTCATTTGAAATGGTAGACGGTTCATGTTGATACGGTACGATACAGATGATATAGGTGCCATTTTGGAGGGAGAGACCATGTTCTGGAGGGATCACCCTACCTGCTGCGATCTGTCATTGCCCTGCGTCTGAGGATGTGGGGAGGTTCTCGCGTCGTTCCCGCCGGCATTCGCTGACCTACAAGGTACAGCGATTCACACGGCAGCCCGCAGAGCAAAGGATACTGGGAGAGGGACCGGTTGGGTGGGGGGTGGCAAGGCGTAGCAGGGGTGAAAACGGGAGTGGGCTTTTACCGTCCGGGGGGGCGTTTCCTCAAGCATGCCCTCATCCAGTCGCGCTTAAAGAAGTAGATGAGCACCAGGGCGACGACAATGAGAATAGGCACCACCAGCAGGAAGAAGATGAGCAGGCCATTCCGAAGGGAGTAATCTGCGGGACACACCAGCACGTGTCGGTTGCAGGAAAACAGCGGCGCCCTCTAGAGGATGGGATCCATGTGACGGTGAGGTAGGTGGAGCTACCTATCTCGGCAGGGCCGCTGTGTATACTGCCCCCAAAGCCAGCTCTATCACAGTAGGGGGGGGCCCAGCCGTTGTTGCAGAAGCAGTTGCCCAGGTTGTCACAGACCTGAAAACATCGAGTTCTATCAATCTCCCCAAATTGCCCCAAACTGACGATGTCCCCCATGACTCCCCCCCACTCACCCCATTACCCGAGCAGGTGTTCTGGGGGGTACACGACTGATTCGGCATCAGCAATGAGGCATTGACGCACTGGAAATTGAGGCACGTCTGAAAAACAAGGCATTTGGAGGCAGAGATTAATGGACACATACTCATAAAATTTCAGCCAATCACAGAAAGCCTCCATACACAGGTCCAATAGGATTGGACAACACACTGTGACGCCTCACCATGCCCGGCGCGCAGCTGCTGCCTGGTTTGACGTAGCCGGGGTCCTGGACATCCGGACCCAGGTCAAAGTTGGCGTTGACACAGTTGACCCCGTTGATGGTCTGCACGGATATGATCGCACCCTGAGGCGGGTAGTTGGCATTCACATTGGTGCACTGGACCTTCCCGCACAGAGACTGACTGCAGGGCAGAACACACAGGTGACTCAGCAGCATAGAGGGAAACTACAAGAAACTGACTTACCCCATCAGCATTTGAGAAGGTAGCCATGACAGCCATAAATATGCACTATATGTATCGGTGTATACTGCCTGTATTGTTCCCCAGTCAATTTCTGTATTGCACTAGTTAAATTTGCCCAAACCACTGTATTTATCACCTGCTTTCTTGTGTCTTGCATTTATTCTCTATTGTTAATCAGCTATTATCACGATGTCTTCAGCCGCAGCAAGCCGTGCCACCAGCCTTGGTCGTGTGGTAATAAAGACTCCCTTTCTGATAGTAGCAGTCTGAGAGAGAGCTGTAAATTACCTCTGTTTGAGGATTTCTGGTATGTTTCTAACCGGGGTTGTGCTGAGAATTTTTGAGGTGCGGGTTAAAAGTAACACCGGCCCCTCTGAATCTCATGTACACGTAACGAGCAAACGCTCAGACACCCCCTGTACCTTCTTCACACGCCTGTTTATAACGATCAGGGACATGTAGTCCTTATACACAAGCATTCTTCTACTACAAAACATATCCGGTGTCATTCTGTCATCGTTTTACAGCCAAATTAAATTCAAAAGAAGTTGCAAAATGACCTAATTTGTTTGTCTCTCTTGACGGTCTCTCCTTGCTAACCTTCAGGAAAGAGAATTGTGATCCCCAGGGGGAGGATCTTCATGACTCTTAAACCCTCCCCACAGTCTAAGGCAGGAACCTGCATGCTCTCCATGCCGAATCAAACCCTTAGCATGAGGGAGTGCACTTACGCAACCGTACAACCAACCAAGCTGTTTCCCTTGTATCCACAGTTGCCGAACTGGTCCCCCCTAGCGTTGACCACACTGAAGCAGATGTTGGGGGCCATCGCTGCATCTGTGAAGAAAACAGTGGTGGAGAAACTAAGCATTCGGGCAGATGACGCCCGCCCCAAAGGCGGTGATGTCAAGTGCCAGTCCACCATTGGGGAGGGGGCACGGAAGGGAAGGTGGGGTCAGAATTGCCCAGTACCTACTTTGCCCAAACAGCTGCTGGCACTGGAAATTGTAAGTCTGGCAGCGGCCATCGTAGCAGTAGGCGGTGTTGTTGCCACATGCCGTCCCGTCCGTGATGTAATAATCGCTGGGGCAGGAGCCTGATTGGCCGGTGCAGAACTCTGACAGGTCACATGTGTCCACCGACGGCCTGCAGGGCGTCCCTGCCACCATGACCTGCAGCACAGACACACGGCCCTCAGCCCAGTACCCAACTGCAGTTCCCGCCCACAATCGAAAGACAGTCAGGGTAACTGGCATATCTTAGTGATAAGTCCATAGTGAGTGTGTATCCAGCAATGGACTGGCATCCCATCCAGGGTCTACCCTGCCTTGTACTCTGTGCTTCCCGAGACTGGCTTCTAGTTCACTGCAACCTTGTACTGGATTAGCGGTTACAGAAACGGGATGTATGTACACCAAGCTTGATTCCTGATTGCAAAAGGGCCAAGATTACAGATGGAACACAGACCCCCTAAGTGTAGATTATTAAACAGAAAGTAAAACAAAGGAGCTCCGCTTCTCGTTCTACTTAACCAACTGCGAGGATGACCTTTTGATGACAGAGCCGTATGATACGTGGAATTCCCTCACGCTGCGTGATCCCCAGAAGGATCGCCACGGCGATTTCTGGAGGAGGAGGATGGGACGACAGGGCGCCACCTACCTGGCAGTTCTGACAGCAGCTTCCCTGCGCGCAGGTGGAGCCCTTGGTGAACTGGCAGGTAGCAGGATTGCAGCAGACATTCTGGCACACCTACGGCACACATGGGCAGGAGATCGGCATCAGAGCGCGGATTCGAGGCCGGGCGGACCTCAGCTCGGCCTGCTGACCCTGGCGCTCACCTGGGGCTTGCCGCAGTCGCACTGCTCCCCAGCCTCCAGTATCCCATTGCCGCATATGGCGTAGGTGATGACGCTGCTAGGGGGCGGCAGGTTCTTGAGGCAGACGCCTCCTCCTCGTAGGATCAGTGTCTCAAAGTCATTGCTACTGCACGTGCTAAACAAGGTCGACCCACTATAGGGTAGCAGTGAGCAAGGTGTTCAAAACAACAACAATGAAACTGAAAAACTGGAACTTCTAAAACCTCATTTCAGCACAGGACGGGGGAGTCCATGCTGCACATTACTGGGCCACGCATGCCACAGTGAAGCACGGGCGCGAAAAGGGCGCGTACCTGGCATATGCATTCATGATGCAGGCAGATCCGTTGCAGGTGCAGCGGCCATCGTCGTGGTTGAACCCCAGGTTGTGGCCCAGTTCGTGTGCGACTATCGTGGAGTAGTAAGCCAACTTGTTGTCCATGAACTGCAGGGGGGTGGGTGGGAACAAGCAGGTCAGCTGACATTCCATTACCCAGGCGCTTATGTTATAAGAATTTTGTGAGATCTGCCGTGGGTGGCAGGGGGGGGCGTATTTCGACTTCTGGCAGGACTGGAAATGGGCCGATTTTGTGAAAGAACTGAGCACGACTCCTGGCAAATGCAGCCGCTAAGCCAGAGTCCGTAAGCCAGGCCTTACCACACTGATTCCCCCGGCACTAGAGGCAGAGCACACAGTGCCCACGAATGCCATTCCCAGGATTTCACCAGAGTATGGAGGCAGCCCCCTAAAACACGGTAAAACACAGTGAAACATGGTAATACACTGTAAAACACGGCCGAGCCAGTCACCTTCACTACAATGGTGCCTGACGACGGGCTATGTCAGGGTTCAAACTGTAGGACACGAAAAAATTGGAGGGGGCGGCAAATTTTTAAAATAATCTTAACACATTACATGCCTGTAATGTGTTGAATATATCAAACTGCCATGACTAGTGACGTGAAGAAAGTTTATGGTGGGAAAGTTACTCAGTTAATGCTGACATGCTTGGAGGAACTATGGAGAAACATCTAGCTGCTTGTAGTTAAGCTCATGAAGGCTCCTTCACAAGTTAACACAACCCTTTTTGGATCTAAACCCATAACCTATAGGTCCACCTTAAGCATTATCCAGTAAGTCAACTTAGGTCCCAGTAGTGAATACCAAACACCTGTCAACTGGTGCTTTGGGTACAGAGCATTAAACAATCTGTACATTTCATGTGTAAATTCTGGATGTTTTTACATGAGAGAGAACCTTTTAGTTCTACTCAGGCTTTGCAGCAATGTATTGGACAAACGTTGTTGTTTGAGGTAAGCATACCTGTGTTTTTCTGCCCATCCATGATAGTTAAACTGGGGGATTTTCCAGTACTTCAGCCATCCCGATGCTGTTAAAAAGTGACCCCCCTGCCCCCAAACTCACAACACAAGCTGAGCCACATCATGTCGGATGCGAGGCAACAGCACAGTCTGCCTCCACTTGACGAAGTTGCCCAGAGTTTGGCCCACGGTGCCGTTCACGCTGAACGGGTTACCCGCCTTCAGGATCTCCATTCCCACCAGAACCACACGGATATTCAGCTCCTGGTAGTACTGGGGACGCAAGGATTTCATGGAGCGGATGGCTGAGTGTAATGATCTTCTACTCTTACTCAAAAATTATGGTCAGATATACTCTAACTACAACCCTCTACTGGATAAGGCCTTGGAAGATAGATAAATGGATGTTATTAATAGTACCAGAGAAACCATAAAGGAGACACCAGTTAGGATGTCAAGGGCTTGTACCAAAATTTATAACATAATTGGATCGGTCTAGGTTATGAGTCCAACAACATATGCTTTTATCGGTCCCAAAATCTCTATCAGAACCCCAAAGAAGTTCTGTGTAATTATGAAATATATAGTATCATTCATGAAATGATAGCTGGTTTAACTTGCACATGATGCATGACTGTGCAGGTGTATAAGGGGTCAGAATTCATTAAAGAAACAGGTCTCACCCCGTCCAGCAGATTGGCCAGTGACACCATCTCCTCTGTCACTGCCGTATCATTGCCCTTTTCGATCTCATACTGAGGACAGAGCGTGAAAAACAAGCCACCCGATTAACACCCACGTACAGGTAACTAACAACCAACTGACAAAATAAATAGACATCTCACCCTGTTCTTGTCGACGACCAGCACCAGCTCAACATATCTGGTTTGTGGCAAATTACGTTTTTTCTGAACATGGAACGGAAAACAAGTGTGGGAGGAAGAATGACCCAGCTATGAGTTAACAGATGGCACTTTCAGGTTTGCCATATCCATAATTCTTTATCACAACTTTTACTGCCTGCCAACAGTGCAGATATTGCATTATACCCGGAATAATTTGCTGATAGACAGGGTAGTCTTAGGGTGGGCGTGGCCATCGGAGGTATCCATTTCACTGGTCACTCCACAGAAGACCCCCTTATTCTCATTGGCTTCCAGCGGAAAGAGGTAGTGTTCATTGGTTGTGGAATGAGTGGCAGTCGGTTCAATCCCGTAACTCTCTTTTCCAAAGAAAATAACGCCACTGAAAGGTAAACAAACACATTTTTTTTTGAAGCTGCCTCGCTTCCTCTCCTGGGTTAAACCAACAGAGCAGTGTGGTGGCTCAACGGTAGCACTATGGTCCCACTTCCACTATCTGTATGTGGAATTTGCATGACCCCATTGTCTTTTGTGGGTTTCCTTTAGGTAGTCTGATTTCCTCACACATTTGAAAATCGTGGTCGCCAACTCTCACACGTAACACAATTTTCCACCGCACCAACCACCGTACTTTGTCTTATGTAGAATGGGATGTCCGATCCTCCCGTGTTTCTTAGCCTATAAAAATCTTCCATTGTGAGTGAGCAAGTCTCCTCGTCCTTCGCTATGCTCGCGGTGCTACGGAATTTTGTTAAATATACTAATACAGCACATATATAGCGTGCTTTCCTAGCGATACGGTTTTGTTACAAATGTACCAATATGATTTTGTTGTGATAAATTTTGGGGTTTTTATAAAACAAAATAGGAATTCATACATTTCTCACAAACCCGTCTAGGAGTGATTTAAACAGCAAGGAGGAAAATGATTATGATTGTCTCGGAGAGCGCATGCAACACTCATGCAAAAGCAGCGGAAGTAAAAGTTTAAACTGATTCTTAAATATATAAGAATGTATGATAGGTATAATAATTAAAAGTGCAAAGCTTGCTATGACAGAGTAAGAGAGGAACTTTAACTCCCTGCGCCATATGCTTACAAGGTAATAAAACTGTTACATACACGTAAATGAGCATGCATGTATGTGCAGACTTGTCTCGAATTGAAAATCTCACACTAGCCAGCTCACCAGAGTTGGTGACACTGGCGTCCCTAAACTGCCCATAGTATGCGAGTGTGTCCCTGGGGTGTCCCCTGCCCAGTGCCCTGTGCCTTCTAGGGTCAGCTCCAGGCTCACTTAGATAAATGCTTAATGAAGACATACGGATGACTGAACATACCTGAGACCTGAGCAGGTGCTAAGTGCCACCAGTGAGTCGTCATGCCCTTCCAGGCGTCCGTGATAATGACAATGTCTCTACAATGACAGAGGAACACAAGAAACATCTAATGGCCATGAATGAAGGTCCTTCTGCATGATACAGAATGGCTTTCTGACAGGACAATGAGGAAGGCTGGCTTTTAGGTAGCACATTATTTTGGGGAGCATAAATAACTCAGTAACTCAGTTACTACTGAAGTACAAATCATGAACAAATACATGGACTGTAATGACAAATGATGAACGTGGAATCAGTATGTAACTAACACTATGTTTCTTATTAATTAGTACATTAAGTAGAGCGTTTCAAGTCCCAGCCCAAAGTACTGAAGTACCGAAGAGGTACCCGAACCGGTTTGGCACTTTCGCTTTGGAACTTTCAGTACTTAGACGAATTGTAATTGACCAGAATCAATGGAAAAGCTAAAGTACCAAAAGCACCGTATTTGGTGTGGTGGAAAGGCGCCCTAAGAGTGAACTAGATTATTTTGTGCCCCCCTCAAATAAGCCTAAAGTGTTACCGGTTCTGTTTTCTTCTAGCTCCAACTTACTTTAACCGCAATGACCAAGAGGAAATAGATTAATAGCACTAACCAGGGCTAAACACCACGACGGTCACTGACGGGAGTCTTTGCTCAAATTGCGCCACAGACATGATATGGCCTATATATGCATATTTCTCAATCACACTTAAACACAGACACGTTTTTCCAGACGACCCCTGCCTTTAATAGAAACCTGCCCCTCATCAAAAGCGGCTGATACGTTAATATTTTCCAGTCTTCTCATTTAGTAAGTTGATACGCTGCATAATAAAAAATATAGAGGCGAATATAACAAATATATAAAAACCCAGAGAATAGCAGAGATAATGTATGTATCACAGAGCCTATAGTTGGTATAGCAAATAAAAGAATGAAGACCCCACCCATTAATTTATGTCCATTGTAGTAGACATGTTCTTCTTCTTGCATCTATCTTTTCACTGATTTATTCCTGTTGTGCACTAAACTTTTAATTGTAAGATGTCTTATTTCCTCCAAAGACAAATAACCTAATTGAAGGACACTTTTTTTCCCTTGGGTCTCAGAAGGATATAATAAAACTCATAAAATTAGTTATTGGGGCGCTTCATTAAATAAGACCTGCAGGCAAAGACTGAACAACTTCGACATCAAACAAACATGGATCAGGCTACGAACTGGGATGTCGAGTCACTGAACTGTCTTAATGTCAAGTATTTCGCATCTTAATTAAAATGTCTAGACGGTAAATAATCCATCGTCAGCGACTGGAGTGTATTTATGCACACTTGTGTCAGCCTGATGTCGGTTCTTTCCAGGTTACCTCACATTCAGAAATCAATTCATAACTTACGTTAACTGCTGGATACGAAGCCACCAGTTTTCCACTGTCATCATAGGAGAAACGAATAAAATCTTTCGCCAAGAAGTCTCTGTCCAGCAAAAAAAATAAATGAAAAAAATAGAGAAGTATGTCGGTACGGTGTACTCATTGTACATATCGTTTGTGCACCTGTGAAAATGATCTGGAGATAAAGAGTATATAGCACACAGGCTGGATAATGAGAATGCATGATGAATTTTTTAAAACGCACTTGTTTTTCTCCAGATGAATTAAACGATGCTTTCCATCAATGATTAGAGAATATGTAACTCTATCGGATTCCACTTCCTGCAATAAAAATATTTTTTTAGCCTTTATACTGTCTGTCACGCCCTGATACACAAAGAAGCAACAGGTGTTCCGCCTACCGGCTCTAAGTCCTCGACAGGTTCGGTCTGTCTTTTCCACTTGTGGTGGACTATCTGCGGATACACAACTGTGCGGCTCGAAAGCTGCGGTTTCAGCTCATAGGCGAGCCCTGCAAAGACAGGCGACACAAAGCTCCGATTCCAGTTTAAACATGACCGATTACCCGTGACCACGTACAAAACAAAATTCACTTTTAAATAAAACGTATATCGAAATTAGAAAATTTCGACTTATGACACAATTTAAACAACCGCATACATTATTAAAAGAGAAGCGTTAAAGAACAGTCAGACCCCTGTGGTAGTGTATGATGTATGAAGTACGACAGAAAACGCATTACACATCACAAAGGCATTCATTACAAAAACGAACAACTATTCTCCTAGATTTGCACTCAGCATCTGTAAAGCTTGATAGATAGATAGATAGATAGATAGATAGATAGATAGATAGATAGATAGATACTTTATCCATCATGTAGCAAAATATTAATTACATAATAACTCAACCCATTTTCATATACGACAATTTTCATTTTGTGTTGAGTGACTAAGAACACCTGCACCACACTACTAGGTGAGTTCAGTATTATACAGGTTAGCCTTCATGATAAGATACTCCCACCTTCAGTGTGAATCTGTACATGTTTTCTATGTCTAGCCTTACCGTGAATTGCAATTCCTCTTAAAAAACAAAAAACTAGCACAAGTACGAAGATACTCTCCCCCTGCATTATTGCCATCGCTAATGTATTTCCGTACTAATTTCAAAAGGTAGAGGAGTCTTGCAGCTGACGCGTGTCACAGGATCCAAACCCAACGAACGAGTCTTCCTCTTAAATCACGTTTGCGGGTTTTATTCTTTAAACAAAATATTAATATGAATTCCACCTGTACAATCAAAAGTTTTAAAATAAACGTTGATTCAGGCACAAGCTTAAGAAAACGACACGATAACACGCAAACAACAAGGTCAGTAAAACTTGAGACTCCAGGCTTCTCGGCTCGGGTCCGTCTCCCGTAAAACACTATCCCAAAAAACACACAGCCACTGCCCCCTAGTGTTTAAAGTGGCGGTACCTAATTTTATCTTTAAACACTAAATCCAATTCCTTTTAACCAAGTACAATCTAAATCCTAACTTATGAATTGAATTATGCAAATCGTGAACATATATATAAAATACCAGATTCCAGTGTATAAACAACATAAACAACAGAGAGCTCGCGCGTTAACTTCCGCGGCAAAGAAAGTGTGGTATGCAATCAGAAACCTTTTAAAGGTAATTCCGGAGGTGGGGTGAGTGACTGTCGATGGGACCGAGGTGTCTACTAGTAAAGAACCGGTTCATCAAGTCTGCATTTTAAACCTGACAAGATTCCAGTTTGTTTCGGTTTTATGAAAAGAGTTGTTAAGTTAAGGTGAGAAGTTAACATATGCGTTTAGTAATATTTTATGTTCTGTTCTATAAGTGTCCAAGGGGCGTTCATGTATTTAGAATGTTGTCATGGTGGGATTCAATACATTGAGATGATTTTTCCAGAAAGAAATTTTCCAAAAAGAGTCCCATTTTAACAATACTCACCCTACGAATTTTGTTGTGGTTGCTCCAGTGAAAGTCATTAAGGAAGCGTATCGCTGCCACTATAACAAACAATTGCTTAGAATCTCACTATAACGCAATATATATCTAGTTATAATGAGAAGATGCCGGTGATGGTTCCAGCTTGCGTCACACCCTGGGCAAACCCCCCCCTTCAGCTACACCCCCCTAATGCTTATCTCCCACCCACCCCACCCAAGTTAACAAGCCCCCACCAACAAAGAAAAGCATAACTTGGCACTAACTCTCAATTATTTATTCTTATGATACAAATAAATAGGCCTATATATTACATTCAAAACAAATTTTACTTAGTAAAATTTAGTGTGATAATTTAGTCAGCAGTGTGATATTTGAGTTTCCTTCACTCCCCTTACCTCACGCTTCCAGTGGGTTGCCCTGAGGAAACCCCAGCCC
>JAODUD010000041.1:12219808-12231557 GCA_026784285.1 Stomatorhinus walkeri | reverse complement strand
CCCCCCCCCCCCCCCCCCCCCCCCCCCCCCCCCCCCCCCCCCCCTAACCATGAGGCTTAGACAGGTAGTATGTCTATGAATTTTTGACCATTCTTCCAGGAGAGCATTTGTGAGGTCAAGCATGTTGGATGAGAAGGCCTGGCTCACAGTCTGCACTCCAATATTCATCCCGAAGGTGTTCTATCGGGCTGAGGTCAGGGCTCTGTGCAGGCCAGTCAGGTTCCTCCACACTCATCCATGTCCTTATGGACCTTGATTTGTGCACTTCTGAGCAGTCATGTTGGAACAGGAAGGGACCATCCCCAAACTGTTCCCACAAAGTTGTTCAAAATGGCTTTGAATGCTGCAGCATTAAGAGTTACTTTCACTGGAACTAAGGGGCTGAGCCCAACCCCTGAAAAGGTGTTTGAAGGCCACCGTTGTATGAATGTGTGTATGAATGTGTGTATGAATATGTGTATGAATGGGTTAATGTGAGACATGAACTGTAAAGCATTCTGAATACTCGTAGGAGTAGAAAGGTGTTATATAAATGCAGTACATTTACCATGAAAAACAACCCCACACCATAACTCCCCCCCCCCCCACCAAACTTTACATTTGGCACAATGCAGTCAGGCAAGTACTGTTCTCCTGGCAACCAAAATCCAGACTCGTCCGTCGGATTGTCAGACAGAGAAGTGTGATTCATCACTGCAGAAAACACGTCTCCACTGCTCTAGAATCCAGTGGTGGTGTGCTTTACACCACTACATCTGACGTTTTACGCTGCACTTCGTTATGTAAGGCTTTGATGCAGCTGCTTGGCCATGGAAGCCCATTCTATGAAGTTCTATACTTTGTTTTATACTTGTGACATGGAGTCCCTTGCACGATTGGCTGAGCTCCACAACCATAAGTGTAAAATCCTTCTTTTTCTGAGCGATCCAGTTAGAGGATCCAGTTAGAGGATACCCCAAAAAGCATGCATGTTGATTTTTTAGTTAAAAATCACCATCATAGCAAAATACTATATAGACTATTTAAATGTCGCTTTTTTGAATCCCCCCACTAAAATATATTTACATTTTTAAGTGTCCATACCAGGAAACTGTGCATAATTTTGTCCGAATTAAATTTATTAGTTCATTTTATTATATGGGATATTATGTAGCACTGTATAACACATAGAGACTGTAATCACTAGGACACTATTAAGAAGATGCAATCAGAAGCAAATGAAAACCCGTGTAGAGTGTGACCTTGTAACTTGCAGAGAACACAGACCATTATTGCTGTGCATGGTGTAACTAAATAAATATGAATAAGCACCTTGTGTTGGCTTAGAAGCTTCTGTATCTGTTATCGATCTTATGTTAGCCTTTGGTGTATGAATATGTACTTTAATTAGCTCAGCTTATCAGTGTTTTGAAGGCCCAGAATATTCCGTTCTGTGGCGAAGCATCTCAGGACCAACTGAAACCAGTAAAACTTGTTATTTCTTAATCAGTGAAACCTAGAAAGTTTTTTTTTCACAATGACAGCAATTAGTCCAGAAAGATGATTCTTGGAAAATTGCTGTGATAAATATCTTGATAAGTGATATCAAAAGTGTATAAAAAATAAGTGTAACTAAGCATATCGCAATGAAGACTGAATCGGAAGATCAACACAAGCGACTTCTGACTCCTGAATTGGCAGGGAAGGTAAAACCACAACAATTATATATTGTTTGATTTGCTCATCTTTCTCTGCTTGAATTTTCATTTATTTTGTTGTTCCAACATTTAAATTTTATTGTAGTAATATTTATTTTGTTTCCTATAATTAACTGGTGTTTAATTGTACCCTATGGATAAATCATAAATATCCTTCTTTGGTGTGATTTTATTTTGGACGGGAAACCTTACTTGAACAGCTTAGCATTTAATTTGTTACTGTATTGTGTTGGCAGAGATGAGCTGCTCAGTGGTTCAGTGTGCCCAATGCGAGACTGAAATGAATTACAGAACAATTAACATTATGACACATCAGTTCTGTTCAAACTGGAACCTGCAAAGACAATCTTTGACGCATACCCGCGTACATCACATGTCAATCCCAACACATCTTATTGGCTGTCATCACTATCCATCATATATTGCATGCATTAACCACAGCTTTTACAATTGAGAGTACATATACGTCAACATATTGTTTTTCTATGTTATTAATAAAGTTTCTTATAAAACCGCCTTTTAAAAAAGAAAAAAATATATTGCCGCAATCCGACCCCCACCCCCCGTCAGCAAATTTTACCGCCACCCTCTAGCCCCCGGCAGCACCTTAACACCTCGCCTCTCCACTCTATAGACTTGGGCGTTATCTATTTTATAATACCATCCAGACATTATACCGTAGAATATGTTGACAGCAGTTTAAAAGCAAGGTGGTCTATTCAGGTATATCCCGATTAAATTGCCAGAGCGGGAGGGGCGGAATACGGTATTTTCATAATACTGCCCACGCCCAGCCAACACCCTTCCAGCAATCTGGAAAGGACATATACAGTATGACCTATTTGGATTTGGATCAGATATTGGCTTTTGTAACATGGCTCATTAAGGACGGAGCCTGAATGACTGCATCAGGGAGAAATGTATTCAGTAGTATTTAGTAGAGATGGCAATTTCGAATCATCAAAACAATTTCGAAAGATTCGAAACAATGTTTCGAAACGGTTCGAAAAGTTTCGAAACACTAGTTGTGCACAGCCTGCTGGCAAAAACCGGAACTGCAGCTATAGCAAATACGGCAGAATAAAAACTTATTGCTGTAAATTTCGAATGTCACGAAGCTCAAACTCACAAAAATGTGCATAATACAATGTAATTTCTTTTTGATTATTTTTATATTCTGTCATGGGTATACTACATCAGCAATTAGCGTGTAATAACTTTTTTCTAACCGTAATTCAACTAGTACGAATAATAAAAACGTTAGATTATTAATGTCTGTTGTGTATGGTCGTGAAACCTCTCTTGCACTAATATCAGAAGCAGAGAAGAGGATAATTATCCACAGGCTCATTCCACCATACTGTGCTAAAAATGCTACTGGGGATTATCGCTGCCCGAAGCCGTCAGACAACTGGTGACCGACATCGCACTTTCTCCAGGGGTTACACTCCCCATCCATAGCCTTACGTCAGGAAGCATCCTCTCTTGTTATAATACAATCCAGTGCCTTGTGTTCAAACTGCACATAATTTATTTACAGATGATTATTATTCTCATCTTTAAATATTCACGTTACTGTTATATTCTGCTCCTCCAGATTTTACATCCATTTGTGTACTATGTACTTTTAAAATCTGCTGCAGTATGTTTACTTTGCTCGCGCCATGTGTATTCTTCGTACCTTGTCTGTTTGGCATTATTTGCATGTTTTTTTCCACCAGAATTCCCCCCAGTCAATCAAAACCTAAACTGGTTCTTATATCATTTATAGAGATTATTTGTTCCCATGGTCGCGTATTGTTAAAACTTAATTTCTGTATTTACATACCATCCGAGTATTGAGTGTGCATAGTAATTAATGGCTACTGAGGTCAGAATACTCATCCTATCTAGGTTTGTGTCTGTTGAGCAGGTTATACGAATTGTTTAGTTTTAATTAATTTGTATAGAACAATGCAAAAACGCAGTTTCAGACAACAGTCTTTGTGTTAGCAATGTTAATATATGTACATGTAATCTGTGTCTATGCGTACTCTAGCTTTTTGATTTGTTTCCAACTGAATTTAAGCAAAACCTTGATATTACACTTACTATAACTATATGTCCCTCACTATACTTATGCCTAAATCACTACTAATCTGTTTCACTAATACAATTGAATTTCAAATAATCGCCAAACTACTCACTAAAACCAACAACGCCACAAACACCCAACACGCACCGATTTTTATAGGGTTTTTTCTCTCGCCGTGAACAATGACACGGCGGTCACGTGACTGATGTTTCGAAGGGTTTCGTAAACTCCGTATCCGAGACCAGAAGTTTCGGGCGACTTCGGAACGGATCGATCCTGGGTGCCGTCTCTATTATTTAGTTCATAGGGTGTTTCCTACTCTAGTGCCTACCGTCGCGGAAACACACTCTAGTCAAGTCAAATCGCGATGTTAAGTCATCACCAGCTATTGGGTGATTTGGTTTCAGCGCACACGGAAGGGAGATTGTAGGGAAAAGCAAGCAGTCAGGTTCTGCTGGGGATTAACGATTGTGACAGCCTTAGATAGGCAGGCCTGATAGATTTAAAGTGGAAAAGAATGCATGTTAATTGGCACCAGTCACATCTAAACGCTGCCTGCATTATTGGATATTTTCACAGGATTCATATACAGTGCACAGTTATTATTATTATTTAGGTGACGCCAAGTCCACGTCGACTCCTGGAACGAAACAGACGACATAATAATTTCCTGTTCTCTGTCTGATAATCCAGGCTTCCAAGTGACATGCTCATCGTTGTAATGAGTCCATCCATCTTGTTCCTGGTCGTCCGCTTCCCCCTTTCCGTTCAACTTTTCCAAGTATTACAGTACTTTCTAAACAACGGGTCTTCTCATAGTATGCCAAAAACATGATGCTTTTATTCTGGTCATTTGTACACACTGATTAAATTCCATGGCTAGGTATCGCCAGCCCGCAGAAAAAAGTGCCCCCCTGTCGAGATTTTTCAGTCATAAAAACATTTGTCGGAAAAATTTTCCGTATCACAGCATTTAAATATACCGCCCTTTGACCTCTCCGTAAACTATACACAGATGAAAATAACGCATTTCTGTCATTTTTTCATCTGATAGGTGTCGTTGAAGAGCCTGATGTTTAGAAACTCGTGTGCAGCCAACTGTTCCAGTAAATATCTATACTTTTATTGCCAAATCCACAATACAGTATTTATTGACATATCTTTTATTTAGATAATAGTTAGGAATTTGAAGTTACTCACTTTTAATATTTGTGTAAGTGATCTTTTTGTGCAGGCGAGTTAAGGGCATACCGCTATGGGTCCTCAGAGCCTGCGTCATATTTTCACCATGTCTGCCAGTTGCAGCATCGTTTTTATTGTTTGTGAATTGGTGGTTGTTTCTTAAGCGATTTTAATTAGAAATCAGGGATAGGTGAAGTAACGTTTTCATCATGATATATCCTCGTAAACGGTTAGATAAGTATTTTGCAGCTCAGTAAAAACTTGAGTCGCATTTATGGTGTATGGTCTAACAGGTACTGGGCCGTTTTATTTTTCCATTAATGATCATTTATTTATAGTTTTAGCGCTGTCACTAGCGACCGAAACTGTCGCTTACCGTTGATATTGACATATATGAGAATCTAGAATAAATTATGACCAGTGAATGCCATATGTCACGAAGCGATGCCCTGGTCTCCGGGCAGCCGTCCTGGGCTTATGGATCTGCCGGAATTCAGCTCTCCGATGTTATGCAGCCGGTCCGTGTGAGCGGCAACGCGGAGCTCACACAGCTGTACTCCGAGACCTCAGTCGAGTAAGTCACTTCTCTCTCTCTCTCTCATCTTATTTGCTGCATTCTGGAAGTAAATATAGAGGATGCATACGTTTGCTTGTCATTGGTGAGATATATAAGGATTCAAGATTCTTTAATTGTCACATACGTAGTTATACAAAGTACGACGTAGTGAAATGCTGCTTGAACCGCTCTTTTGTAGACTGTGCAAGTTAAAAATCCAGTTTTGCTAAAGTTAAAGTGCAAAAAAAGCTAAAATGCAAGCAGAGAAGTATGTTCAAAATGAACGCTAACACAGACATAAATAAGTGTGACAGTGCGGATATGGTGAGGGGTGCAAGAGCACGATGTCCATCAGGCTGTGAGGTGTCCAGGTTCAGAGACCCTATTGCCTGGGGGTAGAAACTCCTTCTAAATCTCTCAGTCCTGGTCATGGTGCTCCTGGGTCTCTTTCCTGATCCGGTACCCACAATAACTTGAGCTGTCATGCGTTGTTTATACCTGGCTAGTTATTTTCTTACTAATTTTATTGCTTGCTTTCCCAGCACCGTTCTGATTAAGCCACTCAGTGACAGACAGTGTAGGATAATTTCGCCTGCTTTGAATTTCAGAGCCCCATTTCCCCCTTCCCCTTCCCAATCCCCATGAGTTTAACCAAGCATCACTTATCCTTCATCTGTAGCTGCTTCTATATGACGTATACATTATTCTGGGAAAGCCTAAGATTATTTTAGATCAAATTAAATCACATTAATTGTCACATCACAAGTGAACTAGTAAGTGAAAGTCTTGGGTCACGAGAATCTATCAGCAGTGCAGTACAATATGTAAATATGCTATTCTGTTATTTGTATTAAGGTGAACGTAGACCATGAATGTTTGGCCGCTGACGTGTGTCCATATGTTTGTACAGGAAAGGTCCAGTTTACTTGGTACAGGAAGAGGAATCAACGCCATGTTTACTCAGTTTGCGATGCCCCCCGGAATGCAGAGACATTATAACCAGTCTGCTGGTGGTTAGCGAAGCCCGGACTATGGAAGTGTACTCTGGGACGGGGGAGTACTGCGGTACGTGCCGTGGAGAGCCAGATCCCGGTGTGTGCCGTGGCAGGTACGACCTTCATTAATGTCTCTGTGATCAAAGGCCCCACTGTTTGACTCATTCAATGGTATTTGACCCAAAAATGCTCTGATTTCTGGCTAGTAAAGCTAAGGTTGCAAAGGGGTGCACAGTGTCCGATAAATTTCCAGAAACTTTCCAAAAACTTTCCACAGAAATGGCAAAGAAAGCAAACTATGAATAATACAATATAGAATTTTACTTATAGGCAGTGTGTTTTGATGCTGGTGCTTATTTTGGGGTGTTTTTACACACACAAATACTCACAAGCACTTGTTTACACAATGATGTCTAGATGTTTTTTTTTCCCTCAACTACATTCCTACTAGTTCCCTGTTATAGGCTAACCTGCAATTTTACAAATTTCCAGTATATTCCTGTTAATTCATAATTAATTCCAACTTGGAAAATTCCCAGAATTCCCTAAGTAAAAGCAGATCTGTGCGGAAATGTTGACAAAATATGATTCCAGTGGTTTTGTGGTGAAGTGACTAAAATGTGACCCCGTTGGCTTGGATTTTTTTGTTTGTTCTGACATTAGTTACCACTGCAAAAAGTGATCCAGTTGCAAACTGTTTATTTAGTATTTCCCTGGGTCTCTTTGTGTTCCAGTGCTGAAGAAAGATCCCTCCTCTATAAGAAACACCTAATATTAGAGTATCCATCGCCGTCGTGTGAAGTGAAGGTGAGAACGTAAATTATAATGGGCAAACATAGGCTGCACTTCCAGGATTTCCTCTAACATCCATGTCTGTCACCGTACAGTATTATGTATATGTATGTATAATATAGAAGCCCCTGCTGATTTGCTGGCTTCAAAACCCAGGAATTGCAGGTGCACTTCTGACCGGGGGGGGCACTAAGATATGAGTCTCTCGAGGCTTACGTCAGAGTTTTGCATGATATAAATCGTAACTTACTAACCTGCTCCGAGCGAGTTTACTCTGGGTTTGTAAAGCTTGCTTTTTAGTGTGTACTTCATAGTGTACCTGCACTGGGCTGTATGTGTGTACTTCTCCCGGATGTTCCCTGAGGTCTGGATGTGTACTTTCTGGACCTGAACTTTCCACCTCTGTCTGTAATGGATTACTTTCGTGAGTAATGTCTCCAACCCTATATTAAGAGTATAGTAATCACAATTGGGGATAATCCATTAAATCCTTTTGTAGTGATTAATTAAGATGTACTCTGTAATTTTGAATTGGTATGTACCTACATCAGCGCGGCGGTACACCCCAAGGTCACAGCCAGCTGTTTTGTTTACAGTCGCTATGACTCCCGGAATGAGGCAGCGTATTGCCGTCTCGCCAACTGTTGCCGCAACCCTCCCTGTTTTTACAGCTGCTGTCTCTGGGTGGGCGAACAAGGGTGGGGGTCAGCCGGATCGTGCTGGGTCTGAAGGCAGCCGACACGCAGGGGGGCTCCCTGCCGGCCCCGGGGCTGGACATCGACCTGCGTCGCGTGCAGGCCATGGTCGGCTCCATGGGCACTGCACTCTCGCCCGGGGCTCAGAACCTGATGGATCTGGTGCAGTTCCAGCAGCAGGTAAAAAAACAGCGACTTAAGTCAACAAAAACATCCACAGATATTTTTTTTTTTTACACTGGAACAGGAAAGGTGAGCAACACAACCCAGTGCTGCCTCAGTCTTTTCTCACTGTCAGTAAATTTTGATGCAGTCAAAACAGGATATGCGGATCATTCTAGCCAGCAAGTGCGTGTTACGGTTTCTCTTAAGTGTTTAAGTAAATATTTACTCACCTGTTTTCTGTTGGAGCTGTTTTTGTGGCGTTTATCGAATTTTGCACGTCACATTAAAAGTTATTTTTCTGATTGGTACTTTAGGAACTCTGCTATATTTACTGTATAGTTCGCTATACTTCTCAGTCATAGGGGTGTACTAAGAAGCGGGTTTACTGGCTCAGTGTGATCTTTTAAGGCTTACTTACGAGTTTTGCTACTGTGAATCGTATCTTACTTTTAAATGGAGTATATTGCCTTGGTAATTTATGCTACATGCCTAACGGGCTCCAAGCGGATCTAAGCAAACAGGCTTTCGGCTTATAACAGGTGTAAGTCCCACCCTTTTGTCAAAAACCACATTTTCACTAAAACTGTAGCCTGCATAACCTAGTCAGGTTAGTTAACTCTGCTCTATTGAGTTAACTCTGCATATGTAAAATACTCTTCGTAGTACACCTCACACATTTACTGCACTTACTATACATCTCTATCACAATTACTGCACTGATCACTACATACTCACATTTAATATACTGTTTCGTATACTTACACTTTCTGCATTGTTTACTATTCTTACATGTACTGCACTATTCACTATACTTATATTTACTATACTGTTTCCTATACTTTCCTATACTCATTTACTCACACTGCTTTATTTACTGTACTTTTCACTCAATTGGGCTTTATCTACATCACTCCTCTAGAGTAAGATGGATGTCCTGGGTGGGTTTCTGCCCCTGCTCATGGGTGGGGGCTCCTTGGCTTCTGTGGTCAAAGGAGCCCCCCAGCCTGGAGGCGGGGGAGGTACAGGGAGACACACGGGCACCCCGGAGCTGGCTGAAGGGGGCGTGTTACAGGACGATCAGCCACGATCCAACGGACGGTCCGGGCTCCCCAACGGAAACATCGAGGGCCCCGAGCTGGGCAGGGCGGTGTCATCCCTGCTGAATGGTCACCCGGGGCAGAACCCCGACCTGCTCTCGGCCCTGCAGGCAGTTTGTGGGCAGATGGGCGGACTCCACATTGAGGACGACGCGCGGAAGGGTTGTCCATCACCAGGCCCACGGTATGCAGAAACCTGATTCGAATTACTATTGCCTAGGGTTTCCCAGCCCAGTCCTCAGGGAGCCCCAGACAGTCTACATTTTAGTTTTCTCCCAGCGCCCGTCACGCCCGTGCCAGGCATTCTGAGCTCTTGATTGGCTGGGAGCTGGGAGGGAGCAAAAATGTGGACTGTCTGGGGGTCCCCAAAGACTGGGTTGGGAAACACTGACCTAGAATATGGTTAATTTGCTGCCACGGCAGTATGAAAACAGCCTATGAAGATACCCTGGGAATCATGCAGGAGGAGCAGAGTGTTTTAGGGGTGAAAATTGTTGTCTTTAATGCTGTCTTTGTCGTCCGTAAAACTAGAAGGATAACGTCTCTGTATCCCCCCTCAAAGAGAGCAGCACTCGTGCTGCAGGAGCCTGGAGCAGGCTTTGGAGCAGCGGCTGCGGGAAATGGAGAGGAGGCTCACGCAGCACATCGACCGGCGGCTGGACTCCCTGCAGCAGGGCCTGGAGCGCTCCCTGCTGGCTGGTCTGCACACGGCGCTCCTGCCCCGTGGCACCGAGGACATTACCCCTGGTGGCTGCTGCCACCACAGCGCAGGCCTGCTGAACGGCAAGTCGTGACCCCGGGCCGACACCTAAGAGGCTGTGAGTGACACTCAGAACAGCCAGTCAGCTGCTTCTGCGGAGTCGTGTGATTGGACAGTTAAGAAGGAACTTTGTGGTTGGTTATTTCACCAGCAGCACTGCAACATAAATGTATGATACTGTAATATACTATGCAAGTTAAATGGGTTTTTTTTACTGAAAAATCTGGTTAAATGGCCCCTGGGTGTAAAGGTTATCCTCACCTGTGGTGATTATTGTACTGTCTCAGTATTACACGGACCTCTGTCAGCTTATGGTTTGAATGAATGCACTTCCAGAGGAAGACACCACCCCCCCCCCAAAAAAAAAAGCTAAAACCTGAATGTTTTTCCATTTCTTTCATCAAACTTCAGGTGAGATTATACACTACTGCATTGGTTTTTATACGCAGCTGGACTGTACAGTGTTATGCAGACCACCGGTGATTCACAGACAGGCCTAATAAAGGCATGCGGTTTCTGTAAACCATCTCACCTTACACTCTGATGCTGTCCTTTCCAAACGTGTCCTTACTGCTGACGTCCCGTGAAGTTAAAAACGTGGCACATTTGAGTCAGTGTAAGAACATGTGCGGATAAACATGAATCATTAAACAGCTGACTGTCGAATGGCCACCCCTCTTGTCGTCTTTGCACTGTAGAAGTGGCAAAACACAAAACGGACCCAAAAGCCTCAGTCAGCGGGGATTTCAGGAGAGCGCGAGTATGGAACAATCACTTAACAACCACACATTCCCTTATTCTGTGCTTTATGGTAAGTGACAAAGGACACATGATATTAAGTAGTTTAACTATAAACAGGACTGGAAATTAAGCTTGTCCAGTCACCGGAGATGAGAGATTTAGACAACGGGTGAGTACAAAAAATCTGAACGCTAGCCTGCTGGGTAATAAAACATTTTGTATGCAGGGCTGTCAAAGTTAACATTTTAATGTTAATTTTACAGTCATGGACAAAGATTTTTAGTGGAGATCTGTAGTACTGGAAAACAGATTGAAAAGAACGTGGAAAAAAAGAACTAGATTTAATGCAGCGTCCGTGCATGATGTTCATCCATCCATCCATTTTCTGTAACTGCTCATCCCATTAAAGATTGCGGGGGGTCCGGAGCCTGTCCCAGAGTCTACAGGCATAAGGCAGGGAACATCGTAGGATGGGGCACCAACCCATCATAGGGCACACACACACACCATTCACACCTTTGAGCAATTTGGTCACTTAACCTCAGCATGTTTTTGGACTGGGGGGGGGGATCTCACGACGACCTAGGAGCCTAGGCTGAGACTTGAACCCTGGTCCCAGAGGTGAGAGGCAACAGTGCAGCTGCAACCATGCATAACGTAAACATAAAAAAGATAAGGATGTATTAATCCAAAGATTTTGTATAGCTGTGTTACCATGTGGTGATATTAATGAATAAATGGTTTATGGAAATAATAAATGATATACTGAAAAAAAACCTATTTTATATGGTAATTCATTATTATAAGATCTGTATGAGATACACAGTAATTGTTAGACCACATGATGGCGGGTTTGGAGGCTCAATCGAGCGTGACTGGGACACCCGAAGGAGGCTCATTACCGCAGCAGGCGCAGTAAGGCTGGGACACCCGAAGGAGGCTCATTACCGCAGCAGGCGCAGTAAGGCTGGGACACCCGAAGGAGGCTCATTACC
>JAODUD010000041.1:12169369-12179372 GCA_026784285.1 Stomatorhinus walkeri | reverse complement strand
CGCCCCCCCCCCCCACACTGACAAATTGCACCGCATCCAAAAGACGGGCAACTCAACCGGAGCCCCCGCCCAGGACGCTCATCTCCCTCCACTTTTGCTTTATCTCCAGATGGGAAAGCCCATCGCAATTTTCACTGGGCTCCGGGGAACATTTACTCACTCCCTCCGTTTTAAAAACACGTTAGTGTGTCATCATAGCACCCCCCCCCCCCACCGTCACCGCAGCCAAGGGAAAGATTTTGGCAAAAATTTCCTGTCAGATGAAAAATAAAGAATGGTAATCCCCAAGTCACAAATAAAAACTCTCAATAAAATTCCAGCCGTGGTTAGAATACTTCTCTCAGACTGGACATGTTGTAGGGCGATTTGCAGAGGACAGATTACCCAGAAATCCTGCTTTGCTGGGTAAATCGACACAGAAACCTCAGTCAAATACATTTTCCTGAGCCAGTAAAGAGTCTGAGCACAGGTTTACCTGAAGGGGGCGCCATCCTTGCTGGAGAAGAACACAGTTTAAAAAGGCTTGGTGATGTTTGATGTTGGGGTCAGTGGATTCCGGTCCATTTGCAGATCCTCTGGACATCACTGCAAACCATCTACACGCCTCATTTACCCAATTCAAGGACAACAGACCCCCACCTATCCAGAACTAGCAGTTTTTACTGGAATCCAGTGTCACACTAGAGATGGTGTCCCTGTACTGTTTGCTGAAGTGGTGTGGATTTCGCATAACGCTGTAGCTGTCTTCACGTGTGGCTTGACCTCCATCTCCTACCCCCCATCTGCCACCAAGTTGCCTGCTCCTCTCCCCTCCCTCCCCAGTGCTAAATTAGAGGGTCAGAGCATTCTCCATGCCTACTGAACATTTCAGGAACAAAAAATCCATGGTGAAGAACGAGGCGGGACTAGAAACTGGTATGACGGTGTGGAAGTTATAAAGATGAAACTGACCAGTTTAAGGTCCCTGTTGCTATATTCTTAGTCAAAGGACCACAGACACTTCAAACAACCAAGGTGACCACAAATGTCGGGGCAAATACTTCCTGTCTTATATACTAGCAGTTCCAAGCACAGGAGCTGACCAGCTCTGCAGTACATCATGGTATACTATGGTGCAGGGTGCTGATTGGCTCTGTGGTATATCATGGTTTACGATGGTGCAGGATGCTGATTGGCTCTGTGGTATATCATGGTTTACTATGGTGCAGGGTGCTGATTGGCTCTGTGGTATATCATGGTTTACTATGGTGCAGGGTGCTGACTGGCTCTGTGGTATATCATGGTATACTATGGCACAGGGGGGTGACCGGCTCTGTGGTATATCATGGTATACAATGCCGCAGGGGACTGAACGGCTCTGTGGTATATCATGGCATACTATGGCGCAGGGGGCTGACCGGCTCTGTGGTATATCATGGTATACTATGGCACAGGGGGGTGACCGGCTCTGTGGTATATCATGGTATACAATGCCGCAGGGGACTGAACGGCTCTGTGGTATATCATGGTATACTATGGTGCAGGGGGCTGACCAGCTCTGTGGTAAATCATGGTACATGATGGCACCAGAGGCTGACTGGCTCTATGGTGTATAATGGTATACTATGGCACAGAGGGCTGACCCAGCTATGTGGTATATTATGGAATACTATGGCTGACATGCTTTTGTGGTATTTTATGGTATACTGTGGCACTGGGGGCTGACCTGGCTATGTGGTATATATACTATAGTACAGGAACACGACCACTGCTACATCATCTGGTCTCAGCACATGCTGAAAGGCACTGTCTGGTGGAGGTTACTGTGATGCCATTTACGCTAAATCCCCCAGAATCCTTCTCCTCTGGGGCAGACCATGTAGTCCTGGACTCCATAACACTCCCACACACGTGGAAAGACGCATCTGCTCGGCATGGACAGACACACCAAGCTTTCTGGTAGCTCCTTCCTCACATTGACCATAAAAGGAAGCTGGACCGCAGTAACTAACCACAGTCCCCAGGGCAATTACCAAAACCGCCCATTCAGCGTTGCCCCAATACTCACCGTGAAGACATCACTTCAGCGCACATTAACAGTTACCCGAATCATGAGAGCATGTGTTCCCACCAAAGATAGTGCCTGGATGCTTCAGAAAACCTTTCTGCTAGCTGGAACCGGGAGTGAAACTCCAAAAACCGAAGTCAGGAAAACGTTACGCATTTCCGCTTTCGACACACCAGCAAACCGTGATTAAACTGATTCATTCTGTGATATAAACACAAAACTAACTATCCTCTCCCTTGGGCAAAAACAAACTTTTCACAGAAGGTCCATGTGCTCAAAGCAACGTCACGTTTGTGATCAACAACGCTGATTAAATAAAAAATTTTGAGTACCTATAGATCCACGACACAATACCATTAAATAATAGACCCAAAGTCAATTTAAGCTTATTTCACTCTGATAGCGTAATTTAAAGATATTTTCTGAGAGACAAGCTGAATAAACTACTATTCAAACAACAATACTTTCAAATAATTTATATGTGACAGATTCTAAAGACGTACCTGATACACAATCTAAGATTTATTATTCAAATAAACTTCTCACAGCACAGGAGAGCAGTAAGAGAGATTTCTGTGGATTAGTCAACTGTGTTTCAAAGTCTAATACCTTAAAGCATCAGGCAGAGAGCTCTGTGGAAAAAGAAAAAAAGAAAATGAAGGTGGTTACTGAGCGTCGGTTTGCTATCAGTGCCTCTGACAGACTTGACAGTTTCTCAGCCTACAATATTCAGTGGTCTACCATCAAATCAGTACACTAGGCAACAGTTTTCCACAAGTGGTTTTCTTTGAGGGGGGGGGTGGCCGACAAGCCCCTCAATGCGGTTGAAGGTGAAACACAAGCCGCAGGGCCTAACAAACTGGTGTCTGGATGTCCGAGACTGCATGGGTTCGCGGCCCTTGTGACACTGCCCACAGACTCAATTCAAAGTTGACTGCTGGGGGAGGGGGCAGTCTATTTTATCCTCCTCTAATAAAATAATTAATTATTGTCTTCTGGCTGTCCCTTGTTTTTAAAACTGCACAACATCAACTGCTGTTAAGTAAATCTACAACATCAATTGCTGTTAAGTAAATCTACAACATCAACTGCTGTTAAGTAAATCTACAACATCAACTGCTGTTAAGTAAATCTACAACATCAACTGCTGTTAAGTAAATCTACAATGCTGGTTTTGCTATAAAATCTTTAAGAGAGGTTAGGGATAAATGTGATGGAAAGGAAGCTTCATAAATCTGAACGTCTACAGTAAACAGGCAGACTCATTCAATATGAGCCCTGATGGCCTCTGGGCAACCGCTGGATAAATATGGCAGCCGACTGGTCTGGTTTTCTTTGTTTGGCCAAAAGTCTGAGACAAACGGTAAGCTTAGCACTTCGCTTCAGCTTCGAAACAACACCAAAATGAGTCCCCGAGGCATAGAGATGGCACCCTGAAGGTGGTGAGGGGTAAAATGAGCCGTGAACAAACGGCAGTCTGGCGCAGAGGGCTCGGGCGGGCTGTCCTACAGGTGGCGGCAGACAGGCTGTGACCTACTTTAAGCTGGTAACGCCACACACGCAGGACCCTCCACCGGCGTGGCAGGGTAGGACGGCATAGCCCAGGACAGCCCGCATGGAGCAGGGTCAGACTCCGGCAGTGCTGGTCGCTAACAATCCTCAACAGCCAATGAGCAGACACCGCCGGGCAGAATCTATGACCCAATCTCCAGCACTGCCTCGCTCTCCTCTTTGGCTCAGTCACAGCCACCCCCCCCCGACTCTTTAAAAATAAACAAATATTCTACATCATCCCACCTCTCTGCAGCTGCGATATACCGTAGGACAGGGGGCCCCTGGTCGTGTCCCCCCGCCCCCCTGCCCTGCGTTCATGCCTGCCCAAGCACATGCGCTCCACTGGGAGGGGGTGCTCGGGGGCCCCTCTTTGTTTTCTCCCCCTCCCTACTTCAGAACGGGGGGGGGGCGGGGTCACGTACAGTGACCTCTGTGTCTTCCCAGTTTGCTGCAATTAGGGGCCCCGCGTACAAACAGTGGAGCGAGCCAGGGTGCTTGGACAGGTCAGCGTGGAACGCAGGCCCATCGGATGACAATAGGTACATACGGTACCGGAATAATCACGTCCTGTCAGCAGAATCTCAGGACATTATCACTAACAGAGCAGTCAGTCGGGTATCACTGAGGCTTTAAAATACCAGACACCACAGACTCTCTCTCTCTCTCCATAGAATACGAGTGTGAAGTCTTTACCTCCTTCTCTGCTTCACTGCGTTCGCCAATCTGGCGGAGCTCGTCCAAATCGAAAGCTCTTGTATCTGCTCAAACGGCCCATACTTGGTGCCGCTTTAGCCCAATTAGCACAGGAGTGAAAGCTACAGGCCAGTCTGAGGCACTCCCAGTAACTGCAGCCAGTATACAGCCCGGAGATAAATCATTCGCACTTGTTTGAGAAACAAACACGCACAGAAGGTAGCGATGGCACTGAGGGGGGGTTCTGGGTACTGCAACTTATGGAATTAACAAGTCATCCTTTTGATTATTTACTTACTGTATCGGCTAAAGTTTTGTAACTTTTACAGCTTGGCTAATCCTTCCACAGAAGTAGATTTCGAGAGCACAGCACTGCAGCTGCGAGTCTGATTTCATCACGCTGGCTGGCTCTCTGCTATAAGACTGTAATAATACCGTTTTCTCACAAACGCAGCCTTGATGCTGACACGCTACTTCAAACGAGCTGCACATTAAAAGTTAACGACTCCACAAGCAGAGGATGGGAAGGTGCTGCTGTGATTATAAGTAGAGACCCTTGTAACAAACTCACCGCAGGTTCGGATTCCACAAGGTGCATGCTCTTGTACCCTTGACAGAGGTACTTAAATTGAATTGCACATACAGCTGTACAAATAAAACATAAGGTCACTTTGGTTAAAAAGATCAGCTAGACAACTAAGTATATTTAAAACCGTGAAGTACCTGGTTTTTAGGCTGATTAGAGGTTTTCATTTAGGAGTCAGTCTAATTTGCTCATTTGAAGCAGCATACAATTAAAACATCACATTTAAAAAAAAAAAAAAAAAAAAGAATGTGACTAGCCCTGCAGGCTATCCAAGTTTTACTAACATCTTAACAGGAAAAATACTGTAACCACGTCTTGCAGCAAAAGAATCAAGACTCAAACTTTCCAGTTGGCCCGCAATCATAAAACACCCGTATGAATAACTAAACTAATATTTGAATAACTAAATTAATGTCGGTTTTGGGTGTATAATTTTAAATACATATTTAAATTATATTTTAAGATACAAGTCGAGCCGAAGAGTAATTTAACTAACAGCAAGCGCGTGCCGGCCGGGGCTCCAAAACACTAAGCACGTGAGGGCGCAGACTGCCGACGCACCCACACGCGCCTCATGGCACCGGGGACCCGGCGGAGCCGATCCTTGTGAGCGCGCACCAGGCAGGCACATTCTATACCGGGCCATGCGCGTAACCAAGAGCGCGAACACTCGAGTCAGGCTCTTCCTCAACCAAACTATATCACTGATCGAAACTTTGTTTATGCAAAGCTTTTAAATGTCTTTATTCGCACGCTGAATGTACAACTTTGCTATCCATGAAATTAATCTTTTCAGCTGTTTTGAGCAACACAACAGCAAAAGAAATTCACGATTATCTTGTAGATGCTGAAAAACTCCCCATTTGGCTGCACTCATCGGATAAATACGCTTCCTGTCTTAAAAATCCATCTGCTAAAAAGGTACACGGCAATAATAAACCGAGAGCAGCGAAAGCCACGGTCGGCTGGACGCGGCCGTGCCGCCCAAGGCCACTCTCACCCTCCCAGGAGCTGTGGGGCTGTTAACTGTAAACGTGCTTTGCGGTCACCCTGATGACCGTGGGGACGCGGCGCCCTGCAAAGCCGGGGGCTGAAAGTGCCGCTTCCCGACTCCACCGTGCTTCTGGGTACATGACAGTGTATGTGTATATATATAAACAAACACATATAGATATGCACGTATGCGTTTGTATATGAACATTTCTGTTTATAGGTACGTGCACGTCTTTATGGATACAAGTCTACATATAGGTATGCGTGTTTATATCTGGTCATATATATATATATATATGTTAATAGGTTTCTGGGTATACGTATGAGAATACACATACCTGTATGCGTTTACGAGTATCAGTGAATATCTGTGACCGCAAGGCAGAGCTAGATGCTGAAGGCCATCTGGCACATTTTCCCGACCACACCGTGCGCAATACTGTCGGGATTGTTCGCCCTCTGGGGGGGGGGGGAGTTCACGGTTAAACTTAAAGGAAAAGGTATCAGGCGTAATGCCCAGCGATAACCGACACGTATCTGCCTTGTGAAAGAGTAGGGCATAGCTCCCCATTTCCCGGTTAAGCACACGCAGCCCCACAGGTACGATACCTTCTCACCGAAGGGTAAAACTCAGCTTACAGCGCTACGTTTATCGTCCTGCCCAGTTAAAGGGGCTGAAAACTTCATCGATCTCGGCTGCTGGTCTCGTCACCGATTCGGGTGCTGAGTGGCGGCAATCTGGCCAACGACAACGGGGCCTTTGAAGGCGAAGCACCGAGTCCGACCCCCGTCTTGGCTAGAACACCTCCCCCTATTGCAATTTCATGCTCGGACATGCATTAAATCTTAACTTCATCCCGACACGCACAGGCACATCTATGTGGCACCGATTACAACGTCGATCTTATATAATCGCAAAACACACACGCGCGTCTATAACAAGACACGTTTAAATACGTGTTCGTTAATGTCAAGGACAGATACCGGAACACAAGAACCGAGTACATCGGGGTTTCAGGTGCACTCACCCAAGCACCAATGTCTGGGATCCGCCGCGATCCGCCGCTCGCGTTTCAGCCCATGTCCTACCGACTTCCTACCTATCCCGACAACACGGCGGGGAGGGGCGGGGCAGGCAGAGCGGGGCGGGGCCGGGAAGGGATTGGGGCATGACGTTACGCGGGGGATCCCCACATCTCCGGAAACAAACAGCTACCGCAAAGGATTGTGGAAAATGTAGTGCAACGAAAGCTATGCAGTACCAACATATAAAACGGGAAAAGGACGTTATAATCCGACGTGTCAAAAGTATCCTGCACATTTCGGAAAGTATAAGCTAAAAGAAGGCTAATCTTAACAAGAAGCAATTAGAGGCGCTTCAGTCTAGAGCAGTAGAATTGTTATCAGTAGGAGCGTTTCCATTTTGCGTCGTGATGGTTTCTGTCGTGTCGGGAACCAATGCTAAAATCTTCAACATTATTTTTAAGCTCTGTTACACGTTTAACAAAATGGATAAAGCATGCCTATCATTAAATGATACAAATCATGCTGAACATGGAAATTCTCTCTTCAGTTTACGTGCTGGGTTGAATTAGTATAATGAAGTAATAAATGGTCCGTATAACTGCTGTTACCCGAAACGTAAGTATTTGTGAAATCAATAGGCCTCAAGAACTGAATTTAGTTGTAATTTTGAACTGCTGAACTTTCCAGAAACTGCTCAGAAACGCGTTAAGTTATACTGCATTTATTGTCATCCGGGCTTCTGGTCAGACCCTGATCAGAAGTTTAGCGGCACAAGATTTACAAAAGAAATATTGTTAATAGTGAGGAAAACTCAGGACCTTTTAACGATTCAGTGCTCAAATATTCTGGGATCTCCAGAACCAGCATCTTAATGCCATGAATCCAAATTCTGTGTCTAAATAGCAATTCAAAAAGTCGTATTTCTGGCTGTCCTTAACATGCCTAACTTCCTGGAACAACTGATCACCCTGTGGAGCTATTTCAAGACATTTTTGCGGTCGTTTGTCAAGAGCATGCAGACTCACAGGTAATGTAAGTATCACCCGAACACATTAGCATCCTACAGCAGTGTGGCTTAATAACTCATAGGAAAGCTTCATACTCACAGACCGACATGGACAGGTAGACAGAAACCAGCTGTGCTGTTATAGGACAGTCAAATTTTCCTTATTTTTATTAAGACAGTTGAGTTCCTCTGGTTGAACTTGATTCGCCGTGTTAGAGATCAGGTGATTACAAAAGGTCATTACTCTCAGATTCCTGTGAAGAACGTTTCCCTTTTTAGACAGTGGGTCTTTTTTTGTGAGGGTGTAGGTGGTTAGGATGGGGGTTGGGGATGGGCTGTAGGGTGGTGGTAGTGGTGGGTTGGGGGAAGTCACACACCAGTGTGTGAGGTGTGAGGTGTGTCATGTCACCCTCCTGCTTATTTTGTTGAAATGAACAGGAGAACCTCCCCAAACTGTTAACAGGTTCGGCTAGCACCCCACCCACTGTGGAAAAATGTGATAAGGAGAAAGCGGCTCTCCAGAATGGCCCCACTGAATCTGAGCTTTGACCCAGGGATTTGTGGTATGATTGGCAATTGAGCTTTTCTGGGTCAGTTCATACTGAAGCAGCCTGACAGGTGGAAGCAACTCAGTTAAGCCTAGAGTTTACAGAGTTTTCTGGGAAAATTAACAACACCTTGGTAAGCCCAATCCCCTTGGGACTCCACGCGAGACCCTGCTTCCCACCCAGCCCTACAAACCGGCAGTAGCTATACCCCTCAACCCATGTGTGCCCACCTCTCTATAGGGGGCTGTTTTGCTATAAGACCGGATCATGAGGTTCCTCAGTGGCGGTGAGCCCATGTGAAAATACACTGAACAGGATCACTGGGTTTCCTCCCTCCCTCCCCCACCTCCGTGCAGGAGGCCTCCAAAAACAATAGCAATGAAACACATTTAGCAAACAGAAAAAAAATCTCTATTTTGGGCATGGGTAAGCCAAAGGGCATCCTTGTTGAGTTGAAAAAGCCCCACTCTTCGGACCAGAAGTTCTCCTGACAGGGTATATATACACCCCCTGGAATGGTCAGCGTCCAGTTGACTTACTGTAGGTTAGTATACGACTTCCTAAATGGGAGCGACTGGCCATTTAGCTCATTTTCCCACGCTACTAATGAGGCAAAACAACGCTACAAGTGTTTTTGTTACTGCTATTGACGTTGCTAAGTGTGAAATTAATAGATTTCCCGTTCGCTTTTGTCTTCCCTGGCTTTCGACTTGTATTTATGTAACACCACGCTACATAAACAGCACATGCAAGCCCAAGATTTCTTGTATTTGATTCTATAGACCAGGTCTGATTTTTATATTTGCGCATTCACACTTCATAGGCCTTAATCCACAGTAATCAGCCTTTATTCCCAATTTCAGGTAACAAACTGATCCCCCCCCTGTGTAAAATCTATGACCTCGTGTATGTATCTGTGTATCTGAGAATGTAAGGCCTGTATTTAAAATATGAAGCTTAGGTCTAAAAACGTGAAAACTTATATTTAATGCAGACAACACCCCCAGATGTTTCTACGTTTGTCTGTCTGTATTCAGCCTTACTCCACACACTGCTCACGTTTTATTATTCATTATAGATGTTTATTAAGATGTTTTTCTCTCTCCAGTTTGCAGACTTCCTTTGAACAGAATTCGGCCCTGTGAATATAATGGTGCCATTGAGACTCGTTTGAAGTGTTATTCTGGGTAAATGCGCTCCCGGCGGGACTCTGAGTGAATGCTGTCAACTTTCCTGCACGGCCTGAGGTACCCTCAGCGGCTGACCTCCTCCATGCTTCTTTGACGAGCATGGTGCTGAGAGACTGTGCGAGCTGCCAGTGTCTATTTCAGGAAATCTGAAAAAAGGGAATGAGCTGAGATGTGAATTAGAATTGTAGAATTAGGTAATCAGTGATGACACACCGCAGCGAAATGTGTCCTCTGCATTTAACCTTTATGTGACAATGTGACATAGCAGGGGGCAGCTAATTCAGTGCCCAGATAGCAGTGCTTGGGGGCGGTACCTTGCTCAGGGTACCTCAGTGGTACCTTGATTTCAACCAGCAATCT
>JAODUD010000041.1:12138718-12167957 GCA_026784285.1 Stomatorhinus walkeri | reverse complement strand
CCCCCCCGCCACTGCATTACCAAAGACACTGCAGCATGTGAGGGCACACCCCCGAGGGTGCACTGCCCCCCCCGCCACTGCATTACCGAAGAAAATGCACCATGTGGGGCCACAGCCCCCAGGGTGCACTGCCCCCCCAACACCTTTATAAACAAGCACACGCCCCTGGGTCATCGACAAACATTGAAAGTCATAAGAGTTTATCTTTAAGCTTCTCTTTAGCCATAAGGGGGCCAGTGTCGGTGCTTTGCTAACCGATTTCAGGGTCCCCCCAAACCGCAAGGCCTGATGGGAGTGGACACTGGAGATCAGCCTGGGAGATGGAGTGGACTTCGGTGAAACCATAGTGGGACAAAGTGGAAAGAACAGAAACATTTAGTGCAGTGTTTCCCAATCCGGTCCTCGAGGGCCTGCAGACGGTCCACATTTTTGCTCCTACTGGGAGCTGGGAGGGAGCAAAAATGTAGAGAGGACTGGGTTGGGAGCTTTGTCCAGATTCATTTCAGGTATAACTCCTCCATACCACAGTGCACTGTCATTTCTGTCTTTCTGGAGTCAGCGCTGTGCTCCATCCCCAGTCAGAGGATACAAACCAGGTTGAAAAGTCTGGGGCTATATTCACCAGATCCATATGGTAGGGTGTTTATGAAAGGCTGTAATTCATGCAGAGGGGCCAGCCTTATCATTAGCCAATGATGTGTTTTGAGTCTTTGAGTGACAGGGGACAAGGCACTCTGGGGGCCAATCAGCTCTCAGCTGGGGCAAGTGATCCTGTGACCCCGCCTCTGTATGCACCCCAGATGACCCAAAGTTTTCCCACCCTAGTGATCCTCAGTCTTTACTTTCAGTGATCCTTGGGCCAGAGTCAGTGCTCGGGAATACCTGGAGAAGATTCCTGCTAGTTATCACTGGTGAAACACATTCTGAAGCTTCTAGGTCTCCTCTAGACGTTTCTGCACTGGAAAGAGGCATTACTGTCGCCTAGAGTGGCCTAATCTAGTAACAAGGCCAGCACTGTGGGGAACGAACCCTTAGCAATCCTGCGCCGTTAACCATGAGGATAGTGTCAGCAAAGAAATGGCAGTGGGTGTCCCTGGAGGTATCGGCTATGGTCCTCTCCAGTGTATAACAGGTGCACAGAGCAAGAAATGCGAAGAAGCCTGCGGCCACTCCGTCACCTTGGTGACACGGGGAGTCCTGCATCGCTGAATCCCAGTAACCTGAATCACATCAGAGACGTTCCAGGGACGACTCTGATCTGTGGAGAGAAGTCGGCCGAATATCAGCCTTATTCTGTGAAATCAAGAGGCTCTTATCTTATTTTCTGTAAAACAACCTCCCCCTGGATGGATGTTTGTGCACTTCCCTGGGGTATTTTCATTTTTCCCGCCGAATGAGCAGCAGATTATTCCGGTGTTCCTCACTGCTTTTCTTACTCAGCCGATTTATCCGACCTGACTAACAGACGATATTTTTCATGTCTGGCTGGACACTGATTAGAGGCTAAAATCCATCACCGCACTCACAATAGTAAACCTCCTTGTAGACCACTTGCTGCCCTTGCAGACCACCTGCTGCCCCTTTTTAAGAGTGTATCTCATACCTCACTAAGAAGGCAAACCACACACTGCTCCAATCCAGTGTCCTGGCAGACGTTTAATAGTGTTTGGCTGCCAGATATTTGATCATCAACCTTCAGTTTCTGACCTCACTAGTCCAAGGATCTAAATGATATTTTGAATTTTGCCAGGCTATAAATGATCCATTAGAAATGTGGACATATCTAAGGCAAATTCCTGAGTAGCCAGTAACTCATTATATAAGCAGATCATGAAGTCTTATTAACCTCTCGCAACTCTGCAATGGGACCCACAAGGAGCGTGTTCTTCAGCGATGGTCTCTGATGGGCTTACATGGACATGATCTGAAATCAAATCAGATTGCATCACTCGTCAAAAATGTTCCTTTTTTTGGGAACTGAATAATGAGGAATTTAATGTCCATCAATCATGGTTGTGCAGCAAATTTCTACCAGCTTGAAAGAGCATCATTAGTTCCCCATTTCTTGGATGCAGGTCAAAGTTCAGAGCATGTTTCCTCTGCCTCTGCCTTGTTTAGTCTCAGTCTGAGCCAGTTCAGGAACCCTGACCCAACCACTGATGGAGGCAGTGCCGTCTCTGAAGGATGGGGGTTTGGGCTGGACACAGCCTACTCCTTGACCCCACGGTTGGCAAGTTCCCACAGAGCGTCACTGTGTCAGACTCGGGAAACACGGCGTGATACTAAAAGATGCCAAGTGTTGTATTTTGTTTGGTTACTTATGTTTATGGTTAGGGCTGGGTGGATGTTAATTAAAACCTCCTTCCCGTGAATATCAACTCACAGTACTGGGGAGTCCCGTGTCCCACAGCCAGTTAAGTTACTGGTCCAGGAACTGACTCACCCACCATAATTGCTTGCTGAAATATATGAAATCTGTAATGCTGTGTGGATGCAGGCCCCAGTGGAGTGGGGTCCCTCCTGGTCCCTCCAGAAAGTCCCCAAGGTTCACTGAGATGTGGAAGAAGGCGCAAAGGCAACAGAAAATTGTGTTCCTCTGCAGGGAATGTGTTTGCTCTGAGGTAACGGCACGTCAGAGTACTGTGTCAAACAGTTCTATGCGTGTCGGTAACCTGTGTTAAGCCGCCCGTCAATATTAAATTCAGGACCCAGTTTGTGAGTGAGAAGCCGCACTGCAGTGAATGTGTGATTGTGCATGCGCAGTTGCACTGCATGAGTGTGCATGCGCTGTTTTCATGGAACGGCATGTCCAGTGAGCAACATCTTAATCATCAGCAGCACAGCATGACATGCATAATGTGTTACAGGGGTCTGGGGGGGGGGGGCCCGTTTAAACAAAGCCCTGTACCAGAAATGGGAATATGAAGGGGGAGAGGCCGGGCTCGCAGTAAACACAGTGTACATCAACGTCTTGGGATGGGCGCCAAACCCCCCCCCACCCCAGCACCCTGTGGCGTGTTTGTGAGCGGGAAGCTGTGACCAGCAGTTAAGGCAGTTAAAGACCTGGGTGGGTGAAGTACCTCACAGAAAAGAATATAATCTGAAAAACCCCGTGTGTGAATCCGTCAAAATAAAAGCCTGAATATATTTTTTATCATTTATTATATTTGTCTTCTGTACCTCTCATCCAATACAGAATTATGGAAACTCAAGTGAATTTGCAATAAAATAAAACAAAGTGTTAATGATCAATAGAGTTCTATGACAACTGAGCAATTATGATGGATGAGTTAGTTCCCGGACCAGTAACTTAACTGATCCGCAGTCAGTGGGACATGGGACTCTACCCAGTACCATGAGCTAATATTATTCACGAAAGGGAGGTTTTAATATTCTCTCTTATAATTTATTTATTTATATTTCCGTATCAGGACGTCTGAACCGTACAGAAGGAGGGGAAAAAGCGAAGATCCGACGTCCCCACAAATCAAAAACGAGACGTAGATGGCGGGGAGGGGTGAGGGCACCCGGAGCCGAGCAAACGCGAAAGGGCGGCACCGGGAAGAGGGAAGTGGAAGTAAATTAGTGCGGCGGCACGCCGGCGAACAAACAGCGGCATCCGGAGGGGAAGCGGAGCCGCGGGGAAGGGGGAAGACGGCGCGCCCCCGGGGAGCCCCGCGCTGCGTCACGGCGCACCTTCATAATACAGCGCTTAAAGGCACCGCGACGGCGCATCGAGCTGAACAATGACAGCCAGGAAGGAAAAGCAGAAAAAATAATACATCAAATACTGCCAAAGCGAGGAACCGCCACGACCCGAGATATCACCGTTTCCAAGACTTCTTCCGTGTTTTTCAACGTGAAGCCAGCCTTCCTTTCTGGTTCAAACTCGCCTCGGGGCATGCAAATGCTGCTTTGACTCTTACGAAAGCTTTATAAAACCCGGGCTCTTTCTCAGTGGGTAGCACTGTCATCTCAGACATACAGGGCCGGGGGTTTGAACCACACCTCTGCTCTGTGTTTGGGGAGTTTACATGTTCTTTGTCTGCAGTCCAAAGACAGTTAGGCCAATTGGTGCATCTAAAACTGGTTGTTGGCATGTGTGAGCGTGTGTCCTGTGATGGACTTCTTCCCCAACAAACAGTGTAGTATGTTAAGGCAGCGTTGCCCAATCCAGTCCTTGGGCACCCACAGCCGGTCCATGTTTTTTCTCTCGCCGAGCTCCCAGTCAGACAGTCCACATTTTTGCTACCTCCCAGCTCCCAGTAGGGAGCAAAAACATAGACTGTCTGTGAGTCCCCAAGGACCGGAAACAATGGGTTAAGGAATTGAGTACAGCTGACTGATTTAATCCTGCAGGGCTGGCTGTTGTCACACTGAGCAAAGCATTTCTCGTCTTGTCATCTCATGGCTTTAAAGTGAAAATAGGGACGAGGAATACAATGTGAAGAGAATGAAGGTGCTGAGTGAGGGATGGAGCGACGCAGCTGGGGGTGGCGACATGATGGTGAGAGTGAATATGGAGTCATGGAAGGGAGGGGTCTGGGGATTGAGCCTAATCTGCTATAAGCAGATGATACTCACTTTGGGGGGCGGAGAGGGCATGCCCATATAAGAGAATAAAAACACACAAACAACAGACAGGCCTCACACAGCACCTCTGAGCAAAACCGACTTGACACAAGTCAGGGGTGCATAAATATTCTGGCAGGTGGAGCCCTAGAATCCTGAGGGAGTGTTCAAACTGAATCAAAGCAAGACTAATGACCCAGTACCTCTATAGTAAAACAGTAAAATAACACGCATTAGTTTTCATTCCAAATGTGTTCTATCACCCATCTTTCCTCTCGTGTATGCGTTTTTGCGCTTGATGGTTGCATTGAATAAGGAGACGTAAATGCAATCAATAAAAACAAAAAAATAGCTGCATTTGGGAGTAAATATCATAACGACAGATGGATGGCAGCGTGGGGAGGATTGCTGCATCACACGTGGGCGTTCAGTTTCAGCTCTGGGCGTGTAGGTAGCATGTTCTCCCCGCGTTCACACAGTCTCCTGGCTGCACTGCTGTCCTCCTGAAGCCAAAGCACTCAGCATGGCGTGAATTTCTGACCCCGAATTACCTTTGTCGCTTAAACAGGTCAGTCTCGCTGTCCTCCAATGAACCGGTGCTTCACATGTTATGTTTCCTGGGATAGGCTTCGAATCACTGTGACTCCACTTGGATCAGCGGATTTGAACATGAAACGGAATGTCGCAGAATCGCGCTTGACAGTTTGGCGGCCGTGTTGTGCAGTGCCTTCTTCCGGAAGCTGCCGCAGGAGACCACGGTGGAAGGGCATGTCCGCCAGCAGATGTGACTCTGAATCTCAGTCAGCGCTCGCAACGAGTAGGCTGGTCCCCTCATACTGAACTCACTGGCCATGACACTCAACAGGAAGAGAATGTGTCACAGGCAAAACACCAAAGCAGAAAGGTACATTCTAGTAAATATAGCTCCATCTGCTGTACAGATAAAGTAGCGTTTTTAATTTATTTTTGACAGAGAAACTAGCTGTCGCACTTACAGAGTGTTGTGGCTAATCTTCTAGAAGTGTTTTTTTCACAGCAAGTTCTGCTTCCGATCCATCCATCTTTGCTCCCTCAGCGCTTATCCAGCATAACAGCATCAGAGTAATGAGACATACAGAAATACCTACAAGGCAAGGCTACTTCCAGTTCACCACAGCGGACAGCTAACTCACACAGAGCCGGTTCCAAATTTAAACCAGCAGCTCTGGAACTGGAAAGTTCACTGGTCACAGGAGCCCTAAGTTCACGATCGCATCTGGTCTTTCCCGTCCACGTCCCTGGGAACTTTTTCCCTATTTCAAACAGTGCATTCGTACCACTGGTGGAACCGCCTCTCAGGTCAGCTGACAGAAGTAACATGAGTCAGTCACGCTGATCATCCTTGCTGTTAGTCACAGCCTATCCCCAAGAAGGCCACACGGCACATATTTTTTATCTGATGGATTGACATTTAATCAACATTATCTACGTGTATAATTTAGATATTAACTCTGTGAAGATGAAATTGCCTTGGAATTTTCCCAGCACTTTTACAGGTGCTGTCTTTTCTATGCATAATGGCACCGAAATGTCATGAGACTGATTTATATCTATTACTCAGGTGTGTGGGTTATTGTCACCCAATTTCATAGTTCTGAGACAAGAAATGTGCAGTCTGATCTTTAATCGGCCATGCAGATTTCAAGCCAGGTCTTCTCCCTGAGATTTCGGCACAGATTAGCAATAAAACCAGGCAATCCAACACTATTCACAACCACGACACTGACAGTTTTATTTTAGAATTGTTTTTGTATCCAAAAAAATATTGCATCAGATATTCTCACTCACATCAGTATCGACCTTTTATGTAACCCCTTGAACTACAGATACTGCACCGTCGGTGAGTGCACCGCTCTGAAAGAGCTTCAACGGGCCCACCAGGGCGGCGATAGTGAGCGCTCATTTTTGCCCCATTGCCCAGACAGGAGCTCCAAACTAGAGGGACTTCTCGGGGTGAGAGAGAGGCTGGAGAGAAATAACTGAGTTGTTCACATTGATGTTGTACAATCCACATCCCTGTCACTGTCCATGCTACACTTTCAGGACAAGTGGTGCTGTCTACAAAACCATCCACAAAATGCCACTGTTTGTTGTATCTGTGAAAAGGCTGACATCCGCCATGATGAGGACATCTGTGTCTCCCCTCTCTGGTGATGGAAGCGTCCCTGACAGTGAGCTTCTGTATGGGGGGGGGGGGGAGGATTGTGATGCTGATGCCTTCATTTCCTGCTGCCTCCCTCCTGCTCACTCAGGCTCAGTCTTGTGCGAGGACAGCTTGCAAACTCCACAGACATAGAGCTGGGGCGGAGACTCGGACCCGGTTCTCCGGAGGTGTGAAACCATGCTGCCCCCCAAAGGATATAAGCAGCAGGTTAATTTTCAAAGAAACCACAAACAAATGAAAACCAGCCATGTAATACACTAGAATATCTTCCTTTGCAACCTATTCCTTATGCAGATAAAATGTGTTCCTACAGTCCAAAAACATGAGGTTGGGCATCTACAAGTTGCCTACCTAGCATTTGCAAAGGTGGGTAGTTCAAGTCCAGAAAGTAAAAATCCAGACCAAGATTTAGTTTCAACCAACTAGTTTAACACTCTCTGACTGTGACTCTTTTCGTTTAACTGCTTGGTCGAAACTAAATCCTGGTCTGGATTTTTACTTTCTGGACCTGGACTACCCACCTCTGCATGTCCTCATGCCCTATGATGAAGTGACCTCCTGTCCAGGGTGCCCCCCTACCACATCCTGGACTTGCTGGGCTCGGCTACTGATCTGAATAATAAGATGGAAGACGGATGGATTTTTGCTTTATAGGCAACCATTCTTATGGTTCATGTGCCCAACAATTAAAAACACTCCATAAATATGCTTTTGAATGGCAGCTTCTTATAAATGTATTAATGATATCAGGAGTAATGCGGATCTCACGGGGGAGCCGGTGTTCGTGAGCCGGGTGCTTAAGGAGACACAGTAGGGAGACTTGTTCCGACCTGGGCTACATTGAGAGCTTGTGATGTCATATATTACACCTCACATCCTGAGCTGTCGCTCTGTGACAAATGGCCCCTCTCCACTTATCTTGAAGGTAATGACATCATCCCACTTCTGTAAGAATTTCCCTCCTGCCTAGGAGAGGGGGGTCAATGCTAAACTACTACGTGGACCGTTAATTGGATGTCATTCCACTCACAGATGCTGATATGATGCAAAGTTTTCCATTTATTTCAAGTGCAGTGCCAACTGAACAGCCCCCCCCCCCCATACTGATGATTTAAATACATTCCATCCAAGAAATAGTCACACTACTTCCTGGTCCCATGCAATAAAGCAATTAATCAATAAGGCAATTAATCAATAAAGCATACCTTTCAAATGCATTACAAAAGGGCTGAAAATGACACAGCGACACAATTCAGTATAAATCAAACTTGAATACAAATCACTTTAGTATCGTAGCATATAGAATACAAGTCAGGACATGAGGGGTAAATGCGACATGTTGGTGGTGTGATCCCAGTAAAAGCGCAGTAGAGCGTTAACCACCTGACCCGCACTGGCTCCTCCGCCGGATCCCCCGCAGTGTCCTCCCCTGCCTGCTGGTGACGTACAGGAGTCAGAAATGAAGAGCGTAAGCTCCCGGTGACTCCTGGGACCCAGCACAGGCACATCTGCCAGCGCATTAGCCATAATGCTACCCATCAACCCTGAAAATCCTTGACAGACCTTTCCCCAGTATGTTTCGTGTATTTTACCATCGTACTGAACATGAGAACACGGCCTCTGTCTAGGTGGAAAGTATAACGGTTTGATTTGTGTTTTTCAGATTAAGATGTCGACATCAATAAGCACTAGGCTAGGGTACCTATTACGCAGCTCAAAGTATACGGTTAGAGTTCTGGTAGACACAAGGGGGAAATATATTCAAATGCCGGTTAGGCCCTATTCACTGTTGTGAGTGAAATATATTTTATACACAGGAAGCAGTTGAATTTTGATAGCGTGTGTCTGGTATCATAGCCAAAAGCACCCTGACAGGTGTAGACATTAAAACCAAGTCCCGCTTGCTGACCAGCCCCTCCCAGGTCGAGCAGAGTTTAAGTGACACATTTCTGAATTTATGCTGGCACTATTTTGGATGGCTGTGCTTGGCGGGAGGAGACTGCGGTCCCTGGGGGGTGCAGCCCTGGTTGAAACTTGCACACACACACACACAGTATCTATGAAAACCAGGAGCGATTAGGCTATGTTTAGCTCAGGGATGGACACACTTGTTACCAAAAGGAGCCGCTCTTTCTCTACTGACCGAGTGAACTGGGCATGGGCTGGACCCTAACCCCTCCAGGAGGATGGATGGGGGGACTGTGGGCAGGTGGGACCGACGGGGGGGGGGCATTATGAAGAGGATTAAAGTCTTTGCAGAAAGCCTAGCGGTGAAAGAGCGCCGTCCTTAAACGCGGGCAGGCAGCCTAAGACACGCTGATAGCACAGAATTGGCAGCCGTCCCGCAGCAGGACCGCAGCCCCGCCGCTCACTTCCCTCCATTTATACGCCTGTCAGAGTCGCCTGTCACCATCGCTGGCGGCGTAGCAGAGTCTGGGGCCGGTGGGCTTGCCCGTGCCAGGCGGGAAAGTGTCTCGGGCACAGAGGGGGGGCACTGCCCGCCGTCTCGTCCAGCCCGTGAGGCGGCGGGGCTCCTGGAACACAAAGGCAAGGGGGATGTTAAGTGTTGGGGGTGGGGTGGGGGCGGTTTGAGAACTCACGTGGAACAGAGGCCCCACGTTGATTTACTAGCTACTCATAAATGGTACTGTCCGCCACTCAAAAATAACTGACCTCCTCTCAGATACTTACACACAGCCCTATCCATTCATAACTAAAGCAAAATCTCACCAATGTAAAAAGAAACTTCTGGAAAATAATCTGCAGCGGAACCGACGTGAGTGTTTTTTTCTGGGGGTCCCTTTGTCGTATGAACCCTGTTTTACAGCTGTTGTGCTCAGTGGTAGTTCCATGGCAACAGTTCCGACCCCCCCCCGTCCATTTTCACGTGAAACCAACTCCCCACCACCCGTGATAACGCACTGCTTATTTTCCATTTAGTAATTTCTCATTAGAAACAGTTGGTTAATATAATTTAGCCTCCAACTCGGGGAGAAGTCGGCCTGGCTTTGATTAAAAAGTCTGATTATGTCTGGAGCAGCACTAATGTGGGCGAGCCTCCCCCCCCCCCGCCAAAACGCCCCTCGACCCCCCAGGACACAGCCTGTTGTCAGGTGCCCATCTCCGTGGCATTGCCAGCTTGGCGACACCCGGCCGGCGTGCCTGACACCAGGGCGCCCGGCCAACGGCAGGACTCTTGGCTGGGGAATACCAACCCCTGATGGCGTGCTGGCAGCCGTGCCCAGTGGACTCGTGGTCTCCCCCCTGAGCGGGCTGGGGCTTTCTGCCAAAGCGGGGGCCCACCTGTCCAATCAGACTCGAGGACCTTCCTCCAGAACACATCCCCACAAAACACTACACACAGAACTCATGCCAGGGCAAAGGCTGCTGCTCTTCTCTGCAAGTGAATAGTCTAAAATTTCATCATATACTGCGATATAACAACATTTCTGACCAGTGAGGCTCCATAGCGCAATTAGCATATTAACATATTTTAGCTCATAAAAATTAAAGAGCCACTTTTGGTGGATGCAGAGCCTTATAAATGTATTAATTTAACAAATCTGTTGTCGTGACAAACACACCTTATGAAGAGTTCAAAATTCATTGACTTTTTCTTTTTCCGAAGACGCCGCGCCTACATGTAGCATATGGAAATTTTCCCAGAAATAAATGTTTCTTGGAGGCTTGTTTTGTCTTGATTGACAGAAATGTCAAGCTATAAAAATATTTTATTTTACAAGTGAGCGTACCACTCCAGTGTGTGGGGCGTAAGTCATGTAATTATCAACCTGCACGATCCAGAATTGTTTACGCATGAGTCATGAGATCAGGTATCTTACAACTGTAATGTGTAAGGCATAAAAGGATTGCTCCAGGGGCTGTCTGGTCCGGTTTTTAGTGGTACGGCACTTTGAATAAATGCATATGATAAATGAAATGTAAATTAAAGTATCCAGACTGAAGCTGGTGAGCTTCTTGCCGCATGCACACTGGTCGGTCCTGGACAAATGCAGTCTGACGTGCCGTACAGGAGTGATTCAAGCCGGAAATTATATTTGCTCTGCGACTTTCGCAGGTCGACGGCTGCCTCCACCCGTTTTGCGAGCTGAGCACCGCGTGCTTCACTGCGTGCTGTTTTAGCATAAATATATGAAATGCAAGGCCACCTCCCAGACTTCCGACTAACCCCTTTTCTACGGCCGGGAATGACGCCAGCGATCGCTGTGCTTCTGGTCCGTGCTCGTCCCAACTTGTCACCGTCGAGATGGTGGCACAGCTGTCATTAGAATGAGGTACTTAGGAGCTTAAGAAAAGCGTCTGATAACCTGTGACGCAGCAGACATACCCATCAAGTGAACGCCATGCTGGAAACCAGTAATTAGAGCCAGTGGCACCACTATGCAATAAGGCTCCCTTTTGCCCCTTGTAAATGGTTGTAACTCCTTAATAAAAAGGGAACAGTATTATAACTTGTTTAAAATTGTCGATTAATAATTTATAAAGTGTTATAACCTAATTAATAAACAGATTATAAACCATTCAAAAACTCTTTATATGGGTAATCTTATCATAGAGTAGCACCAAGCCAGAATGTTTGTCTATAGGTGTAAGATGGATGACGAGATGGTGACAATGTTTACCATACAAACTCTGAGATCATTCATTATTGCAAATTTAAGCCATATAAAATCAGTCCTAAATCTTGAAATAGGCTTTAAATTAGAACCCCAAAAGGCAGGACGCATCCCCAATTCCATGTGGGTACATGTCAGGTGAGGTAATGTTATTCTAGGATGGTATTATGAGCCTGTGAGGACGGGGTTAAATTTAAGTAAACTCCACCTCAGCATACTGTCGAAACTTGTACTTAGAGGATGGTTTACCTTCTACGGACCCAGATAGCTTTACTGTCTGTCTATGTGATTGTGGTAAAAATAAAACTGTACTGTATTTCACAATATACTGTATCAGGGGTTTAATAGAACAATACCTGAGGAACAACAATAGGATTTATACGGAAGGCGAAACACATTATTTCACATTTGGTTCCTACCTCACGAAGAAATAGATTTAAATTTCCACCATTGAGGAACCCACCCTTGTCTAAAATGACGAGTTTATACCTATAAACCTCAAAATCTGATGCAGGCCCTTAGTTTCAGTGTCACTCCCGATAGAGACTAAATTTAAATGGTCATTGTAATTTATTCAGAAAATATTAATATAATTCAATATTGATTATGACTGTTATTGTGTAACATGTTGTGTATATGGATACATTTAAGTGTCAGCATGGTATTTCAAATTGTTAATGATAGGCAGGCCTATAATAATTCACAAAATACTTTTTTCATGAAAGCATTTAAAATGACTGACCAATAAAGTCATTACGCAGTTAATATTGTGTGCAAGCTCGTGTGAAATTGTCCTCTCCCGTTTCTCTACAGGTAACCTTTATCAGCAATTGAGTTGTTCTCACTAGTCATAAATTAAAATTGCTAAAACGTTGTATATCAGCTCTAACAAAACAAATATGTTATGATTTAACCACTTCTGGCCTAATTGTATTCATGATTTTAGAAAGTACGTATATGCATAATCAATTTTAGTAGATGTGGTGTAATGGTATTAATGATAAAAGATAAAGGTGCTAAAATTAGCTTTCCATTTAATATTTGCTGCCCTGGAATCAATTTCCTCCTTTTCACTGCCATGTAATCCACCATAATTATAATGTATTTTTATTTTAGACCTAAGATACCCCAAAAAGAGCATTTTTTAAAAATTTAAAAGTAATGAAATCCAGATAACGGTATATATTTAAATATCCAGAAAAAAAACTTTTAATTTATGGCTATTTTAGTGAAATCTTAATAATGACTTAGATGCCAGACATAGGCCTACCAGAAGATGGCGCCAAAACCACTTTCAAATATCTACGGTAAAGACGGCAGGAATGTCCTTGATTGATTTTGATAATTTCACTTATTTAGATATAATTTCACTTATTTTATAACTGAATAAAATAATGCGTATAAATAGTACGAAGCATTTGCAGTAGCAATATTTGTAAATGTTATTAGTTTTGTTGGCCCGCAACACTAAAGCCCCCTCCCCTTATGAAAACCAGCACAGTTCTACCTCTTCTAGACAGCCAGAGAGTGTGTACAGAAAGGCAAGATTCAGGTTGCGAACAAAATCCGCGTGGGTCACATCGCCACGTCGCTCAATTATCCATGGCTCCTTGGAATGAACAGGTGCCGATTTGGGGACCTGTGTGACGGCTGCGTGGACCGGTGATGTTCCCTCACAATACTTAACGGGAGTCGCCCAATGTAAACCACATAGCCCCCACCACTGGAGATGAACAATACCCATATTTCAGCAGTACAGACAGACTGCTGTTCGGCTGAACTAATGCCGTCACGCCTCACCGCAAGAACGAGCCGCCTAATGGCCTTTTACGGGAACTGATTTGGTATTTGAAATGATATGCGATTTAAAATAACCTTATGGCAACATAATCGAAACAGACAAATCGCAAAAATGTGGTTCCAATCATCTTAATTAGTCTGAAATAAGTAATGATTTATAGCTAAGGCAGCGCTATTTGTTTCCTCTCTAAGTGCGTTTTAGTAACCTCATCCATTGCAGTTCAAAACTATGCACAGTCTGCTTCCATCATTGAGGGGCAAAAGCAGTAAAGAGCTTTGGGATTAAATTGGTTGTATAAATAATCTGCTGGACCAATCAGATGATATTTTGATTAAATTACGTCAGCTTCGAGTCGCTGCCAGTTTTTGCTGCCTTACCTGAGTTACCTCAGACAAAGCAGACAAAATGGACTAAGTGTCTCACCTTAACCGCCACGTAAAGCACAGAGAGACATGAAGCACGTTTGGCAAAATGTGAAACCCCATGTATTTGCCACAGTAGAAATAAGACAATAAACAGATAAAACATCAACTGTTTTAGTATAAATAAACTAGTTAAACATCTTCTGAGTATTCACTTCAAGGGATGACCAGCTTCTATCTGCAAAACCATCACAACTGATCCCAGATGCCCTGCATTGTACTCCTACTTGGATGGAACACAGACTACGTGAAAGTAACCGAGAGAGTTTGTCAGAACATACAGGCACACAGTCTATGCATTTCTGCCAAGATTTCTTTGTGGAATCTGCCTTATCTACTCTAATTCCCATTCAGGTATTAATTTGCATCAAAATTCTGAATAGGTGTACAATATACACAGATATTACAGAATGACTTGGAAAAAAAACATAAAACACAAATAGTTTTGCTGTAATACTCATTATACATACACTATTATTAAAGAATTGGGCCTACATCACAAGAATACATCACAATTCTGACCAGTATAAGCAGATAAAGTTCAATTCAATTCAATTAAAAAAACCTTTATTTGTCCCCAAGGGGCAATTAAACAAGGACACAATGACATAAAGGGCAAAGAGGAGTTTGTGACATGAGTTGAACAGCCCAAACGATTAATTGATACAAAATAAATAGATTTTCTCTGACATTCAGTCTGAACAATCTGTTCATTTTCTTATAATTTTCTTCAAATTACCGAAAGTCTTCAATTTAGGAGGAACTAGTGCTAGCCCAAGAGAATAAAATGAAATGGCCATTCATGTCTTCACTGGCAGCAACCATGTAAATACACTCTGTACACTGTGGTATCTGATTGGGGAAAATCACAGGCCTACAGCTTTTAAATCAGCGTTGCGCGGTACTGACCTGAAAAAAAAAAAGAATTTTGCTTCAAAAAAACAAAGGAAAAACATGCTGGCATTTAAAATATAACTGCAGAAGTGCAGACGGGAGCCAGAACCACGTAAACAATAAACTATAGAAAAAGATGTTAATTGTAACATCCAGCCATCCGTAATTATCAACGGATGCAGTGATTCACTTATTGAGAAGTAAAAACAATGCATTGTGTTATTGTATGCCTCACAAATAAAAAATGATGCTTGTGGCTAAAAAGAAAAACACTCTGCATTACACCCACACGACAACCTCGAGCTTTCTACTGCTTAATCAGTCGAACTGCCCATTTTATCACTTTTTTTATCAATAAAAATTATTTGTGCTGACCATACGGTTGTAAATATACTTTATTTGGGGGGGGGGCAGTAAAGCCATCATATTCTGTGCATAAAGCATGTTGTTTTATATTGCACTTTCAGGAATTTGAATATAATTAGGTATATATTTCAGATAACTTCATCTAAACAAATTGCTTTACATTAAGCCATTACGCTCAATTTTCTGATTACACTGGCATTAATTGTGGGCTTTTTAATGGAATTCATTAAAGGAGGTCAATTAATCGATTCATCCATTATCTTCTAATCGTTTATCCTGGTGACGGACAAGGAACCCGGAACTGATCCCACGCATCTTATAGTATCATGCCGGAATATACCACGAACGGAATGACCATCGTAGGGCACATACTCGCTTCCAATGACACACATAGTCATACTATTAGGGCAATAAACATAACGTAGTTTATTAAAGTTTTAAGGAGAAAACACTCATTATATCCATCCATTTTCTGAAACCGCTTGTCCTATTCAGGTATGCGGGGTCCGGAGCCTATCCCGGAGGCTACAGGCGCCAGTCAGGGAACAACCCAGGATGGGGCGCCAACCCATCGCAACCAAAAGAAATAGTTCACTCACTACCATTCCCAGCAGGCCTTTCGCCTTACGTGATTGCGTTTTGTTCCTGACGCATCGACATCCCTCCCTCCAATACCGCCCACTCGCCCTTTATTTTCACTATCGAATCGTTTCCTTCTGCCGACAACCAATAGCATCTCATTTTACATCCTAGGTGCGCGGGGGACCAAGAATGACATGCCAACGTCTGGCTTCCTGATTGGTGAATTTTCAGTTTGCGGAGTACTGACGGTGTTGTTGGCAGCGCAGGGACGAGAGAGGGGGGGGGAACCCGAATGGAAGCCATCGGCGAAGCATAATCGACTCAGTCGAGTTTTAAATAGCCAAGTACTTAACAATTCGAGAATTACAACTTTAAAAACAAGCATCGTTATTGGCACCGGTGTTGCGAAAATCGTCGCATTGCTTGAAGTCACCGCAGGCGGCTTCGCTTCGAGTAGTTGGTGCCTTGTTTATATTGTGTGGGGAGGTTTTAGAGAAGAGGCCCTGTCGGTGCGAGTGGAGAGCAGCGGCCGTCTCCGAAGAGTGACTGAAGCGGATCGGCCTTCTCCACCGGCAGATAGGTCGGTTACCTCGCCGGGTACCTTTTCTGGACGGTGATGTAATAAAAAAAATGGTAGTTTGGAGTTGGATGAAGGTTACGCGGGACCTTACGCACTGAGAAGCGAGGGTACTATAGCTAACATGTTAGCCAGTTAGCTAGCAGACCTGGTGGTGATCCTGTGGTCCTTAAAGTCTGGTGTAAATAGCCGTGCTGGGACAGGCAGCTGTCAGCTGTGCTGTATAGCCACGGGGACTGCCCTGTTACACGGCTCCGCGAAACACGTCGAGGCCTCTGCCTGCATGGCCCAGATATACAGCTTTTCCTCCAAAGTGATTTCCAGCAGGCAGGGAGCCATTTCGTCTGCTTTGACTACTTGGGGATACTTGACGTTTGAGCGGGCTCCATTGCTGCTGGTAGAAGTAAAGATGTCCTTGATAATTTGATAACAGCAACACATCCCGGGCTGCCTTTTGGACGGAGCTGCTCTCGGTATCCTCTTAGATGAGCGTTAGCTTAGCCTGCAAATGAGCTATGGTGGTTGGACCCTCGTCCGCTTCTGAATTAATCCGCGTTAATGTGTGTGAGAGACCGTATTCAGCTAAATAAAACAAAATACTGAGCACTAATGTATCACACCTCCAGCTGTGAAATAACGTCATTGGTGGACATAAGGTGGGACGTATCTGCCGGTATTTTGGTTTGCTACCCACATAGCAGGGTTTGAATAATGAAAAAGTCTAATTACGATTCCTTTCCTATTCGTAAATAAATGTCTTTAGTGTGATAGGTATGCATGCCCGTCTGAACGCAATTTACAGTCAACCCATGCATTAAATCTGCCTCGACATCAGATCACCTGATATTGTTGTTATTCGGATATTCGTTCAATTTTGGAGCGAGTTTCGCTATAATAACTGGAAGTTATGTCAAATACGCCGATATGGAGTCCCTTGAATGGGTCCCTAGCCCAGCTTTTCCAGTCTGTGACACGGTGCGGGGCGTACGCATGCGCAGTGCTTTACCAGCAGCTATCACGTATCAAAAATGAACTCCCCCCACGCCTGGGTGGTTATTGATTTCTCCCTCATCATGGACGTTATGGTGCTTCCGGGAAATTTGTGCTTTTTGGAGTTAGTGTATTACCAGTTCAGAAAATCCTGAAAGTTTTCCTGTTTATGGAAAGTGCAGCTGATTTATCAATACAGGGTTTTAATTTCTCATTGTACATCACAGGTATTTATTTCATATTGAAATTTATACCACACAGAGAATGTTTACAGTCATGTACCCTTGAAATTATACTGAAAAGAATTTTTGGCTATCAAGAAGCATCTAACACAGTATACAGCTACTGTGACAAGATTTTTAAAATGTGTAAAAGATTTTTGGAGAGACCAATACTGTTATGTTGCATGCTTGAATCCAAAAGATAATCCTTGCGGACTGCCTTAAAGATTCATTTTGATCTTTAGTTGTTTTGTCAACCTGCAACGTGAGCAATTTAGCATCTGCTGGAGGAGTATTTGACTGTTTCTTGGCTACTTGGTATATATTTAATGTGCTCTGCTGTCAAGATGTGTACGTATTTATAGTTTGATCTAATGCAGTTTTTTGAAGCTTGGCTGTGGAATGAAGTATGACTTTTGTAAGCTGCCTATTGTACTTTTTCAAATGCGGTCATGCCAAGGTTAGAAGTTGTTCTTTATCAGATCTGGAACTCAAATAAGACACATTCATCCTCATGCTCCTGAAGGCTGATGACAGAATAATATTTTGTGGAGCTGTTTGGCTTGTACAATGGATTTCACCCAGAATAACATTCTGTTCTGCAGAGCAGGATTGTAGCTATTAAAATGCTTGATATGAATTTGTGTTTTATGTGGTTGTGGTTTAATAAGGAGAAATCTCCTTGACCTCCCAGACTTTGTCTAGTTTTGGAAAATTGAGTGGCTGCATGACTTAAAAAGAAAGTTATGTTTGTGGCTTTGGAATGTAACAAATATAAATTGTGAATATTTATCGAACCTCACCTGTTTTTCCCCCCTTTTGGAACAGAGAATATGAAACAGGCTTCACAATGACATCACGATTTGGTAAAACCTACAGTCGCAAGGGGGGGGACGGGAGCTCCAAGTTCGATGAGATATTTTCTAACAAGAAGGCCACCCTCAGCACCAAATGGGGGGAGACAACGGCCACGGTGGGCTCCAAGAGGCCGGGCTTCCGGCCCGAGGTAAGCGAGCTTCCCAAAAAGCCCCGTCGCGTGGACGAGGACAGCTCAGAGGATCCCTTCGGCTTTGACAGCGATGACGACTCGAAGCCCGTCACCTCGCGCAACGTTACCCAGCCTCGGGCCCCGCCCGCTGAGCCAAGCTGCGCCGAAAGGCCGTGTACCCCTCTTGGACCCAACAGCAGAGTGGCTCAGTCACCTAGCATAGAGGCCCCTCCCCCTGGTCGGGATGGCGCCATCTTGGATAGTGACAAGGACACCAGCAACTGGGCCTTTAACAGCAATACAGGTAAGTGCTCGTGACTATCTGTTGTATGGTACCTCCTTGTTTCCAGGCCTGTTGGCAGTAACTGTATTGGCTGCCTTATGCCTACTGCTCTCTGCTACTTCTTATTGGTTACTGAGCTGCCTCACATCAAGATCAACCAATCAGAGATTAACAACAGCTCGAAAATCCCACCCTCTCTGGTGTTAGAAACTTATGTAAACTGTCCTTGTCTGGTTGTCGTGTTGTGTTGCTAAGTGGCGTGGACATAGCTTATGGATTTAAAATGTAAGGGCAGGAGAGTTCAGTAGGTCAGTGGTCTTTGCTCAGTTACTACAGTTAGATAATCCACAAGAAAGTAAAATGAATAAAAGTCAAGTAATTGCTGAGTCCCACCGACACAGTCAGTTCAACCGATGGTTGCAGTCAGTCTGTGTTTTGTGTGCTATCAGGGCTGCCTGTCTCAGCAGGCATGCAGGAAATAGCCTGCTGTCATATGTGTTTTAACTAGTGTTTAGTGTTTAGTTTGTCAACAGAGGTCTTAAACAGAGTGGTGTGTGTAGAGCAGCGTTTCCCAACCCGGTCCTCGGGGAACCCCGCATCGTCCACGTTTTTGCTCCCCCTCAGCTCCCAGCCAATCAGGAACACCGAATACCTGGTACAGGAGCGCTGGGAGCTGAAAGGAAGGAAAAAAACATGGACTGTTCGGGGTTCTCTAAGGACTGGGTTGGGAAACGCTGGTGTAGTGGTGTATTTCCAATAAGTGGGTATTAAAATACATAGCAGTCCACCTAATCCACCTATTTTGAAAGTTGGAGTGGTTGATGGTTGCTTGGTCTTGCAGCATGTCATCATCAAAGCAAAGTGAAAACTATCAAAGCAGAGTACAAGGTCTGAATTTAGGCTAGAGCAGTGTTTCCCAATCCAGTCCTTGGGGAGCTACAGGCAGTCCATGTTTTTGCTTACTTGGAGCTGGGAGGGAGCAAAAAAAATGTGGACTGACTGTGGGGTCCCTGAGGACCGGCTGGAAAACACTGGACCTAGAAGGTCACACAAGCCGTTGTTTAAACATCAATTTAAAAACAATAGTATTAAGCCTATCAAGGGTACATCTGTAGTTGGTCGAATGTACTGTTACACTCATTTCTGTAAAGGATTAGAATGTATATTTTGAATGATTATAACTGAAGGTGCAGTTAACTTAGGGAAAAATGCTGGCAAAGCAAGAATTGCATTGCCAGTGCAGGTTATTTTTGGTCTTGCTGGAGAGTAACTCCATTAAGTGCAGGAGGATTGAAAGGAACAGATCTGAAAGCAGCGCTGTGCGGCGGTGTGTCTTGACCTGGTGGGTTTGAGCACAGAAAGCCCCCACGTGTCGCAAATGTTCCCTGCTTCTCTTCTGTTATTGTTATCAGAAGAAACAAAACCATGTAGGGTGTGATTTGCATGTGGGGTGTGATTTGCATGTGGCCAGGGTCACTGGAACTGCATATCAAAAAGACAACAATAACATGTTCTCGGCGGGTGTCTGACAGGCCCAGACGGGTCTGCAGGGGGCACTCCGAGACGGCAGGCCCGGCTACGCCGGGATCGGACGTCGGACACATTCTTGGCATGATGGCCTTGAGTCAGACGGGCAGCAATGCTCTAATGATGGGCTGACTCACTAAGCTGAATCTGCTCCTCACCCCTTCTGTTAGCTAATTAGACAGGCGATTTTATCCAGAATGACTTTAACAAGCTTCTATTTACCTGCCAGTACAGCAAGCAGAATTTGAATGAAATAATTCTGGTGAAACTTCTCGTGTGAGGGTACAACGGAGAGACCCGTTTCAATGTCACAGGTCTGGTTGCTGACCTGCTAGTAGAACCTGCAGTCCTTTGCATAAACAGTACCTACTTGAAAACTTAACTTTCAAACAAACTGGTTTCAGAAGACACCAAAGTCAGTCCATTGCCCATAAACGGCTCAACGTCAGTAACATCATTGGCTTGTGTGCTGTCAATAGCCAATCAGCTTCTTGCTAATTGTCTTATTCCATTTTGAACATGACCGGTGCAACTTAATGGTGTGGTAATCTGTGCTACAGAAATTGAAATTTTGCCCTTAAGCATCAGTTTAATGCAGGATGACTGCTTCAAGGGCACCGGTCAGTGGTTTTAAGGTTCCTTTAACTGCTTAGAATCATTGGAATAAAAAGATCAATGCGTGTGGATTAAACAAAGTTTTAAAAGGACTTTGCGGCCACATTAATGCTAATGCCTATTGAACACTATGAAGGGCTCATCAACTGATGAGTTTTATTGGGAGTTTTAATGAGGTTAATTATTTGAAAACTCAGAAATGGCTCTGATATGCCTCAGGTACATGTTTAGTGTTCTTAGGATAAGTAGTTTTCAGAGTTTAATTTTTAGAAAGTCTACATTCTAAATGGTACATGATGATATTTAAGAATAGAAATTGATTCACTTTAAAAACATCTTGCTAAAGTCATAGAGTTTAAAGAATAAAAGTAAACATCCCCCAGTGACTCGATAAAACTAAAAAAAAAATTAAATATTTGTTACTGGATATCCACGCTGCAAAGAGAGGTCCTGGCATTCTCATAGCGTGCTGCATGGCTACCCTGCCCTCATCAGCTATCAGGGTGAACCTGTAATGTTTACATACTGTAAAGCTGCCGGAATATCTCTGCATATAAACCCCGTTTGTCAGCTGGGTAAGACCTTCCATTTACAGAACATCTATTAAACTGGGGTGCAAAGTTTAATTTCTCATTGTCTCAAGTGTTTCTCAATGTAACGTGTACTGAGGGTCTTCATAACTATGTAAGAAGGACGTCCTTTTTCTGCGTGCTTATTGTCAAAGACAAGGGTTCCCCGATTTCGGTCTTGTGGGGCCAGTCCGCAACATGGTTTACAGATTTCCCTGCTCAAACACACATGATAAACTCGGCAATTGGCTGGTGAGCTGAATAAGGTGTGTTTGAGCAGGGAAACCTGCAAACTGTGTTGTAGACTGGCGCTCCAGGACTGGAATTTGGGAACCCTGCCATAGACCTTTGTCAAATTAAAAGTCACTTTAGAGACACTGAATCGACTGGAGAATCTGGTGTGTCCAGTGAGTCTCGCTGATATAGTTAGAATGTATATAGGTTGTTTTTTTTTTTTTCCTTAATATACGGGGTAAGCACAATTCTGTAATCTGTTATGTAAATACTGCCATCATGGAACTAGATGAGTACAGTGATTCTGAGTGTTTTGTAAGCGATGATTCACACCAGAGCTGAGGCAATACCGGTGTGTCATAACACCGGTACATGTGGAGAAACGCGATCGAGTGGAGCGTCTGTTTGCCTGCCGAGGGGCTTAATAACCCAGCCTTAATTACCTCAGTCTTTTTTTGGGGGTGGGGGGGTGGCCTGCTGATGATTTTTAGGATGACTTTTCTCCAAAAGCCAAGATAATTAATTTTGATGGTGTGTAATGTAGTAAACCGGAGAATAATATGCAGCGAAGCAGAAGCCGTGCACAATGACTGGGACCGACTTGGAAGATACCCGACTCATCATCAAGTATCTCTACTGCATGGTGTGTAGATTGAGCTGGTGACTCTTCCAGGCTCTGTTACACTGATCGGGGGAATGGCGAGGGGGTCCTGGGCTTGTTTCCGCCTGTCTGAACTTCCCCAAATCTCCCTGGTTTTCACCATGCAGTCCAGATGATGAAACATCTCTGCTCACTCTAGTGGCGTCCCGGTGGCGCCAGTGTCTCGCACGTCGGTCCCCGTCACCTGCGACTGGACGCCTCCGCTCACGGCCGTGAGAATGGGACGGAATATTCAGAGAACTCTGCAGGCAGGAACTGCATCACTTTTTTTTTTTTGTGCCTTCGTTGTACTTTTGAACAGCTCTGTCAAATGAACAGCACAGAATTTAGCAGGAGGCTATGAAACCATTTACTGTCCCACTTTTCGCACTCTGGGCGTCTGTAGCTACCCGCTCTTCAGATCCTTTAATCTTGTTTAACAACAACTTACTGTTTTTAGTGAGACCGTGAAGTAGTCCCCCCACCCTTATAAAACTGCTTATAAATAAGCATGAATGTGTATCGTCTGATGCACGGTCCATAATCAGGCTGCCTTTGTTTTAAAATGCCATGTAGATCCAGGTTCTTCACTGGATGTCATTCATGTGGAGTACTTGGCTTGTGCCAGTGTTCTCTTCGTTTCCTGAGTGGTTCCCTTGGAAACACAATGGCAGACTTGTCAGTGCATATTGTTCTATCAGTAGCCGGCTAAGCTGTCTGCACAGACGAGTCCCTCTTGTGGAAAAAAATCTCTGGCCTTTTGCAATAAAAATGACCTTTCTTGCACACTATACAGTTATTTGCATCCCTGCAGTGATGTTTTCTTAGGAATGTTTTTAAAGTACACAGCAGATGATGAAGCGTCGATGGCGAGGGCTTCACTGTACGGATGAAGTGGCGAGGGCTTCACTGTAGGGATGAAGCGGCGAGGGCTTCACTGTAGGGATGAAGCGGCGAGGGCTTCACTGCAGGGATGAAGCGGCGAGGGCTTCACTGCAGGGATGAAGCGGCGAGGGCTTCACTGCAGGGATGAAGTGCTTGTTGCCTTGGCTGTTTTTGGTGTTGATGCTGTTATCGTTTTTGGTAGGATGAGGTGCCTGTTGTTGACTGGTGTGCCACGAACCTCGCTGTCAACGCAGAGGTGCCAGGTGCCCTGTGTTGTGGTCTGTGCCGTGCCCGTCCCCGACCCGCAGGCATACTCCTTTCTGTCTCGTATTTCCGCTCTCGCACTGGAGGTTTTCACCACCTGAAGGTAACGCAAGGGCCCTGCGTGACGTGGCGTACAGCCTCGTGACACAGAACAAGGCCGCGGCGGCAGCGGTGCAGTTGGCAGCTGCGGAATTGCAGCTCTCCCGAAACGCGGCACTCTGTCGTGTGACTCGGAAGCGCATTTCGGAAGCGCCTGTGGCTTAAGTCATGTTTGGCGGCCCGTGCTTGTCAGGTCGGCCTTGCATCACTTACAGTATGCTGATGCGGTTTCCTGATCGGGCATCGGCCCGGACACCTGTAACGAGCGACGGAGCTTCCCCTCGCACCCAGGACTTTACCCCATGCTTCCCCCAGCTGGGATCAGGGACTGCTCTGTTCGGAATACCAAATTTGTGGTGTGGCGGATGTATCCGCAGCCCCAGATCCAGGGGGGTGCAGGATCTGCAAGACAAGTCCAGCAGCTGGAAGTGTAAGAATAGATATAGCTGTCTGTGCCTCCTGCACCCTCCGCTTGGGGTGCGGGATAAAGCACTAATAAAAACAAAGGGGGGGATAGTGCAGACAGTGTTTGGGTCATCTGGACAGTCTTCCAGGAGATATATTTTGGCCGCGTAATTGACTGTTTACATGCTGGGTGCTTGTGATCTTTGGATATTGGCCATTAATGTCCCCTCCGCTCTTCCCAGGGAGGACGTGGTCGAGCGAGGGAGCGGCAAAGGACAGCTATTCCTGGTATAAAAACGCCTCGGAAAGCGACAAGAAGCCCACCTCCCAGAGTACCACGCTAAAGACTGAGGCCCGGGATCCGTTGGGCAGCTGGAACTCTGTGGCCGGTCTGTTGGTGTCGTCCAGCTCTGAGCCGGTGGACCCGGCGTCCGCGTGGAAGGTGGGCGACGGGCGGGGCGGGGGGGACGTAGCCTCGGACCTGTGTGGGGACTTCCTTGGCGTAGGGGAGAGCGGGGAGCCCGGCACGGGCGACAGCGAGGTGCCGGCTGAGGATCCCTCGCAGGGGCTCACCCGCCCCCCCAACTGCAGGACGTACCACCGGCCCAACAAGGCCAGACAGGCCACTGGCGCAGATGGCAAGCCCCTGTCCAGCTCCGGGTCCCTCAGGGTCAGCGGCCAGGCGGACGGCACCCCCAGAGGCCGCACGCGGGACTACACCGTGCTGCACCCATCCTGCCTGTCCGTCTGCAACGTCACCATCCAGGACTCCATGGACAGGAGCATGGAAGAGTTTACCTCCACGACGGCGCCTGCCGACCTGGGAGATGCCGGCCGCCTGAGGAAGAAGACGGAGGCGGCGGCCGCCAAACCTGCCAGGTATACCGTCTGGTCGACGGCACGCCGTTATCGCAAGGCAGGTCCCACGGTGACGTGACCAAAACAGGGCGGGGCACTCCAAGCTAAATTTAACAGCACGGCAGTTTTCATTATCGCGGCTCACATGAGGCAAAACGAATTAAGAGGCGGCTGTGAATTGCTTTTGGCACGTGAAGGAGCTTCTAGGGATCACAAGATAGCGACTCTGGCACGTGTCTTGGCTAAACATGTTTTACCTATTCTCATTTTTAATTCTGTTCAACTTTTGTCAGCGTGTGCAGCCTGCTGTAGCTGTAATGATCAAGAACTTTGACATCAATCTTATCTCAAACTTACTTTGGATGCGATAGCTCTTTTAAAGAAATAACCGTAGTGTCACCCTGCTATTTAGCATGACTGCTGTCTTCATCTTTTAATGGCGGCTGTGTCAGAGGCGGTGAAGTCGTTCCCTCCTAGCCCAGCTTCTGAGGTCGTGCAGAGAATCACCCCTTTGTCTGTCTTGCGGGGTCGTTACCTATGACTACAGCCACCAGTTCATAAACCCGTGTCTCGCATTTACATTTATATACTTGACAGATGCTTTTGTCATAGGGATGTACAAATGAGGCACCTTCATTCGTCCAAGGAGGCGAGTAGGCATGATTGGGGCTGGGCTCAGCTTCCGGTGCGTGTGTAAGCAGCACTGCAGCCGGCGTCTTCTCCTCTCCAATGCAGGTTCCGGCCCGCTCAGAGCAAGTCCAAGAAAGAGACCAAGCTGGATTTCTTCGGGTTCGAGGAAAGCGAGGGCCAGGAGGCCGACGGCGATCCTGCCGCGTCGGGCAGTGCCACATACAAGATCAAGTACTTCGGCTTCGACGACCTAAGCGAGAGCGACAGCGACGAGGAGGACGAGGGCTCGCTGGCCGCCGAGAAGAAGAGGGCCAAGAAGAAGGCGGCGGCGGCGGCGGCGGCGGCCGTCTCCGAGGCGACACTGGCCACACCCCTCAGCGCTGACAGCCAGGACAGCCAGGCCAGCACTAACACGGGTAGGATAGCCGTTCCACTTTCACATCTCTGCCGGATTCCATAGATCCACATATGGTTGTTGGGTCCAGAGGGGCCCTGCTATACGCTGGGGATTCAGAACCAGACGACCCTGTTAGAGTTAATGTATAATTGGGTGATAGTGCTTTGGATAGAGGCATTAGCTTGAAAATTCAATCAGGGCACTCGCTCTCGCCCTACGACGCACGGTCACATTGCAATTTATAGCCGCCAGCGATGTTCCCCCGTCAGGGCGGAATGCTGAGCCCAGCTGCAAAGCTCTGCAGGCTGCATGTTAGACGGCTGGGCTGAACCATCTTCACTGAGATGGGGGTATAGGTGTCCTGTGAGGGGAAGCGCAGCACTTTGCTAAAAGCTGTCGGTTATTTACACAGCTCACTTGTAAGCCCCATTTAACTTGCAGAATGAGCCGTAAGTCCTTTAATGGCATAATTTATTTATTTATTTTTTGCAGAGCCGATACCGCAAATGCGGGACGCTTTGTTGCTAAATTACATCGTCTTCCGTTTTAAGCTTCTGAGCTCGCTTCGTCGAGCCCTGCAGTAAACGTGAATCCCGTCGGACGGCACAAACCTCTCCCACATCTAGGCTTGACAGACGACTGACGGCTTTATATTCGTGCCATCAGCACCTGCGGCTGCAATTGCGGTCACGCTACCGTGCTCCTGTAGCTGTCTGTAGGGGGCAGTAGCATTCTGATCGTCCGGACTCATTCTGTCACGGTTCGGTAAGGAGAAGCTTTTCTGCAGCCACATTATTTAAACGTGCAAAAAATGTTTTTCCTGGAAGCTAATGGTTATTTTTGCTAGTATCAGATCTGTGGATTCAAGGTCAGGATGAGTCTTTAAGTCTCTATCAAGGAGCTCACATGTGGTGAAGTTTAGCTTAAACGTCATAATAGAATCAGGTCCTCCGTCTACCCCAGTCTTTTAGTTGCGTTTTTGAACTTCACGTCCTATTTTCTCCGAAGCATCGGAATCTCCCGCTGTCTTGCCCGTCTCCCTCTATCTCTGTGTTTCCCAGTCCGGTCCTCCAAGGAGAGTCCCCGAGGACTGGGTTGGGCTGGCTTCCTCACCGGCCTTACCCTTTTTCCTGCAGATGTCTCAGAGTACCCAGAGGATTCCTGTCCAGTGGCACCCGGAGCGCAGAAGAGGTCCCAGGGGAAGCAGTCGGAGAAATCCAAGGAGAGCGGCCGGAAGATTTTCAGCGGCCCCAAGAAGGTAACCGCTACATCATGCGGACGGAGGCCTTCTGACACGGCGCCCAGTGCTTGTGTGGACTCTTCTAAGCTGAATGTTGGATTGCATTCACTCGCTCTGTTATTGTCATTTTCTCTTCCTTTCTGCCCTGTTAATCATTATCTTCCCGTTCTGTGTAATATCAATCGGAGGTGCTTGAGAGGGTTGTTGAGTCTGACGGACTTGTGATTGGTCTAGTTGGTCTTTTGCTGGATCGGGAAGCTGAACCCCGGGCGTTTGAATAGGCTGTTAGCCGCCAGCCGCTGGCCGGCAGAATGTGAGGTGTCATCTGGCCGATGATCCAGGCCCAATGGGCCCATGTGTTTGTAATCATGACTGCCGAGTGGAGTGGATTTAAGTACATGCTTTGGGGGGGGATCGGATGTTCCCCGTGGAGAGACTTCCTCGCAGGTGTCGGAGGTCGGAGGATCCAGTCTTTGCTTGTGTTGAATGCAGTCGGTGCTTCAGGATTAGGTAACACATGCTTGCTTGGCTGGTTGGAGCAGCTGATGGCAAAACAACCCATTAAACGACTGGGGTGTTCTGCAGCCTGTCTTGGGTGGCCTGTTCGCCCCCTATGGGTTGTTGTTGGGAAGGACTCATTTCAGTCAGTTTAAGGCATTTTAATTGGACTGAGAGCGTGGAGTCTGGTTTAAGGTCTGCTCTATGATCGTTTGTCTTTCCCATCGTTTCCAGTTTGTGTGCATACTGGTTACCACCATCTTCTCCCAGAACCACTTTGGAGACGTGTCTGTCCTTAATACAGCCCATTACAGATTTTTCAAAGTGGGTGAAAATTGAGTGATAATTGTTTAAATGTGAAAATTAAGAATGGCAGGAGTGTAATCATTGCTCATTTTTTTTAATGAGATGATTAATCCGATTATGGCCATTTAATGTTTGATTGTAATTATCTCCGTATGATCACGGGGCCCTTGCGCCATAGCAAGGTGCGTTTGTGACACGTTATCATATCCCTGTAAAGGTGCGAATGGCCTTTAATTGTAAAACCTAGGACTCTCCCCTGCCGTCTTTCGTTTACAAAGCTTCTGTCCTTTCCGTCATCGTCCGAACGTGCTGGCCTTTGTGGACCGGGACCATGGCAGGAGTGCTTTGGAGTTTTGAGAGATGTCAGTGGGTGAGAGAAGGAGCATCTTATAGCTGCACCCCCGCTTTGTAATACAACCGTCACGGGATCGCCGGCGGTTTCCGTAAGTCCCGCCACCCATGACCTCCCGAGAGCCCTCTGCAGTATTATCACCCTGACAATTAATCCCGTCGCCCTCTAGTTAAATGGCATTGCAGGCCAGCAAAGTGTGCGTGCGTGTTTTTGATTTTTTTTTTCCCCCCTCATGCCCCCCACAAATAATATCCTGGGAATAGGCCTCGGTTCATCCTGGGGGAGGCCCTCTACTCACTTAGCCGGAGGACACAAGCTGTGGGTCCGTGGCGTGTGTATGGGGCGTCTGCTGTCCGTGCTTCCACGTTGGGGATTTGGCTCCGCAATTCCTGATCCCGTGAAAATGGGAGGGTCTCCCCACAGCTCGTCGGTCACGCCGGTCTGCATCTGTGACCTGCTGTCTGGTGGAGCTCTTCCCCCTCTGGCCTGCCTGGATGGAGTGTCCTGGTATCCACTCTGTTGGGTTGGAAACCTCCTCTTCTGAACCGGGTCAAATGTGTCAAACTGAACCGAAAACAAACCAACACTTGTAAGATGGTGTAGGTGTAACTCCTGTAGCTCAATATTTTTAACAACGCAAAGGTCATGGGTTTGAATCCCAAGGACCCTTCCCTCTTCTGTAAGTCTCCTCGAGCAGATCAGCGTGATAGATATGTAAATGATGTCTGACACAAATACCACTGCTTTGATTGTTTTCACCTTCAACATAATGGGCCTCATGGCCGTCCCTGTTCAGTGTGATGCCTTGTTTGTGAGTCATGTTAGGCCAGTCAGTGAGATTGGGTGTGTGAAGATCAGGAATGTTCCAGACTCTCGCGGACTCTGTGTTTGTGTTCCTTGAACGTCGCCCTCCTGGGTATTGTGGGGACCCACCATTAGGCTAATGGCGACATGGAAATGATGTCATCGGGGCTTTGGGCCGCCCTGGTGCCCCCCTCACATCGAGGGCCTTTGTAAGACCTGGGTGGATTTACTGAGCTTGCATTATCTCCTCCCAACCCCCCCCCCCCCCTCTCTGCAGTCCCCCACCAAAGCCGTCTACAACGCCAGACACTGGAACCAGCCGGAACCGGAGGATCTGCCGCCGCCCCTGTCCCGTTCGAAGACTGCCCCGGTATTACCGT
>JAODUD010000041.1:12068328-12084465 GCA_026784285.1 Stomatorhinus walkeri | reverse complement strand
CCCCCCCCCCCGCCTGGCACACACGAGGCTCTGACGGGCGGATCATGACAAATACAAGGAGAACTTGGCTGACACCATGAACGGGAGGGAAGGGAGGAATACGTAGCTTAAGCTCCCAATGTTTTTAGTGAAGTCTTGCTCCTCCTTCTTCTTTACAATCACTGTTACCGCGTCGCATGGCAGTTTCTGGGCTGACGGCGCCTGGTAACTTACCTGGGATCTGAATAATGTTCTGCAGAGTGGACATAGATGAAGGCTGCTCAGATCATTAGGAGCTGCGCCATTAGAAGTCATGGCATCTCTAATTCATGGATGCAGAATACCTCTAAAGGCTGCATTTCACTTTCACTTTCACAAACTAATCACCATTTCTGGATCACAGCTTGTGTGTGAACTAGCATGGCAGAGGAGGACTTACATTTCAAAATCTACTTTTGATCTGTACTCAGCCCTGACATCACGTCTACACCACCACTGTGGTTTATTGATTTTTTTCTTTTCTTTCTTTTTTTTTTTTTTACTTTCATGTGTTTTGTTGACTTGAAAAATATTTTTCAGAGTAATCCGGCATTTTAAAAAGTTATTTTCAACAACAGTAACACCAGTTTATTTATTTTTCACCCCTCGAAAGAAGATCCTGGGCTTGAATTCTTGCTTGCATAATAACTCACAATATGACAGTTTAATATTAATGAAGCCAGTTTACATGAATGCGACGCTTTCTTCGGAATAAATGAATTACCTGATATTTTGGGCAAAGGGTGTAAGTTTGGTTTTGACATTGATAGGGTCCAAACCAGCCCTGAACCCCCATAAACACGCACACGATACTCCCATAATATTTGTAGGGACACGTCTCTATCATCCACAACCAAGCCTACACCCTTCCTGTTGCGGCTTCCTAATAGGAGAACCTTCTACTGAGTGAGAAGTGCTCTTTTTCCCCCCTCCGCGACCCCCCCACTCCCCCAGGTCGACGTCATTCTGCCGCATTCTTCTACCATAATAAATATTGCAGTATTCTTGTGTTTCTGCAAATTCCCGCCCCATTTTCTGGTTATATCTCTGTATTTAGTGACCTCGCTTTTTTGGTCGCCACATCAGCAAGATTCTGATTATGAAGGATGGTAACTTACCTGGGATCTGAATTTCGTAATTATTCCAGGTTATGTTTTTACACACACGCACACACACACACACAAAGGATCGGGGAGCTGTTGATTACCACTGGAAGCCTCAAATTTCCCTGCCATTCACATTCCTGATGGTTCCATCCTCCCACTTAGCCCTATTCCAGTGTTTCCCAGTCCGGTCCTGGAGGACCCATAGCAATCCACGTTTTCGCAAATACACCGACTGTCTGGAGGGAGCAAAAACATGGACCGGCTGTGTTTCCCCGAGGACCGGATTGCGAAGCGCTGCCTTATTCTGTCGAAGTATTTTCTCATTACATTAGAACTTAAACTGGCTCACCCTGTGAGATCATAATTTGTTTCAGACTGCTACGACGTAGCAGAATTTATGGAGACACTCATAGAAACCGTGATCTCAACCGAAAAAGCTGCTACTTTGTATGCCGTTGCATCAAGGAATGCCAAAGCTATGAAATACATATTGGCAACACTCAAAAAATATTAAAATTAACTCAAAGACGCGTATAGATGTTTCATCTTGTCCGCTTTCTCAACTGCTTCAATGAAGTGTGTGTGGCTAGGCCAGTCTACTCCTCACTACTTACACTAATTGGAAATAAGCGCAGCCACGAATTTCCCTTCAGGTAAGTTGCCTTACGGACCTGGCACTGTTGTAAAAGCTAATCAGGAATCCCACTGATCATGCTGCAGTGATGACTTTCTCCATTTCTTCACTTTGCAAAAGCTATTAAGGTCAGAAATAAGATTTAAAATGTGTTTTCTGCTCCCAGTGGCGAGCATGTCTGCAGCATCTACTGTTTGATGTTGCTGTGTGATGTTTATCTGGAGTAATTTCCCGTTACGCCTAGCGAATAAAGAATCTTAATTCTAAGCTTTAAATCTATCCATCTATTTTCCGACTGCTTATCCAGTAAGTCACAGGCGTGGGGTGGAGCCAGTCACAGGCAGCACAGAGAACAATGCAGGGGTAACACTCTAGATGGAGTCTCAGTCCGTCACTGAGCACAGACGCATAGAGACACGTACATACACTGACACCTTTGGGGTATTTAAAGTCACCAATTCAGTTAACTGCGTGTCTTCAGACTATTAAAGGGGGCGACATGGTGAGCATGCAAACACCCTACTTATAGAGTGGGGGCAGGATTCGTACCCTGAGCCCTGGGGATGTGAGATGTCAGTGTGGCCTGCTTTAAAAAATCCACTTATTTTTTTTGAAAGCAACAAGAAACTAGTGAAGGGTCGTCTATGTAAATCATGAAACTTCATTCGAAATGTTATAAATAACTTTGTTTTTAAGATGTAGGATACTTTTTCAATAAGTCTTATTTGAATTTTAATAATGGGTTGCTACTTACCTGTTTCAAACCTGACATTTTTAAATCAACATTTTACAGATACATATCGCTTTTCAGACATCTGTCTGTCTGCAGTCAAATAACATCTGAAACTTAATAGGCTAAACAGGTATGAATATGACTCTTCTCTGATTGCAGTGTTTCACAGTACCTGTTAAAAGTTTAGACACGCCAAGCTGACTATGATGGAGAACAATAAACGCCACATCACATGACCTGGTCACCTGACCTAAACAGCAGAGATAAAATGGGAGGCGTTTGACCAGAAGGTGAAGGGAATCCGCCAATGAGAGCTCAGCATATGTGGGAGCTCCTTCAGGACAGCTGGAAGAGCATCCCAGGGGGCCACCTCATGGAACTGGGGTAGAGGAGACAGTAGGGTCAGCCAGTCCCTGGGGCAACTGGGGCTAAGGGCCTTGCTCAAGGGTCCAATGGTGGGATCACCCTGCCAACCACAGGATTTCAGGGATTTGAGCTGCTTCCCCAGCAAATTATTTTTTGTTTAATGCTATTTTGGTTATTGCATAATTTCATATCTTAATATATAAAAATGTGGAGAACAGTACAAATAAACTTTTGTATGGGTAGGCGTGTCCAGACTTTTGACTGGTACTGTATGTGGATTGTGAATATTCTGAATGTTCACTGGATAGGTGTGGGGCCAGCTCTGAGCCGTTTCTTATCTCTTGTAAATTCTCTCTCCTGGGGATATTATTAATAAGTTTGGTGTTTACAACCAGGCTGGGCCAATGACACATAATTTTATGTGTCTATTAAACGCAGTCAAATATTTCACCTCTCTAAAATGGAAGCTTGTATAAAGGACAATTGGGTTTGGATGACACAGCACTTCCATCTACTCAACTCTGATAACAAGGAGATAACGCCGGTAGGTCCAGAGTCAATTAGATATACAACCTCAGACTTGCAGAAAGCCGTTCCGGCTGGTTTTGGAATTACTATGGAATCTGCAGGAAATTACATGGCAGACACAATAACTGAAACATTTGATGTTCACATAAATCTCTTTATGGCTTTTGTAGGATTGATGGAACACCATGAAAGATACAGATTCGTGAATTCAGGGCTAAATTATATTAACAGTGTCCTAACTACCCTCTCGGGTTTTCTCCTGTATTCTCTCCAGTCTTAACAGCATACCATTACAGCAATTCATGAAGTAGTGCAGACTGTTTTTGCACACCTACCTGTGTTGAATCCATGGGTGTAAATTATGTGGACCCCTTAAATGGGTGGAAACCTCACTGTTGAGTAGAAATCATAACAGTGCCTTCGCATACACGCAAACAGAACATCTGGAGCTCTGTATTCAAGAAAATGTAAACATGCTGCATCATTATGACTTGACTTGAAAGACATGTGTAGTGATAGGTGAAGACTGTCAGCTTCGTACTGGGATCTGTAACTTGGCGGTTCTGCTCCACAATGACTGGTACAGTAGGCAGGTGTGGCAGGGGTCTGAGCTCTCAACAGGTAAATTGGGTATGTCAAGGTTTTGCAATTAAACGTGGCATGAATTCTGCTCACAGATGAGTAAGAGGGGTCAAGATTGCGTGCAATCTGTTAATATAATTTAGTCATTGTTTATATGCAGTGTGCAAATCTTACAATGCACCATATATACCCAATTAGCCACAACTCTGTGTTGGAATTAGTTCCAGCCATTTTCGTAATTAAGTAAGCTTAAGTTTCATCACGTTTCAACCAGGAGTTTATCAAAGTAAAAAGGAATATGTTTTTGTTTTCGAATACGGCGGTTACATAAGATTGCATAACCCGCACCATGTACTTGCTGCTCCGCCTGGGAAGGGCTCATATAGAGGGGATAAAATATGATAATATGATAGAATAATATGAAAAATGGATTGATGAGAGCGCATGGGGTGCACTGGTGCGTTTAACGAACAGGGCAGAGCGTAGTGCCTTCGCAGTACGGGGTTCCGAAGTCCAAAATACAGGTACCCCTATTCCCACGTTTTACTAAGCATCCACCACAACCCTGGGAAAATGGTACATCGTATCCGTTTTTTCTCCTGCACTATCCGAAAATAACCATTCCTCTCTAGCAGTACAAGAGCAAATACTATCCTTTAAACCATGCACCCAACGCCGTGCATATGTCTGATGAAAACAGGAAAGAAATCTATTTAATAATTCGGGCGTTCTCGTATATCAGAGTTATATTAAAGTATTTTATTAAACGGTGTGTTGTGTAACAGTGCTTAATTTTGACGCAGCGCGATTTATAGAGACAATCCGCCTTAGTTCGTTTTCGTGTTTATTAGATATTACAATACTGGGTGAAACTAAATGCTCATAATCCAATATCAACCGCTTATTCTATAGCGTCGTATTCTTTAAATGTCCAAATGAAGTCTTGAATTCTGGTTACTGTGGCGACGGTAACGATTTTATACAGCCCGTCAGAAATCAAATAAAGGATTGGATTATATGGTTAAAAAACAAGAAACACTATAAATAAGCTACAATCATGTATCAACTCAGGTATTTGTACCGTGCTTTGGTAATGGCTTACAATGTACGCCATAGGTTTATTTAAACCCTTTTAATTTTCGTCGGAGGTCAGAAACCACTTGTTAAAACGGTTTACCTCTGGGCGCGCTTCCACATGAGGTTTATCCCGTCTTTAAAACTTGATTCACTTCAAAAACGTGACTTGGTTACTGATTGCTTTAACCATTCGGCGTCTTTCAGATTTATCAGAAAATCATACATACCTGTTTATTACTCTAGTTTTCAGCTTTTGCTACAGAAAGGCGTATTGCCAAACGAGATTTATTCTCCTTTATTTCCAAATACCTTTTTGTCCAGCGTATGTGCATACTTGTTGGACACATATCTTTAAAAAGATATATATACTTCAAAGAGTATATAAAACAGTTAGGTATGATATGCAGATCAGCGCTCAGTAGTCAGCCTGCTAATATTTCTAATTTAACAGATTTTAAATGACTTGAATATTAATTAATAGGTATTCATATTGCAAAAAGCCAAGCGCAGTAATGATCAGCAACATCTTCAGATGACTGTATACGGCGAACGGAAGTGGCCCGTAGGAATCTGTCCCTGTTGTAACGCGCACCCACACGAGAGCGCTGCATGCACACCTGTACCAGCCGTAATGTGCCACTGCTCGCTATGTACGTGACATCCAAGAGGTTGTCTCAGCATAAGCAAGGACGATTCTACCTTATTCCCTTACACGGTTGATGGCTGCTAGGCATCTGCGTCCGTTTTTCCCCAGCGAAGGAATACGTTTTGCTATAAAATATATCGGAAAATACTGTTCGGAAAATCCTTGGGAAACTGAGCTGTCCATGGTTCCAGTTCCAAGGGGCTGAAAGGAAATCTGCGATCTAATAGACTTAGCCGAACAATTAAGGGGTATTTCCGTGTCGTATTTTCTCGCAAGAAATATCCTTTAATTGTAAGGTTAAGAATATCGTCTTCCTCTTCTTTCTTTTCCTCTGCATCTTCTGTCAAATCGTCTGCTGCCCACCGGACAAGGAAAGAAATACACCAACGTGTATTTTGAAGTTTCCCCCTGTTTTTTGGTACCCTGTTCCGTAGTTTGTACCAGAGTCCTATGACCTTCATTTATCCACTGTGATTCAGTTAATTCGTTTATTTACAAGAAATCGAATCATTTTATGTAGGCAAAGTCTTAGAACTAAAATAATGGTAGGCTAACACAGCAATTCAGCATAGTGATTTAGGGAGGAAAATGTGTATATGTCGACTAGACCCTCACAAAGTTCATTGCCTATCATTCCTATGCATAAAATGACAAATTCGGACACAGCCTTACTTTCTTAAAATCTTTTTCACAACTGTGAGAAATGCGTACAATTTTGGGCTGAGGTTATTATTAATTTGACTTATGATGCTATATTATTTTTCTCACCACTGTCCCATTTTAATATTTGTTCTTAATCGACTGCAATTCTGTAAACTGCTATCGCGCGTGCGGTGAAATACATACATACATGAAAAAGAGCAGCTTCTTAAGTGGTTTAGAAACTAAACCGCCGATCTCCATAGCGGTCCACCGAGCAATTGAGGAGTTTCTCAAGAACCCTGGCGGCGGCACCGAGGAACCCAGTAAAGCTACATTCTTCCAGCTGTTTCGCACGCTGTTTTCCTTTGACTGATTTGATTCCTCTAGATCCACTTGTAGGACCTGGCGTATTTCCACGCGTTGCTCTTTGCGCTGCGCCGTCGTTCCATCCAGCCACTCTTGATCTGAGTCGCTTTACGCGCCACCGTTACACTTTCACCTGCATCATTAGCTAACCTATAAATCCTCGATCTTAAAGCCCGATAATCCCTAGGCTTCCCCAAAAGACATTACATGGATTATTGAAGAATTTTACAAATTTACTGTAAGTTATCCACTTGCGTGCGAGCTTTGCTGGCTCATCACTGTAAGTGATCAGCTTTGAGCGTTACTGTATGTGCCTTTTCATTTTCCCACCACGCGTATTGCTGCATGCCGTTAACCCGGTCCCCAAGAAATCGGTCTCAGCTAAAAAGGCAGAGCCAGCCTCCGGGGTTAGAGCTGACCACTGTCCCCGTGTCTGCCTCCGGCTCGCACCAGCTCCATCTCTCCGCCGTTTCTCCGGACAGCTCGGTGGTGTAGAGAGGCTCTGCAGTCACGTGGTCGGGGGAAGGGAGAGCGGCCGAGCGAGCGAGCGAGGGAGAGCGTGGGGGGGGTGTCCCTCCTCCGCAGTTTGCAGTTTGTTATGTCTCAGGCGCCGTGAGCACCGGAGAGCGCCGGAGCTGGAGCGATCGTCTGATTCTTTTACATGCATCAGAAAAGCCGAGAATCTCCCAACCTTTCCTCGCAACTGTTTCCCTCTCTATATGTCAACGTCTCCCCCCATCATTTGAAAGCGTCTCCATTTTCATTTTTTAAAATTATTTTTATTATCATTTTTTTTGCACACAGTGTCGACTTTTTGCCTTATAACTGTTCCTCTTTCTACGTTGTTTTATCCTCCTATCTGGATCTAACCCACGGCTGCGGGGAGCGTGGATGAGCAGCTCTGGTTTATATCGGAGATGGAATTCCTAATTGTATGCCTTTCCTTTTGGATTTTGCACTGCAATTCAGTTCGAGGGGACTCCATCATTCACATCGGTAAGGAACCTGGCAAGGGGAGAAACGGAAGAAAAGCAAACATGCGAAACAAGTCACTTAAATAGATTAAATATCACTGCCCGGTCTATTGCAACACGCATTCAAAACCAGTGCAGCGCGAGAGAGAAACACTAAGATGAATAGAAAATAGTAACTAAGAATGCATTGTTCTGAGTGATTTTTACTGCGATAGCCCCTCTTCCATTCACATAACCACCGATATAGTTAAAAAAATGTTTAGCGCGGTTTTTAAGGTTTAATGATGGTATTCAGACTCTTTGGCTATGTTGTTTGAAGCCGGTGCCAGATGACTGGCAAAAAATGACTAAGTTCTGGTAAAACAAGGAAAAGTGCACCATCGGCAGACACGACAGATTCCCTAAGCAACAAAAGAGTAAATCGTTTTTTATTCAAAAGAAAATCAAGAATGAGCGATTTTGTAAAGTAAGCCCTGCATTTGCTTTGGAGGATTCGCTGCCCCCTTCCCTCCCCACCTATAAGCTTGGACTTTGTACTGAACGTGAGCGCAATATTGATAAAGGCTGGCTTATGGCTTGAACAAACGGTAACGGAATCAATAATTATTCTCACAACATTTAAATGCATCATACGTGTCCTAACGTGCGTTTGAAGAAGGCGGGGGTAAAATGCAACGGCTTTACCTTATGTGTCTAAATATCTTGTTTCATGCCCCCCCCCCCAATCCGATTGAATGAATGGGCTTGGATTAGCCGGCACGGCTGAAGCATGGAAGAGCTGGCAAGAGAATACATTAAAGTTTCATTGAAGATGCCAGTTGCAACTGTCAGCGTATCCCTATGTAATAAAATAATATAAAGCGTTTTCAGTATAGGAAGTACAGCTTTGAGTCAAATTACTCTACTGTAAATCCTTCACAAACTCTAATTTACAACCGCCTCCTCCCATTTTTCCTTCACTCTGTCATCTCGCTCTTTCTCCTTCTTACACACGCGCGCTCGCGGGCGCGCACACACGCGCGCACACGCACAGACACACACGCACACACAAATGCGCACACACCTGCGTGCGCAGAGGAACACATCGACATCCTCGGGCACGTGCATATTCGGTCATTTCCCTCGCTTAGCGGGTGCTGTCTAGTGCCTCGTGTCACCCAAGATGAGGCAGGCTTCCTATCTCGCCTCATCCCTCTCTCGCATGTCGGCGGCGGCTCCTTTAGATGCTATTAGAGCCGGCTGGACGGAAGGGAATATGTTAAGAGGTGCGAATAATCGGTAGTGGTCTAACACGAGAGTCCAGTTCCCAAACTCGGTCAAGTTTGATTAACCGATGCGGCATCGAGGGGGAATCGCAATGGCGTCAGGCAGAGGTAGATTTATTGAATATGTGTCATTTTCATTACCCCCCCCCACCAAAACAGGTACATATAAAAATGAACTAGGCCTATATGTTCCAGTTTTAGATGGCAATTGACTGACATTAGACCTTACTGTCGGCTTGACAGTCCTTTCCATTTTGCTGCAGTTACTATTTTGCCGACTATTTCATTCATACAGAGATCGCGGTAAACTGCTGTGTGGAGACTTACGTAATACCTTTGCTGACCCCCTGCTTAAATGTTAATACCTTTAAAGATTACCCATGAAGTCCTTCTTATATGGTATTGCACATTTGCGTTGTTGCTGGGCTCCACCATATGTCACCTTGTCAGAGACTCTTAATTTGAAGTTATGTATAAACGGCGAGTTGGTTCTTACTTTACTTTCAGTGCTCTAATGTTATTGGCTCCGAGTACTAAGGCAGGCTATTAGGATTTATTATAACACCACATACAGGGAAGAACTGTAATATACTAATATGCAAAGACCAATTTAAGCAGTGTGGGACTAAAAATTATACCCAGCAAATGCAGAAAAACGCATCCACAGCTTCTAGAAGATCTTTCTCAGAAGAATGTGTTAATGCTTGCCTTACTCTGTTTTGCAGTATTGTGATAGCAGAGATCCACGTGCTCTTCCACAATCTTAACGTGCTTAATCAAGCAAGCAGGCCAATTTTATGGGATTTTGCGGAAGCTGAATATGCCATACTGCAGTTCATGTAATGTTTGTGTGCTGCTATTTTTGTCCATGTTAAGATCGGGTACCTTTTATAGCGCTTTCCTGTCAGGTGGCTAATGATGAAATTACAATAACATGGCTCTTACTATACAATGCTAGATTATAATTGTGCGATTGATACTCTCAGCCGGATGTAGTTTTAGGAGTGACAGATGGCGGTCTAGGACAAGATGCTTAATGGCAACATCAGCTGTTCCGATATAACTAAAGACGTGCTTTTAATAATAAAACACCTGTACCGTTCCGTAGAGAAATATGTCGTAACCTACGACTGACTGAGTCGCTGTTTTACTGTGTACGGCACAAACGGAGATACTATATTTATATTTCATACTATATTTAACTGCTCAGTGGCAGGAGATGTCGCTGAATAGTTTGCGGCGGATGTCAGTTTTACAAGATTAAACAACCCTTTGTATCAAGATGATAGTCTGGAGTATGAAGTCATTGCAACATCCATGAAGGCTTTTATGTTTATATTTAGTAGAACTGGAAGAATTACATTTTCTCTGTCATATCAGACTTGATGACACAATTCTTGTGTTATCTTGCGTTATTTATTTGTTATTTATTGCCCGTCTTGCGGTTCCTCTGGTCATCGTTGTCTCGCGCTTCTATTTACTGTTTTTACTTGCAATACGCTGTTAAAGGCTGCCGACGTGAGCATTTCATTGTGTTAAGTGTACATAGCAACAAACTTGAACCTGAACAAACTTAAGCCTGAACCTTTCTAAAAAGACCAGTCAGTAATTCTTTAACAAAGCCCACACATTCTAAACCGATAACGCCGGCGTTTAAATGTTATTAAATATGTCAAAGAAATCAAAACATGTATTGATTAATGGCTTAAAGAAACGGAGCTGTCTTTGTATGCAGCTTAATACGTCCCTTGAACAAAATGTAAATGCCATTTAGTTTAATTGCCCGTGACAAGCTTATTATGAATGTATGGCTTTAATTGCAACTTGTTAATTCAAGAGTTTTATAACGTCTCAAATGAAAAGCGGACTTCTGTCGCTCAAGAAAAGCATTTTTTTCTCTTAAAATGAAGTGTCATGGAGCTGAGAGTCTGGGCATGAATATTACTAGGCAACAACCTAACCAAACGAACCTGGAAGTTCCCGGAGGATAACCAGAAACCCCTTCCCCCACCCCCATGCTTAATTTTGTCACGGCGTTTTGTTCCTAAAACGTAGATAAACGAATTTCAGGAGTAATGGGAAAAGCTGCGGTTTTTCACGAGTCTAAGTCCACTGAGTCAATCGGGGAAAATCGGTTTGCGGGGGGATGTGCCGATTTTAGAAAGCCGCTGACCATCCAAGTCCAGTAATTGGACGGCGAGCTCAAACACTGTGGATCCAATCTGTTCTCACTGGCAAATAAAATGAACAGATGTGACATTCTCATTTCTGCTAAATAAGGTGAACATACCCATGTATACATCCACGGAATTCTAGTTTTCCATCAATTTGTCCTATTTGCCACACGTGACCCATTGTAACCCTTGCCTTTTGGTAAGAATTAAGGTATGAATTAAGTTTACTACTAGAGCTAACGGTGCTTGATTTATAACAGCAGTGGAACTAGCAATATTTAATTGTGAATATTTCAAAAAATAAGAGCTACTCCTCCAAGACTAGATGAATACCCCAAAAAAGGCAACTTATCGAAGTTCGTGATAAGGAAAGGTTGGAAATAAATAGACCGAATATGCTAAATGGTATGTCTCCAACGAGCAAACATATATATATATAGACATATATTGTTAAAGATGAAATTGTATTTAGATAATCCCATTTTCTAAGTACAATAAGCATATTAAATCAGTATGTCGGTAAAACCAGCTTCCATTTCGCAGACTACTTGATGAATAACTGTCAAATAACTTGGCACGGACAAAATGTTTCATCGGCTAGTAGGCTAGTTAAAAATGTTTAACACATCTCTGATATTCCTTGCCTATTAAATGTACTTTCTTAGCCGTGTGCGAAATGTGTGATCATTACCATGGTACCGTAGGAAACGACATGCAAACAAACAATAACTTTTCCAACAGGTGCCATATTTGAGGAAAACGCCGTGAGAGACGATGAGGTTTTCCAGTTGGCCATCTCAGATCTTAGTCTCAACGACGACATTTTGCAGAGTGAGAAAATCACCCACTCCATAAAACTTATCGAGCCCAACAATCCCTTTCAAGCAGTGCAAGAAGGTAAGATTACTCTGGTCTTATGTTGTTGGACAATTCAGACTGTGCTTGATTTTAAAGGCAATGTTGGTTGATAGTCTGATACTAGTATTCTCTTTCATTGGGTTCCCAAAATGCACGTATAAGATGCATTATAAACCCATTTTAAATGCAGCTCCTTTCTCAAAAATCGTTCAATCTCTCTGCAACTGCAAATAGCGGTAATGATGACAGGTGCGGCTTTGGATATTGAGCCGCTTAAATTGGACATGGTCGGTAACACAAGGTGTGATAGCGCTTGGGCTTTTTCTGCGAGGAGAGGAGCAGAAGGTGAAGGGAGGATGCTGCGTGCTCTTCGCTCCTCTGCCAAAACAACCGTGTCTTCTGTGGAAAGAAAGCTAGGTGGAAGTGTTGAGTCAAGCTGGATCGTACAATACCTATTTTATTCAGGCCTAATTGCCGCTGAAGGTGCAGGAAGATCAGCTTCGCGACCGTTAGCGCTTTAAAGTAAAACACGAGAGTTTTACCCCCATGCTGACTTATTTTCAATAGCATTTTTAAACATTAATCATGCATTTCATGGTTAATTGCTATCATTTTTTTTTACTGTATGTCAACACACAGCTTGACTCAGAACGGCTTGTCTTTCAAGCCCGTGGCGACGTTTAGGGTTTTTATAGCCGGTGAACATGCTGCCTCTTTGTAAGGGAGGCAAACCCCATGGACGGCGAATGACCGCCGTAACGAGGGACACCTGCACGGAAAGGCTGGTTTGGACGACTGTCACACTTGTAATGGTGCCACACAAATGCTGTCATCTGGTTCATGACACCGGTACGGGGTGGGGGGTCTTCCATCTGAACTCGTCTCCAGTGAACAAAGTAAGGGCACTAAGATTGCTACAATATTCCTATACACGATGGGATTTTGATCACGAATTATTTTTTACATGAACTAATAAAGTTTTGCTTTTACAGCCGCATTTAGCTGTTTATAGACGTACTGAACAATCTTAATCTTGTCAGGTAAGTTTGTTCGTAAGCTGATGTCCATTATATTTAGCTGTTTGCTTTGAGCTTTTGCTATTTAAGGCGCCTGTTTAACCATTATTTTCCTACCTTTTGGACGTCATCCTGTGTTACCGTGACAGTAATAACGCTCCAGTGCCTTAAACAATGATTTTGTGGAAGTGCGCAGAGCAGCTTGGTGAAATGTTCATGCTATTTTAAAATCTACTGCTGCCTTTTGTCGTATTCTGAATACTAATTTCCTTGTACTTTTCATTGATGTCCCAAACATGACGATGGGGCGTTTAACTGAGGGCATCTACAGGAAAATCGTTGTGCATCACGCCATCACGACGGAGGTTACGGCTTGCATATTGCTCGGATAGCATCATTATGACTTGACTTGAAAGACATGTGTAGTGATAGGTGAAGACTGTCAGCTTCGTACTGGGATCTGTAACTTGGCGGTTCTGCTCCACAATGACTGGTACAGTAGGCAGGTGTGGCAGGGGTCTGAGCTCTCAACAGGTAAATTGGGTATGTCAAGGTTTTGCGATTAAACGTGGCATGAATTCTGCTCACAGATGAGTAAGAGGGGTCAATATTGCGTGCAATCTGCTAATATAATTTAGTCCTTGTTTACCGCAGAATACAGATTGAGGGACACAGACCAGAAAGACCCTTCTCGGTTTGCCTGTGTTATTTTTAACTAGAGGGAGACTGGACTTCCGTACCGCAGTGGTTGGGATTATCCTGCGCTGCCAATCACAGACAGGTTTAGCCCACTTCCTATAGCGTTAAACCAGGCAATGATTGACAGTGTACGATAACTTAAAAACAAAAAAAATCTTTGAATTTCTTTAGCTCCCACCTGAAGGCTGATATCGATCCCACTGGATGCACATTTTTTATACCTTCAACACGACTCAAAAATGAAAGATTATATATAGCAAAAATGTGATAAATGGGATATCTACGTTTTTAACGCGCTCGATTTGTTGTAGTTCACGTAAGTCTTTTATAGAGGGTTTTTAAAATCGGTTTACAGAAACTCACAAAGTGGAAATAGATGGCGCAATAACATACGTATTGCAGCCTGTTAGAGTTTATTAAAGCTCTGTCTTAGTGGAGTAGCCTATTAGTTTTCTGCCATGTAAACAATTTTACATTTGTTTATGAGACTGCCTTATCTGAAATAATTTTCCATAAATACATATGGACATTTTCAAAATGTAAGATGTTTTTATTTCATTTATAATGTTCAGAATAAGTACCTTATTCAAACATCACCCCAAAGCCATTTCTGAGCTAAGAAATTATTGCAACATTTAACTCCAAAACTGCCCGATTACTCCAGTATATGGAAATTCCCTACACTCTCAGAAAAACCGGTGAACATTTGTACCTTTGCCTGACACTGGGGCTGCACCCTCAAGGGTCTGCCAGTTGTACCCTTAGCTGTAGGTAATTGTACCTTTTGTACCTTTTCATCGAGGAACATTTCTGTACCCTCGATGGTACATTTGTACCTTTGAGATGTTCCTCAGAGTCCATTTCTGTACCTTAGAAGGTACAATAACAAGGGTACAGCCCCACTGGCAAGCAAAAGATTGTACTTGCAAAACACTGCCATTCATACACACACTCTGTAACCAAATAACGTCAGGCATGAATCTTTTCCAATTGCTATTCTGTGTTCCTTCCCTTTTATTAGAAGCAGCCAGATCTCTGGTCTCATTCAACCCGAGATTTGATAAGACAGTAGGATCGATATGCCTCTGCTGGCCTCCTCAGTGGGCCCGGCTGGCTCGCTTCCTCTCCCGAATGACCTTTACCTTGCTCTTTTGTTGCCATCCAGCCCACGGTGACTGTTCCAGCTCACACTGCTGGGTAGAGCAGGGGATTGTGGGTACTGAGGGTGGGGCAGGAATCAGATGCTGTTTCCTTCTGTCTGGAGAGCTATCCCAGCTCTCCCTGTATCATGTGGTGACCATAGACCCATATGGGAAGCTGCTGTGCGGAATCACTGGCCAGGATGTGAACGCACAGTGTCTGGTTAATTCATGCCTCCCTCGTGCGTGTTGCTCACGGGAGAAATATTAGATGGGATTTGTAGCCTTGCATTGCAACGCTGTGAGGTATGGATTCACACTTGACAACTCCCCTCCATCCATCCAACGCCCCCCCCCCCCTCCACTACAGTAATCAATAGATCCAGCAGGGTAAGGAGTGCACTTGCAGTTGTGGATACCCACAGGAAGCCAAGTGGGGCGAGGCATTAAAAGTCATACCCCCCTTCCACCCCCCCACTGTTTGCTGATGTGGGAAGGTTTGAAAAACTTAATAATAGATGATCCAGATTTTTTCCTGAAGCACAGGTTTGAAGCTTTGTGTAGTAGAAGTGAAGTAACCCTTTATTTGCCACTGCGCATGAACAGGTACATCGAGAAGCTTCTTTTCACATATCCCATCATGCTCTCCTTTGAGACACATACATATATGTTGTTGATAGACAGGTTTGGGGTCCAAGTGCAGGGTCAGCTATTAAATTGGTGCCACTGGGCCAATTCTGGGGGTCAGGGCCTTGTCCTAGGGCCCAACGGAGATGTGCTGCTGAGACTCACACTGGTGAGCTTCCGATCACAGGCCTAACTTGCTGATTTCCGATCACAGGGCTAACTTGCTGATTTCCGATCACAGGGCTAACTTGCTGATTTCCGATCACAGGCCAAAGTTGTTGATCCACACAAGTGTTGATGCTCACCTGGGGACAACTGATTGCGGAAATCTTACCTTACGGCACATGTGAAGAAGCTGACATGCATGGAATTAGCCCGCACAAACACAATGCCAGACCAAAGTGCTTAAGATTTGAATCCAGAATCCTTGAACTGTAGGGGAACAGTGGTGCCCCCAGCTGGAGAATGAGAAAATAGCATGGTACCTGGTGACTTAGAGTCATGACTACTGAAGATTGAGGGCTGTCACCATGGTCAAGGGCTGTACAGAGACGTTTTCAGGGCCAGGTGCTCAGAAGTTATCAAAGGGGTCTTAGCACTTGTAAAGCAGCCACCCCCCAGCCGGGGCCCGACAGAGCCCGAAGGGCCAGGCCCCGCCAGGCACCCGCCGAGAGTGAGCCAGCACAC
>JAODUD010000041.1:12051245-12068319 GCA_026784285.1 Stomatorhinus walkeri | reverse complement strand
CATACCTGCCATGATGTGAATTCTGACCTTCAAGCAGAAAAGTTCTCTTGCTTTCAGTCTCATCCTCTGATCCAGGGGTGGCCAACCTTATCCTCAAAGGGCCAGTGTAAATGCTGGATTTTGGGATACCTTTTAGGTTGGCTATTAAAGCCCAGGTGTGAGGACTGTTCAACCAATCAGCCCTATAATTAAGAATCTAAATGGGGAGTTGCAGCTAAAACCCGCAACACACAGCGCCCCCCTTCTGGATAAGATTGGCCACCCATGCTCTAATCGAAGGGCCACTGCAGTCTGTCACCATTCTAGCCACTATCTCTCTTTCCTCTAATCGTGAAAAAATTACAATATACGAGTTTCATCTGTGCAATATCAACTTTTCCTGTCCCTGTGACCTTGCAGTTCATGCGTGATCTATTTTTAGGGATATTACACTGGATGTTAATGTTTCTTAATCACAAATGGGGTATTTGAATAAAAGATAAATGTGGGCTTAATTACCCGAGCATTAGCGTAAAGAAGGCCATTTGACTGGGCTCGTCACAGATGCCTGACCTTAAGCCAATCTGAAGTAAATTGTCAGATTTTCCCAAACCATTATTAAGGTTCTGTAATGCGTGCAACACAGAGCCTAATTTTGGGTGTCCTTTATCAGACCACCATAAAATGCACAAAAATGACCTTGGGGAAAACTGGGTAGGTAATCCCAGTCGTTGATTGTACCACATTGTAATTACAGGAAAATTCATGGTACTCAGCAAGTTATAATTGTTTCAATAAACAATTAACTGCATACATGAAGAAAACAATCATTTAAATAACTGTATGCATAAGATTCTGTGCATAAGTACCTTTTTAGGTCATTAAATGCTGTACATATTTTGTATAACTCATATTATGCCTTCTGAATAGGCAGAAAAGATATTATCCGTGTTCCTGGCTTTACGAGTTAATTTCATCTGCACCCTGACTATAGTAATTTTATTGATGTAATCTTTTCCCTGCTGCCTGTCTCTCACTTATCTTTGCAAATTGTTTAATGTAATTTTTTTCTCTTGTTTAAAGAGATGTAAGGGTATGGAGCAGGTCCTTTGCTCATTCAAAACCTTCAGTGAGTCATTTTGAATTAGTGCCGATGTATATTTCACCATCTATTAAGGACGACCGGGAGTGGTGTTATGTGTGGGTGTCATGATTTTTTTTTCTTCCTGTTTCTGTCTCCCTGCTCACATATAAACCCATTGATTAGTAATGTCGAGACTGGAAAGAGCAGATGGGGTACGTAAATCAGGGAGTTCAGGTGTGTGGGACTCCTCCGGATACCTCTACTCCATCCTGCAGTCCAAAGAAATGCGATGGGAAGAACTGGCATCTCTAATGTGCCCGTAGTGTGAGATGTGTCTTCTGGGATAGAGTGGCATCCTCTGTGGGGTGTCCCTTTTGCCCTGTGCTGTCTGAGATAAGCTCCAGGCTATCTGTGATCCTGCACAGAGTAGGTGGTTGGAAGACGCGTGGATAGATGGATTTCGGTGAGTGGTTTTACTAAATGTTGCCTTAAAGCGATGGTACTGGGACACTTGCAGGGACTAGTCTGGTGCCCGGGAATTCGAAGCCCAGTTGTAGCTGCTGGAAAACTAACCAAGCCAAGACATGTATTAAAAACATGTCTAGTTTGTCTGCTATTTATTCAGAGAGAAAGATGAGTAACGGAGTTATAAATAGCAAACAATGGGTACCAGTAGTTCAGAAAAAGCTAGGATGGACAGAGAAGATACTAGGAGTCAAGTTAGGGAAACACAGTTCCAGTCAGTTAGCTGGTGAAGATTAAGCTGACGTACCAGTCGCTGTTTGTAGCATAGCGGCTGATGTTTATGGGTATAAGTATAGGCATCCATCAGAGCAGAATACTGCTGATAAAATTCAGCTTACACTATTACTCGATTGGCTGGGAGCTCACTTCCGAATACTGCAATGGGGTTTTCAAGAAAATGCCAAAATTGGATGGTATCTCATCCTTCGCTATAATGACTCAGAACTGGGCTTTTTTTTTTTATCGCATCTGAAGATTAAACTGAAGTGGAAATCTGGGGGTAACAGAATTCTGACACTGATGTGTCTCTGGTGTTGACATGAGTGCTATCGGAGGTGCGGCCTCAGATCTGCTGGCCCACACTGGCAATTCGCTTCGAATTTCAGGAGATGGGAGACGCATTAATCACGTAGGGGCCCTGCACTGGGTCTCAGCGCTGGCACAGAGTTAAAAGGAAGATTCTCTAGGAAGAGCGAGTCCAGGTCTGTATGCGGACGATAAAGTGCCTTGGGCCTTGCGTCTTGTTGTTTTTGTTTGTTGTTTAACCTGCCCACCCTGCTTTGGGGCCCAGCTCTGTGGATGGGCTGTCTGTTCTGTTGCTATGCCGTTCACACGGCGGACGCTGATTAGAAGGCACCCCACATTCAGCATCACGTTTTCTAGATTTGCCCCACAGGGAGGTGCACGGCTTGGTAGATGGGTTATCAGCTATTCAGAACAGGCAGCCTTTACACAGCCGCCAATGAAATGCCAACAGTGGCATGATTCCAGTCCCCTCCCCCCACTCCCCGGCTGCTTTGCAAGTGGTCTTGCCACCCCAGGACACCCCCCCCCCACCCACCCACCTTTAGCCAACATCAGGATTTGACCGGCTGGCTGACCCACCGGAGCCCATCCGCACGTTTCTGCTACAGTGAAGCGGTGGGCAGCAGGGCTCGTCGTCACACTCACACCCCCCCAGAACTGCCCTGGAGACTCATGTCCCTCTAGCCTTCACTGGGGGAGGCGGGGATGGGGGGGGGGGCTGTCAGTTGGCTCTGAGGTAGCAGCCTGACAGCCTCGGATATCAAGGGGCTCTAACCTATTGAGATAACGACTTGCTGAATGGCCAGACAGTGCGGAGAAGTGTGAGAAAAGCCAGGAAGGGAAATTCAGGCGTCACTGGGGAGAACCGCGTTTATTGACTGCTGTTCTCCACTGCTCACAGCTCCTCCTCACTCTACTAAAGCTTTCGGTGCAGAGGATGCACCCCTGGGTTCTGTCTTCTGTCCGACAGTTCCCTTCTCCAGACCAATGGGGAATCTCAACACCAAGAACGCAAAGACTGTACTTGTAGTCTGGGCACAATCAGGCTTGCTAACTTGCCATCCAAGAACTTGGGGTGCAATAATTGATGGGCTTGATCTTGTGTCGATGAGGATGCAAGTTATGCATCCTTGATATCTGGGGCAGAGCAAGACCCACATCTGGGGATTTTTACCATCCTCTTTTCCTCTGTTCTTAGTATTGGAGCTGGTCTTTGGCGATGGAAGATGATGTAAAACGGGTATGCGAGACCACAAGTACAGTCAAATTACGCGTATTGTGATTCACCACAAGTTAGGGCAACATGTTGCATTTCCGCACACTTGCATTGCCAAGGGTGCCTCTTTGATGTCATGCCTTTTTTGTCCTTTCCCTCATAGTATAAAATCCATCACATAAAAATTTCCCCGCATCATAAAATTACGTACAAAAGGACATTGAGTCACTTCTTCAATGGCAGTTCCATAAGAGGAAAAATGTTTTCTGTTGTGATGTGCCAACCTTACTTGATAATTATCTGACAGGCCCTGACATTTTGGTCCATTATTTGTCAGTGGCCAGTCTGAAAGCTGCACAGCTGTAATCAGCAAAGTGGGGTCATAGCAGGGTTTAAATATCCAATCTCATTTTCACACTTTCTGTAATTAAGCAGAAAAGTCGTAGCCTCATTAATTCTGCATCTAAAATAAGACACTTCTATTTTATTAAACTTATTATAGTGCCTGTAAAAATTCACCGTGTCACAGTTAATTAAGGGAGCACACAGTGAGTCCCCTCAGCTCCCCCCCCCCCCCACCCGAAAAAGCATCACTTAGGACCTGGGTGGCTGTGGAAGACCGGAGATCGAAAGAGGCCAGTGATCAGGAAGAAGCATCTGGAGAATCAGGACGTGCTACGTTTGGGTTATCGTGGTACGCAGTGCGGCCTCACCTGTAGATAAAATCTTGGTTTTGATAGATCTTGTCTGTAGATGGTGACAATGTCTGAGGAAGAGTTTGGGAAGGAATGTATAGATGATTGAGGTGTGAGAAGATGCCCCCTCCTCATCTCCCCTAGCTTCCCCACTCCAAAAACATCACCTAAGGCGAGGCGGAAGGCATCTGGCCAGGAACATGGCTCCGAAGGCATCCATATTCTGTCTTAACGACTTGTCGTTTTTCAGTGACCTTCATGCTAACGAAACCATTCAGCTGTAGGCTTTTGGTGATTACCAGCGATAATCCTGCACTCTGGACCAGACAGAAAAATGCTTCCCAAATTCTCCTTAAGCAGAAAATCTGAGGAAAAGAATATACTCAACAGGTATTCTGTAGCACTTGAAGGCTTTGCCAGGAACCTGTTTCGGAAGGATGAACTTGAAATTTGATAAATGCGTGTTGGCAGTTTAGTGTTTGATGAGATTAGCTGGGTTGAGGCTGCCATGATTTTATTTAGGGTAATTTCCTATTTTTCTTTTTTTTTGAGGAAGAGGTGCGTCTTCGAGAGAATGATGTTACAGTCGTCATTTCAGACATCCGTACTTCTCTTCCGTGGGCCGCGATGGGAGCAGGTGATTGAGCACTGAACTCGCCTTGTGTGATTTCATTTAACCCCACCTGATCAAATTTTCTTTGACTGGAAATAACAACAATGCTCAAATTAGATGCAGAGGGAATCAATCATGCACACCAATAAGAGTGAATTAACCACAGCGAGGATTAAAAACCACATTTTTAATTCCAGCTCAGCGGTATGGTGCTTTCAGACGTGGTGCGGGTTTGGGCCTAATATTTTCCCCACATTTGTTTTCGGTGGCTTTTCAGCTTCCGCTCGCATCTCTCAACCAAAACCAGCGTAGTTAAGATTGAACTGGTGACACTGAACTGAATTTTGAATTCCCCACGATTGATTTTGTGTCCGGTCAAAGCTGTACCCTGTCGTACACCATACGGTTCCCGGGACAGGCTCCAAATCATCAAGGCTCTAAATGGATAATTGCTGCCAAAACATGGATAGGTTCTTCCCTGACAGGATGTGCTTTGTCATAAAGGACTGCATCCACGGTGCAGAATTTGCACCTCGTGCAACTATATATGCGGGTAACGTGCAAGAAGCTTCTGCTGCACCTCATGCAGTTTCATTTCCTGCAGCGCAGGGCGATTGTTAATCAAACCTACGCATGAATCTGGCACATCTCACTGGTAACTGACCACAGATATAATACTTTTAACGTTGAAAACTTCAAACCTAAGAGCCAAGTTCTATTTGTCTGATTCAGTCTATGTCACGTGGACCCGCTGATTTCCCGGCTGAGCCGTTTGCAAAGCGATCACTCCAAAGGGCGTCATCTACCTATTTTAGCTTGTGGCTAAAGTCCCTTTTTCCATAGAAAGGCCTGCACTTCTAACAGTTCGTATTTGTGTCGTCGCCATGGGATGCGGAGACACAAGCCACCGGCAAATCTGTTTTAATTAATGGGGGTCTTTATTATCTGCTAGACCACGAAGAGGGTCTTAGTCAGTTTCCTTCACAACTTGTAACAACAAACAAAAGAATACAGAAAAGGCACAGAAATAACATACACAGTGTTATTTGGGTTTAATTTGGCAGAAACGTATTCCTCCCCTTACACTCCGGAAATATCAAACGAATATTTAAATAAGTAACACACATGAAAAAATAAAAATACCGTCTATGCATCTAAAGTAGCACAAGATGAACGTCAGTGGTGATACTAGACCCTCGAGGACAAACTCAGGCTCCATAAGCACCAGACACGATACATTTCTCATGTACTGCCTACGTTTACATTAGACGTCGGAGTACTTACAACTTAGTTACCCCCGCAGCTAACTTCTGTAGGTTCTCAATCCTCTGGATGACTCAGAACTAAATGAAATAAAATAATTAATTGAAATAAAATAACATTCGTAAATCCGCTAATATCGTCCACTTAGACGACCCGCCATTACCATGCATGGTGTTTGACCCACAACACGACGATAATCTTACATGAAAGAATGTATTACTATGCAGCCCCCTTACTCTGGATACTTCCCTTCACAAATAGTTAAAGAAAACCACACATCCATCTTCAAACAGAGTTCTACAACCGTCACCACGTACTTTATGTCCGCATTTCTGCACTTGCAAGCAGTTATCCGCAGCTACTCAGTAGCCAATGGCCGCTCCGACTAACTCCCGACGTTTTTCAGTCACGTACGCACAGCACTCCCAAAGAGCTTTACAAAGCTCATTCCTGTACTACAAAGTGACGTCGCTGTAGTCCTTCTCTCCCAAAGGAACACGCACCTCAAACGCCACACAGCTACTTATACATGTGTTCATTACACGTGTGTTCATCCAATAAGACATGACCCGACTACAGTTGGCACATCAAGCTGTGGGGAACCTACTGTCAGGGTCAGCTCCTGTTCCACTCTGTGTCCCTTCCCCGTTCGGCCAGCAGGTGTCGCTGGTCATCCCGTCCCTCCCGTTGCCAGTCTTTGTGTTTTCCCTGCTCCCTATTGGCTGCATGGCTCAACTCGCTGAGCATGTGGTTATCTATGAACCGCTCTGTTGCAGATTCGAATCCTGGCACCTCTGTTTTTGTGTTTTGTTTATATGCATTTTTATAGTTCCTGTGTCTGGTGATTTTTATATTCAGTTTAGGTTTCTTCCTTTGAGCATTAATTGTGTTTTATTGGTTTTGTCACCCCCCGTGTTAGATTCTGTTTTCCCTGTTTCTTGGTTAGTTCTTAGTTTCCCTGTGTAATTCCTTTGAGTTAATTAGTTTCACTTGTGACCTGTTTTCCCAACCCTTGTTAATTAACCTCACCTGCCCTTCTGTCTTGTCACCCCTCTGTATTTAAGTCCCTGCCTCTGTTTAGTTCGCAAGTCATTCGTTGATGTGTGAAGTCTGTATGCTTACCTTCCCTGTTTTTGGAATTAGTCTTTGTTTATCCCCATTTACCTTTGACCCCCCCGTAGTCCTTTGTTTTGTACTACATTTAATAAACCCTTCTGTTGTCCCGTGATTCCGCCAGAGGGTCGTCCACCATTTCCGTCCGCATCATGCCTCAGCCTAACGGCAAATCCGTCCGAGTTCATGACGCCTGCATCTTCACCTTTGTTGATGCCGGCGCCGCTGTGGCTCCTGACTGTTGAGAGTAGGCACCTCTTTGCTGTCTACTCCTGCCTCTCCAGGTCTGATGCCACCTCTCCCCGTAACCTCCTGAATGCCGGGCCCCTGGAAACATATCGAATGAAATAATATGTTCCTGCCGCTGCCTCTCCACAGAGTCTCGCTCAAGCTCCCTTTCTCCCTCTCCACTGGCTTATGACTGTGCTGTGAATCAGGCCAGATCATCATTTCAGAAGAGAGCTGCCCCGAGGCCTGCCTGCCTCGCTGAACTTCTCCAGCCCCACAAGGAACGGCTGCCGCACGGTTGACCTACATACGGGCGGAAGGTCGGGAACTCGCGTCCCCAAACCTTGATCGCTTTATTTTTGACAGTCAGAAAGTGGTTGCGTAACCAGTCGCGGTAACTAGGCCACTTATCTTCAGACATTCTCTGGAAGGTCTGCACAGCTCCAGGTGCTCACCACCCGCTTGGACCAAACAGGAAGTTCATACTCCGGCGGCCTCTGTTGCCACGCGAGTCACAAGTGGCCTTCGCTTGTCGTTATGACATTAAGATGAGCCCTGCATCCCCTTGTGGCCCCTGCACCCCCTCGTGGCGTTTCCCTTAGCTGTGTCACTTTATTTTCTTTTTTCATTTATATCTTGCCTCTGCTGTGTCCCCAACCACTGTCAGAAAGGACAGTTCCCTCGGCATTACTGCTGCTGATTGGTGATACTGCACCTCTACGCTAGGGACGCCGGTATCTGCTTTGTCCCCTGATCTCTTCCAGGGCCTTGCCAGTGTCACCCTTCTACCTCGTTCAGCCTTTATACCTGACGGTACTGGATTTTTTTTTTTGCGAGTGCCTTTTGCATTCATTTTGCATTCCCTCCATGTTTCCGTGGAGACTAAACACAGGCTGTTTGTTATGTCCTCCTGGAATCACCCGCAGGCTAGACTTTGGGTCTCCAATGGGGCATACTGCTGCATGCCTCCTGGGAGTCCCTTTAACGTGACCGCTGCCAGCTCCAATATACTCGCGGGGCTCCCGCAAGTTTTCCAGTTTTCCAGTTCTGCTGTGGAATCTCTACCAATAGCTGGAGGTGTGTTCCTCATGTGCCTGTTGGCGATATATGTAGTACATGTGACGGTGTTGCTCAGATGTTAACTTCTCATGCCTCCATTGCTAAGTGTGTGTACCCATAATGCATTGGGGCTTTTCTTGTTCACTCTATATTTACACGATGAGACATTTTCGGATGCTGCCCTGTATTTCCGTTTGTGCCTGTACCCCTTTCTGAGGGATTGTTTTTATCACCTCTGGTTACAGGTGGCATGTTGGCACTGTTGACTCCAGGGTTGTGGGTTCAAATCCCACCTCGCCTTGGTCCTCTGGCTTCTTGCGATGGAAAGATGTGCAGTCCAAGTTTCAGGTTTTTATTTAGTTGATATGCAGTCATATAGTATATCACTGTGCAGTGAGATGCATTTTCACCTGCTATTCGGATTTTGCTTGTCGAAATTAGGTTGACCACCCAATCCATGTCAGGAGGGACACTTAGCTACTTCGGGTTTTAGGAACTGCTTTAAAACTCAAAGGCTCCCATGTTCGGCTGAATTGTTTGGTTAGTCGTCTCCTTTTACTGATTTGTTTCCTTGATTGAAAGACTCATTCAGCTGTTTCACATTAACATTAGTGACACATGCATGATTATAGGAGACTGACCAATCAGCACACAGCAAGAACTCTGTACTTAAATGAATTCCAGGACCTTTTAATTGAAATGGCTGAAATAGTAATTTACAAACCCCATTTTAGCTCATACTGTCCCCCCTGATATGGATAAGCTGGTCTCCCTAGTCGAAATACACCACTCAACCAAAAAAAAAAAGTCGGCATTTGAATTTTTCGTTGGACCGCCTTTAGCTTTGATTATGGTGCGCATTTGTCATGGCATTGTTTCCACAAGCTTATGCAACATCTCACCCTTTATTTTCATCCAGATTTGCATTCATTTCTCACCGAGATCCTGTATTGGCAAGTGAGTTGAACCTCCATAAAGCCTCTTTTATCACATCCCAAAGACCTTCAATGAGGTTAAGGTCACAACAGTGTGGTGACCAAGTCATGCGTGAAAATGATTCCTCATGCTCCCTGAACCACTCTTTGACAATTCAAACAAAGTGAATCTTGGCATTCTATACCCATGCCAACAGGGAAGAAAAAAATCCATTGATGATGGATGGAGGTGTAACCAGGCCATTCAGTAGATTCAGGTACTCAGCTGACTTTACTTTATTGCTGCATAATGTTGCTAAGCAGTAATAATGATCCAGTCATTGGCTCTTAAGCATTTGATGATATAAATTCAAATGGCAACTTTTTTTTTTTTTTTTTGGCTGAGCAGTGCATGTAATACAAAGACAAAAGCAAGGCAGTGTATCAGCAAGAGTAAAATTTTAATAAACGTAATAATGTAATTAAAATAAATTAATATAAAATTACTGTAAAATAGAAAATAGAGAAGAGCATATTAACAACTGAATAACTGTAAAAGATGTCCAGTGACAGGGAGTGTTGGTTAAAGTGCCTGAAGTAAAGTGACTGGTTAGCGATGGTCACCCTCGTACGGAATGCTTATGGCCTAAAGGAAGAAGCTTCCAGGCTCCTCTAAATGGCGTCTCGAAATTGCACGTAGCGTGCGTGTGCGTGCGTGTGCGTGCATGTGCGCGCGTGCGCTGCCAGTGATTGGCCAGGCTGCAGCCCTCCGCTGCCACCGGGATAAACACTGAGAAGATCGATGGCTGATCTTGATTCAGTATGAAACGTGAGCTTCCTCTGCTGTGCTGCTACCTTTGCATTTTTCATGCGTTTGCCTGTTTTCTGCATTATGATGCTTTATATTTATGCTGTTCCATCATGCTAATAAAGGCAGGAACCAACAGGGTTATTTGTCGGGAAATCTGTGCAACTGCAGTGGTTCCAGGGCAGAGTGCAGAATACAATTTATTCCCTGCCAGCTGCCCCCCCCCCCCCCCTTGGCAGCTGAGAATTTGATCAGAGGAAGACAATGGTAAATAAAATTCACCGCAGTCAAGAAAACACACAAGGCGAGTAAATAAGGACCCAGAATGCTGTCTCGTATATTTTGAGCTGGGAGCTGACTGTGCATTCATCTCACCCGAGATTAAAAGGCTTGGTTTTTAATGTTTGACGGCAGTTTATGAGAAAAATAGAGGACAGAAAACACCCCCCTGACATTCTGTCAGTAGCTGGACAGTAGATCCACAAAGTTCTGTGAATATTGTCTAAAGATGTTGTTTTGAAAACAAATTTTCTTCATTACTGGATACATCGTCTGACAATTATACAGTGTAATTGAGGGTGGACTGTCTTGTTACAGGAGAGGGTAATAGTCTCGCAGGCTTTACCGTCACTGCATCACTGTAGTCTCGCAGGCTTTACCGTCACTGCGTCACTGATGTCTCGCAGGCTTTACCGTCACTGCATCACTGTAGTCTCGTAGGCTTTACCGTCACTGCATTACTGAGGTCTCGCAGGCTTTACCGTCACTGCATCACTGAATTCTCGCAGGCTTTACCGTCACTGCATCACTGTAGTCTTGCAGGCTTTCACTGATACACAGGAATACAAGCCTGGGCCATGATTTGCTGTGGAAACTTGCATTACTATAGGCCTATATTATGAGTGTACGTGCAAATCTGTGCGACACAGTCCCTGTTCACTCATTGTGTGACATAGAGCATCGACTTAGCAAGCCAATGTCACTTTGTCTGGGACATTGGGTGCCGTCGCTAAGGCTTGCTTAGAGTGCCATATGGATTCCGACTGGTACTCGTGGTACTCTGTCATTTAACTACAGCAAAGGTAGATAGTTCAGGCCCAGAAAGTACAAATCCAGGCCAAGATTTTGTTCCAACCAACCAGTTGAGTATAAAGAGTGACAGTTTCAGAGTACTCAACTGGTTGGTTACAACAAAACCTTGGCCTGGATTTGTACTTTCTGGACTTGAAATTTCTACCTCTTAACTAGAGTAACAATAAGTTTATTATAGAGCTGAAGTGAACAGTCACCCATCATATGGTCACTTATCTTCTCTTTTAGTATTGTTTGGCTTTCTGTGGGTGGAGAAAAATGCTAACGTCTCCCGTCCTGAAATGTCCCAGAGCAGTACACGGTTGTCGTGACAGCAGCCATGCTTGGTTTGCCATCGCTCTGGTCACGGGAGAGGAAGCAGACTACCTCTGTTTCCTTAGTGCCTCCAGCCAGCTTGGTTATCCTTTTAAGAATGAGTCACGGTATGAGTTTGGTTTGTACACTTCACTTCCCTGACTGTGTGAGACCACATCCCAGTACGCTCCATGGAAACTGGTGAAGAAACGTACCAGTCTGAACCCTGTGCTGGACTCTCCGACACATTGGTCGCGTCTGTTACAGTTTACAGTATCCAAATCTGTAGACGTCGCTGTCGTTGACATGGTTAACGAGTCACGGTCAAAGCTTCTCAAGCCGAGTGCCCAGGTTGTGCTTCGTGAAGAGGAACGCTTTGGTAACAGAAAAACATCCGCAGGCATGTTCACCCCCCCAGTCGTGAAGTGCAGTTTGAGTGCAGTGCCTTTAGAAAACGAGGCTAACGACAAATGACGCCTAGAACATACTGCCCTGGATAACAGGAACTGCAGCCCCACCCCAAGAAAGCTGACAGTGCCCGTTTAATGCGACGTGATTTAAGAAGCTTGTAAGTGGGGGCTTTACATTCACATACATTCATATTTTTGCATGTGCTTGTGGATTTAATAATCTGAAGAAGACAGCGGGTAAATCCTTCTTCATGTACTTGGAAGACCAGTGATCCTGACAACATGGATGCTGGCAAAAACGAGTATTTGCCAAATGCTGAGAGACCAGCACATGCAGCGGCTGGTGTGGATTCACGTTGGTGTCTTGAGTATTGTCTCCTCACGCCACTTGGGGGGTGTAGACTGCCCAACGGACCACTTTTCCGCAGACTACAATGCCTCCGGGCAAATAACCAGCTGCCGTCAAAGTAGATGTTCTTCAAAATGTCACCCAATTTCACAGCGCGTCATCCAGAGAAGGGTCACTCATACTCAATTTTTTTAGTTTCTATTTCTTTGATGATGAATCTGAATCGAGAACAAACTGCAGGAACTGAACAGAACTTCACACCCACCTCCTTTAAGACAAAGATCGATGGCTCTGTATCCCACCTCCAGCAGCCTGGTTTTGTGGCAGTAGAAGTTCTCTTCCATTGCTGTTGTTAATTCTCCATGTTATATGGGGAATACACTGTATATTTGTATAATACGTCTCTGGTGCAAAACATTTCCTGCCAGCTAAGTGTGTCCAACCAAGTATGGCTGCTATTGATATCTCAGCGACTCTCACCATTCATCAATCAATCAATCAACTGATCAGGTAACAAAGTTTCATTTGTCACAAGCACTGTTATACTCAGTACAATTTGTAGTGAAATATTACTGACTAGCCTCAATAATGTGAAACTGGGCACGTAAGTACAAAGAGAGAAAACATTCAACAATAAACATTAATCACAAATATCCAATTTCCAGTAAAGTGGCAGGTGATTCTGAGTATATATGATAAATTAGTCAGTGCTTATATGTGTGCAGTGGGAATATATATAGAGCTGACATGCATGTGTTAAGTGGGCTTAGTACATTAGTTATGCATAGGTCATAGCAGGGTTGCAGTAGGGTTAGGGTTTACAGGGGCCCTTAGGTATGAAAAGTTGTACAATTACATAATTGGGGAGGGGGGCAAGGTGAAATTTTGTCAGGGTGTCCAGAATGTGTATCTATGTCTCTGGTCCTAGACACTGTCCTGTTTAAGGATCTGAATTGCGTGCACATGCATGTTTGAGAGAATTCAGCTTCTGAACATAAATGCTCATTAAAAATGCATTCAAATTGTCACAATGTATGTCCTTACGGGCCATCTATAAAGGACTGTCATCGGCGTGTGGGCATGTTGGGTGTCGCCAGGCGGCAGGCAGTGCGGATTTGTGCCGCTGTTTTCATGCTTAAGGATCCATGTATGAAAAGGCACGTTCATTATTACTTTTTTCCCCTCGCTTTTTTTCTTCCTGGTCATCAGAAGCCGCCTGAACACACAGGCTCTTGTTTTCCCATTTCGAGTCAGTGGATGGTTGGTATGGCAACGGCTCCCAGTGCGACTGATCAGTGTGGTCTCCACTTGTTGCATAAATTCGGCGCTGTGCATTACACGCTCTCTGTCTTTCGTGGTGATGGAGGAAGGGAGGGAGGAAGGGAGGATGAAAGAGAGGAAGAGAGCACGAGGGAGAAACCAAGATTGAGGGAGATGAAGGAGGGAGCAGATGAAGTCCATGTAAGACTGAAATTTTAGGCTCAAGGACTGGTGAAGGACCAGAGTCTTACATGACATTTTGTTGCAGATGTGAAACTGCCACAGGAGAGGCCTGTAATAGCTTGTTGATATAATTGCTGCATGGGACAAAGGCAACTTATTGTCCAGGAAAAAAATAAATAAATAAAATGAAAAAAAAAAAAAATATATATATAGCACTGAGAGAAAAACCAGACACAGCATAGTCTAAAACCTCTCTTTGGGATTTGCCTCAAAGCATTTTTATCTATTTAAATTTGAAAAAGTTTGGGCTTAATGTCCCAGTAATAAAATCACATTTAGGTTGGATCTTTGGTTTTCTGGAGCTTTCTGGTTGTGGCATTTGAGATCAGTTTAAGATGATTTTTTTTTGAAGGCCAAATGGTGCGTGTTCTTGAAAAACTGAGTGTTTCATTATAAAAGCACAGGAATATTACCTACTACATGGCCTGTTGGAAACACTGCCTATTAAGAGCTGCCGATGTATGTGTACATCTCCCATGTGTCTAGATCTCATTGGCCTTATATCTCAGCGCATGGGAGTTTATACAAAAAATGGCAGAATAAAAAATAATTGGTTCACAGCAATAACCAATCATATTGTATAGGAGGTGGGTCCATGCAAATAGTGGAGACGGGACCAATCATTCGCATGTCGTGGTCCTGCCTCCCCTAGTTGCTTGAATCCAACACTTGTTCAGGTGTTTTTTTCCTTCACTTAACGTTATCTTTCTTTCATCAGTGCCACAAGGAACATGCTTTCTCAAGTTCCCCCTTTTGGTCAGTTTAACTGGAAGTACAACCGGTGATTTGCGGCTCCTCCCCTAAATTTGAATGTGTGTACCGGTGACCGCTGAGAGCTCATCCATGTCTTACACATTCATGCACGAGGATCGAAGCGCTTTTCACATTATGTTCCCTCTCGTTGTCTTTGGGCGCCGTGGCATGAGATGTGAATGTAGAGCATGTGTAGGAATGCACTAATTCTCCCCATCTCCAGTCCTGTTCCTGGCTTCTAGAAAGTTCCCCACCATTCCAGGTAGGTGTTGCCAGATCTGTATGTCATTTTCACACAGGGCCAAAAACAGGCAATGTTCCAGTCTTCACACACAACTTCCACGGTCTAGTGACTGAAAAACGACCTTGGGCTCATCTTGGGAAAACAATGAGATGAAATGTTGTTGATTCTCCCCAGAACGCGGCTGCCAGTCCCACACACCTCTCAGCTGTGTATTGTAGCATCTGGGATCCTAGTGGAGGAAGGATTTCAGCTGTAATGCTTTGCGATTTTTGGCAGCGCCGGGGTTCCGAACGGGCACAGGAGCCGTAGCAGAATATCAGCACCTGGCTGGTCGAGCGAGGGTTTGTTACGCAACTGTGGGCACACGCGACGCGAGTGTGCACGCACCAGCATTTTATTTTTCCATTGAAGGCAATCAGTGTTATCGGGCCACAAGATTGGTCGCTCAATTGGAAGGGTAAATGATCTAATTTGAAGCCAATTATTGTCACGCTGGAGGCTACGTGAGATGTGGAGGGGGGCATGTGTTTGATGTGTAATGCCAGAGCAATCCAGAAGATGGCACCCTGACGTGTGGGGCAAAGCACAGACCTGTGTCGCCCCCTCACTTTTGGACTCAGCCGGCTGCCCTCGGGACCGTGGATTGGACCCCTCCGATGCGTTTGACGCTTATTTACTTTTGACGTGTCCACGAGTGTCCTGTGAGTACAAGCCAGAGCCAGCGAGAAGTTGAAGACATCCAAGAGGGTCGTGCCATCAGAAAGTGGACGGGTGTCCTTAGGAGCTGGACAAGAGGACAACATGGCTGCATCACACGCTCTCTTTTTGCCGGTGCCACTGAACTCATCCAGGCCCTCAGAGATGAAATGGTGTAGGGGCTTGGTCGGGGAAACTGGCATGGAATCGGCCGGCTGCCCCCCCATACATAAGCCATAATAACTCGGCATGTTGGGATTATGGCCGGCTTCCCGTGAGCAGGGAAAATGAGATCCTGATTATGCGAATTGCGAAGCGTAAGTGTGGGGAGGTCGGAGATGTGAGGCATGCTGTGGTGCCCCGGAGATGGATGGACGGGCGGGCGCGGCTGCCAGATTGCCTTGGAACCGTTGCACGCCCGAATCTCAGCGTTGGTTCCAGCACGCGGGTAAAGGCTTACCGTGCAGGTGTGTTACGCACTTTCCATGGTAGCAGAGTCATTCTGTATAACCTTCCAGGTTTAAATTTATACCACAGATGTTTGCTTCCTTTTGTGTTTCTAACCTGTAAACTAGGTAGAGCAGCGATAATTATAGGTATTGACCCTGAACATAAAATTACGTTTGCAAACAAAATTGTACGAAATGCGTACGAAAATGCAACATAGATCGCTAAATAATTTCAAGGGGGGCTAACATAGATAATAAGGTGGCTGAAGCCCCCCCTAAACAGGATCTAGCAACGCCTCTGAGGCGGACCCACATTTCTGATTCCAGGAAACGATTCTCCATTGGATTCCCCATGGAATATCTCCTCACTGCTGCTAAGGTAGATGGCACATCGTTAATTTGGCCTGGTTCATGCGCAAAGCCCACACAAGGTCCACACGTGTCGTATATGACCGGGATTCGTCGTGTCGGGCTACACCCGGCCAGATAAGTTGCGGCCTCTTGCTGCTAATATCCGCATCGCAGCCTCTGTCATTAAAAGATCCACCACTAAAGGACGACGGATGTTGTGGAGTGCAGACGTCGACTCCCAAATACCAGGGGCGTACATACAAGGCCCGGGTGACAGGGGCGCTGGCCCCAGCTGAAAGCTGATTGGCCCCTGGGGTCCACCCTCCCCTGTCAATCATCAGTGCAAAATATATGATTGGCTAATGGTAAGAATTGTCCCTCTTTATTAATTATGGGCCCTCTTATGCAGTACCCACCTTAAATCCTAGCACTGCTACAGCTAACTTGAAGTAGTTTTCTACAGCCGTATGGGCAAGTAGCACAGCCCCTGGGATGTTTATGTACTCAGCACAAGGCTACATACTGTAGATACAACTCGCGTCTCTGCGCCGATAGAGCAGTGTGTCAGTGGGCTTGAGAAGCTTCCGGTATCTGAGATCTCAGTCAGCGTTCAAGAAATTCACACATTCTTGTCATAATGCTGTAATTAGGCTTCGGTGAGCGATGTTATCAGGGGCAGAGCCTGGCAAGAAATCTCGCTTGATAGCTTCTGATATATTTCTTCAGATTCCATCTATATTGCTGGGACCCGGAGGGCTATCGACTGGGAAAATATAAATTAAACATCCAAAGACGGATGTTCCTCGCTCATCTGCTGAGCAGCTTTCTGACGCTGGAGGACCTTGCCTAAAATTGGTCATACTCACACCTTGTTATAGTGCCCCCCCCCCCCCCCCCCCCCCCCCCCCCCC
>JAODUD010000041.1:12005629-12017403 GCA_026784285.1 Stomatorhinus walkeri | reverse complement strand
GTTAGCATTAGCATTTTCCCTATAGAAATGAATGAGCGGTCCCCATAAGGATATGTTTACCCTACATGTGTGTGCGCATGTGTGGGTGTGTGTGTGCGTGTGCCCTAGGCTGACACCCCATCCAGGGTGGAACTCTTGCCCCATGATAGACTTAACTGCACCCTGCCTCCTACAACTCAGTACTGGATAAGTGGTCAGAAGATGGATGGATGGGTAATATTTCATTTAAAATTCTCTTGAACCACTCATTTATAAAAACGACGATTTTACTATTAATTATTTAGTCCAAAAATGAGACACTCCTCCTGAGAAATACTGGCTTTTAGATAGCAGTGAAAAAGACGGAGGAGAGGGGTGAGGTGGAGAGGTCTGTGGTCTGTGCAGCGGTGGAGTCAGTGTCTCACCCTCGCCAGGCTCCCAAAATATTTATGCTTGAGGCTTCAGAAAGCATCCTATGCTCATAGTCGAAGAGAAGCTTTCGATTTAAACCAGTGTTCTTCAAACCAGTCTTCGGTGATCCGCAGTCAGTCTGCATTTTTACTCTGTCCTAGCTCCCAGTACAGCTGTAACGGGTATTTGGTGTTCTTGATTGTTTGGTTTGTTCTTGACTGTTTTGTTCTTGATTGTTTGGTTTGTTCTTGATTGGTTTGTTCTTGATTGTTTGTTTCGTTCTTGACTGTTTGTTTCGTTCTGGACTGTTTGTTTTGCTCTTGATTGTTTGTTTTGTTCTTGATTGGTTTGTTCTTGATTGTTTGGTTTGTTCTTGATTGGTTTGTTCTTGATTGTTTGTTTTGTTCTTGAAGGTTTGGTTTGTTCTTGATGGTTTAATTGTAGTGTGTTGGGAGATGGGAGGGAGCAAGATGTGCTCAGTTTGGAGGTTCCTGAGGACCAGGTTAAAAAACAACAGATTACACTAACAAATATGAAATCTGCAGTGCAGGACAGGATTGGTGAGGTGAGGGCCCAACGCTCACAGAATGTTCACGCCACGTTTCCCTGACTACATCAGAAGCCTTTGTTCCGGGGCAGCTTTCACAAGCCTTCTGAAGTAAATCCTCTCCTGCTGCATTAAACGCATAATTATGAGCCTCACTGGACGGTTCTAGAAACAAATACGGCTTTAAGATGCTGAAGGGAGTGGTCTTAATTAGCACGCGATGAAGATTAGAGTGCACAAGCTTGCAAATGAGTAAAGGTGCAGCCAAAAATAGCGTCAGGGCTCTTTCTGACCCCGTGCTCACCAGCTTGCGGTTTCCACTCTGCGGGAGGCCGACGCGGTGTCAGATGATGAACGGCCATGAGTCTTGTTTTCTGTCTTCCGATATTTGAAAGGGATACAGCCTCTGTAGTTTCAAGTAGCTGGTGTGTGGGAGTGCAGTGGATTGAGACGAGAGTGTTAAGACTGTTATGCTCTGAGTGGCCTTCATAAACAGACGTGTTATTTTTATCTTGCGCCCAACTGGCGCAGGACTCAAAAAAACATGGAGTTCAGGAAATGTCAAAAAAACAGTCCGAGAAGCACAGTTGAGCTCCTTAGGTTTCCAAAGGTGGGGCACTTCTGATGTGGTAGTAATTTGGTGGGGACAGCAGGTGGCCTGGTGGTTAAGGGCAATTTGCCAGTTTGGAGAAAAATTCCACTTAAACAGGTCAATGTTAATTGGAGTCCCTGTCTCAAAGCGGAGTTTACGGCTGTGGCAGAAATATCTGGGTGGCTCTGAGGTGCTGGTTGATCTGCGTCTCATTCGCTGAGAAGTCTCCTTCAGATGCCTCCATTCTCACTGTGCACTTCAGTGACTAAGTGCCATCTGACCACTTGCTCTGGAATGCCTGTAATTCACTGTTTACTTTCCCTTGGCCATCCTATGACAGGGTGGCTTCAGAAGGTCAGTCACAAGACTCGGCCTCTGCCCTGTCTGTGGCTGTCAGTGAGGGATTCCCATCATATTCACCACCCATCAGCACTTAGGCCACCAGCCTCATTCAATGGGCGCCGTTTCCAACCCGTTTCTGTGCTCCAACAATCTGAATCGCATCTTCCTAGCTGACTGCTTAAATTTTGGTCGATCCCTGTATTCGAAATGTCAGCTCGGTAGTCTGTGGTGTAGCCCTGAGCTCAGCAGGGGTAACGTGAAGTTTATCTGGCGCTGCTGATGATATCGTTTGGCACTAAGGTGCTTAAGTTGTATCCGATTGGTTCTGCGGTATTCGGTTCTTAAGACCGGTTTCGGAATTTCATGCCAGCAAAGAGCTGTCGATAAAGACTCTCTCGCGTGCCGGGGTGAAAAACTTCTGGTGTTCTGTGAGCCTTCTTGTCATGTACGGCTCAGGAATAGAAGCCTTGCAGGCATTTGTAATGTGCATCCTCCTAAGCTGTCAACCTTTAATTTCCCGTCCCCCGAACGAAAGACTCCTACCCTAAGATTTCATAAACACTCCACAATTTCTCAGCTCTCTGGCGTGCAGGATTATATCTCACATATGGCTGCAATTTACCCCAAAGAGGAAAACAGGGAAAGACAACACAACTCCTCATGCCGAATGCCGTGACGTCCGATGGGCTGAAGACGTTTTTTTTTTTTTCTTATGCGCTCTCACAATGATGAAAAGGTCTCACAGAGAGGCTTCTGTGAGAATAAGGAAGTCTTTGTTCAACAGGAACAAGGATGTGCTGTTGTAAGATAAGGAGAAGCGGGTGAGAAACCCAGAGTGTCAGAAAGTGCTTCGAGATGCTAGGGGAAGATTGAATTTATGAGGTCATCCAGCTACTTTTCTCACTTTTCACGCTCGAGGTGTCTGTCTCGCTGCGTGTCGTGTTCTGGACACAAAAGACGGGCAGAGAAACCTGTCGACGAAAGGTTTGCTGACCTGTGAGAGGTCCATGTACCCAGGTATTGTAACAGGGTTCAGATCCTGGCACAGAAAACAGCAATCGGACAAATTTCATTACCCAGTACTTCGTTTGAGAGGTAAACAGAAAACACATGTTCTGTCTCAAAAATGAATTATTTCCCTGATGTCAGTCCATTCAGATTGTAAATCAGATTAGCTCTAAAAATGCATTTGGTGCCCTAGTGAGAGGCACCTTAAAAAGTCTTCCATTAGAAGAGATGGAATTGCATAAGTACGCAGTGAAAATACCATGTTTGCCCTTGGCTTCCTGTTGAGTGTTTAGAGCTGTGATTCTGTGTCTAAAGTGTTGTAATCTGGGCATAAGGCACAGAGCCCAATTCCTCCGGATACACGCTTGCTTTGCACTCACGGAACTCGAATAGATTTTATCTCTGCGAATACAAATATATATTTGCAGAGAAAGTTTTAACAATGCCCGCAGAGAGTTGCAGCCCACCTTCTGTCCAATCACGGGAAAACCTCAAAGGCTCGCCCTCCCACACTTAATAGTATTGCTGCGACCGAGGGTTTTTAAGAAACACTCCAGATCGTCTTGTTTATTAATTTATTTTTACTCAGTCTCTTGCCATTATTGAAGTGCCTCGCTTACTTACAGTCCTTTTAACGGGTATTTTATTATACGCCAATGAGGCTATTGCAGCTCCTCCCCCCCAGACCCAACCACTTGGGCGCCCCAGAGGATAAAAATTCTAAAACTTCATTTTGAAGGTGTGATCAATGGGTACATGCCGTAACTGAGCCGGTTCCATGCTGTGGCAAATTAATCACTGAACAAACATAAAAAAATGAAAGATCCCAAGACGTGGATTAACTTTCAAGAGCGATTTCCCCAGACCAAAGGTTTCAAGCTCATAGTGGGGCATTTTTCTGAAAGCATGTCAGGTCACCTGGAGGACAGCGGGCTTTCACGGTCTTCCGGTTTGGCCAATGAGATACTGGAGCAGGGATTATTGCATTGGGGGGAATTTGTAACCTCGCGTGTGGTTTGTTTAGATAATATGATCTGCATGCCTCGTCCCTTCAAGTTTCCTTCCCACTTATCCAGTGGGACCTGCTCAAGGAGAGCAGATGGGTTTCTGTCTGGTTTCCAAGGCCGTGCAGATAAGCCTTCCTGAGGGACCTGGGTTGACCCTCATGATCTCTGCCCATTGGGACAGACTTCCAAGGGGAGTTTTCTGAGGAGGACATCCTACGCTACCTCCTCCCCAGCTTTCACAGATGGCTGAGACTCTTGCTCCTTTTCATGGTGTTAACCCTGTAACCTTCTGAAGAAGCATAATTTCAGCCACGTTTATTGAGTTTCAAGACCCAAAGATATAGGTTGGGCTGCAAACCGTAATGTTTATACATCTGGCACTCACCTGCTCCTTCACATCCACCGCTACTCTAAGGGCCACTTCTTTCGCGTTTGAAGAGAGCAGTCAGCTGTTTCCCAGGCGGGCACCATAGGTTTGTAAATTTGCATTTCTGCCTCTTCACGGCATTGAGATCTTGTGATGACTGCCTGGAGTATTGGGTCACTGACCAGGCCAGAAAAGAATCTCCCTGTTCTGTGGATATATCTTCATCCAGACAAAAACACCAGACCTGGGGGGCACAGGTGTGACTCACCATTAGCCCCATCCACTCAGAATAACTGCAGTTTAACACATACCTTCAATGCAATTTAATTTCCAGCACCTGCAATTTTTTAGAAATTTGCCGCAATCCTACCCTTCAACTGCACTTCCAAAATGAGTGTCTTTGGCCAAAAGCTGAAAAAAATCTATTATTGTTAGCCTCAAAGTACTAGTTATATATTTTCGTCCGTAGTGATTACTGTACCCTGAAGGGAGTATTGAATGTGAATAAAAAGGAGAGAGACCCACGAAAATTACTTTGATAGTTGAGGAAATATCTCTAGAGAGTGAACCGCCACGCCTTCATCTCTGACCTTCACCCGTACCTTGGAACGCCGTGATGGAGATACCTTACGGATGAGCGGAATCCAAAATGAACTTGTTCGGTATAAAATGTGCAGCTTGCCTCAGCTCCTGTAATGATAACAGCCCAGAGTCGCCTGTCTAGCTAAAGACCTCATAAGGCCATGCTATATTCATTTTCATACGTGTTGCAGAAAAAAAAAATGCACTGTGCACCAGTAACATGATTTGGCTTGGAAAAAATACAATACACATGCAAAAGTGTGATTTGCATTCTGAAACTGGACTAATTGCACATTTCATTTTCTTGCTATTTATTAATTTAGCAGCCTTGTCTCATACAGTGTCGGGCGTTGACAGGCAATGCAGTGAGGCACCTCTTGAAGGACACAGCAGCCTCTCTGGCTTTATATCAGAAGCCTTCTAAGCATGGTGCAGCTTCCTGGATGGTTCTTGATCACAGTTTACCGTTAAGTCATAATTATGTTTGATAGGCATATACACAATCTGAAAAAAGTCCAGCCAGTGTGTGTATAGAACGAGAAGTGTTGATGGGCAGCCAGCAAATTGGATTCATCTTTCTTTTGTGACCTGAAGTATTTATTATTTTCCATTTCCACTGTTGAAGATCTTCGGCGTAGTTAGCCCCCCCACCCATAATCTGCAGCTGAGATCTTACAGGCGTTATCAAACTCTCACAAAAGCATCACAATATGTCTCATCTTAGCTGAATGGAGTGAAACCCGAATGGGAACGAGAAGCGGCACATTTGGAATCTGAACATTTCAAACATTCACAGGATTCAAGTCAGAGAATTACAGGTTGAGTCTTTTGCAGGTTTTGTAGTTATATGCAGAATGGTTTATAAGGTGGGCAGGATGTTAATCTTACTTCTCTTCCACCCCGTTTATTGTGTTGGAAAGCTAGCTGTTTGGGTGAAGTGATTGTATAGGATTCAGGCTCCAAGAATCTAATGAAACCTTGCAGTTTGGTCAGTGTCTGCAGCAGCCTAAACACTACCTTCGGCCTGCTGGTTTATCGTGTGCGTTTTTCTGTGTTTTTCCTTAGATTTCTTTCTCTTTTTACATTGGCCCCAATAATAACTCCATCCATCCAACCTTATTTTAACTTCTTCTCTTGGTCAATTCAAACAAATACAAGGGAGCAGGTATATTTAAATCTCCCAAATCATAGCTGATCATATTAGCAGAATGGGTATTCTGGAATGAAAAAGTGTAGAGTATGTATCCAATTTCTGCTAAATATTTCCCAGTAGAGTGAAGAATGACACATCTTGGCATTTGTTTGGATTATAACATATGCAGAAAGGAAAATGACTTACTCTCTATGGCAAGTTTTTTTTTTAAAGCTTGTGCAAGACAGCCTGTTTTGTCTTTCCCCACATCCTATACATGGATAATTTAAATGCTTTTTTCGTGCTGTTTGTGGAGTATTGCAGATATAGATCTCATTGATTAGACATTTATACATGATGTTCCCGTTTGCTGCATGATCCAATGCACACTGGAATCATTTCCTCTTTGAGTGTCTCTCTCTTTCTTCCTCTCCCCCCCCCCCTCACTGTCTTTCTCAGAGGACCACATACAGGTTCTCCACTACTTATTCACTCCTGACTTAATGCTTGAATAGAATTCTCAGTCTCAGTACATGTAGTATTTATTTATGTCATTGTAGTATTCTGTGTTCTTCCAAATCACAATTCATAAAATCCTACTCTTTACAATTCTTATCCCCTATAGTAAATAATCCAATTGGCTTCCAGTAACAGAAATATCATTTATTTCAGAGCATCTGCAACAGTCAGCAAACCTTCCCTGGTCTATACATCTCTTCAATGAATATGCCATAGTTCTTAGACAAGCAATACAAAATTGAATTGCTAATAAGAATAATGCAATTTGATTCTTCATTAAAACTAATTCATTAGCTTCAGAGGCTTTAAAAATTAGGGTCTGGAATTAACATGTTGGTTTTAATGAGCTGTATACATTGAAATTTAGAAACAATGCATTCATTTTGAAAAAATATTTTATACTGAGTTGCAATATATGACTGCTGTGTGTTGCTGTTGCTAACGGTTTGCTTACTGTACACGTGTTTATGCACACACACACACACACACACACACACACAAATGTTGGAACTTTTATTCCTACTTTTATTACTATGCCTGCTTTATGGGGGGGGGCATGATATGATGAAGTTTGGATCCAAGTTAAGTAATGGAACACCATCATAAGACTGTATGGTTCTCATGTGCACAGAAACTGGTATAGTCTGGGTTTTCACCTTAGCTGGAGAAGTACCTTAAGCTCACTGTACCACCCCCGAAAGGCAGAGGTATGAATCATGCGGTCTGTATAGCTTGCAGTCTTCCCACTTGCTTAGAGTTATATTACCTTAAGGAACATTTATGTGCCATTTGAATCCACTCCATCTACTGTTCTCACAACTGTAAATCGTCAGCTGTCATGGTTAAAATCCGATCACCTTGAGTTTCTCAAGCAGGTTTGGCTGCTCTTTATCACGGGAGGAAAGATAATGGCATTTTCCCACTGGCATACGGGACCCGACCCGTACCGGGGCGGGACCGCAAAGGGAGACTAGTTGCAGTGCGGCTCCGGCTCGATTCGGTTTTCCGCTGCAGGAGGGTCGGCTCAGTAAAGGCGCCGGTATTTTGGAGAGCGACAGTGACGTGAAACCGAAGCGACGCTTATTTACTGTTCACACGATGTACATCATGAGTTACTATCGCAAGATTTCCTAGTTTTGTAGCACATCCATTGCTGTGTTATTTTAGCATCAAATGCTAGCAAAATAAGCGTCGGTTTGCGTGAATTTGGATTATGAATCTGTTCTGTTCAGCTGTTCTGTAGTACTTTTTAAAGTAAGAGGTCCGAATTATCGGGAATGCATCAATATATCGTGATGTGTGGTACTACTAATGAATAATATATAGAACATAACCTTTGTCTTTTTCTTTATTTTTGGCCCGACTAGTAAGCAAGACCATGTCAGTGCAGGTACGGCTCGGGTACGGTTCGGGTACAGCTCGGGTACTTCTTGGGTACGGCTCAGGTACTTCTCGGGTACGGCTCAGGTACTTCTCGGGTACGGCTCAGGTACTTCTTGGGTACGGCTCCAGTACTTCTCCGGTATGGCTCGGGTACGGCTCAGGTACTTCTTGGGTACGGCTCAGGTACAGCTTGGGTACTTTTCGGGAATGGCTCGGGTACCTCTCAGGTATGGCTCGGGTACGGCTCGAGTACTTCTCGGGTATGGCTCGGTGGCAATTGAAAAGCAGCATAAGTAACATTTGCTGTGACATGTGACACTTACTGATAGGAAAGCGAAATGAGCCCTTGGGGGGAGGGGGAACCAGAATCAGGTGTGAAAATACACGCAGATCTACTTGCGTGTCTTCGGATAAAGATCTGTGCCGTGTGCAGATTGTTCTACCTTCAGGCGCTGGAACCGCTGCACATGCTGCTCTCCGGTGACACGGCGGTCCACCGCCATTCCCCGCCGCCCGCCGCTGCCAAACAGAGAGCAGAGCGCTGGACTGGCTAACGAATCCCTTCATTTGTTTCAGAATTGTTTTCCATCTGCTGGTGATCAGAGCGCAAGGCGCACGCCAGGTCCCCTTCTGTGCCGCTCTCAGTTGCATTTCTTCATTGGCTTTAACATAATGCCTCTGTTAGCCTGCGACGCGATGGTCGTCCTGAATGACATAATGATTTTTTTAAAGTGGACTATTGGCTTTGCGAGTATCTTGAAACTTACCCACAGGCTACGGTTGATAAAGAAACAGCAGTTTCTCCCCGAGACTGTCTGACGGCAGGCTAATTTTAAACCGATCCTTGCCCTTTTGGTGCTAGCGGATGCACCCCGTGTGGAATTTTTTGGTTTGCATCTTCTAACACTGAACCAAAAACAAAATCATCATCACAGAAAATCATTTTCTGCTCAGAAGTAGTTTGTCCTGCTTGGGCTTCCTTAGTCAGCCCCAGCCCCATACGCAGAGGACCGCAGAGCACCGGAGCAGTGATTATTCGGGTTTAGTGCCAGCTCTTTAGTGGAGCCTGCTGAGGTACCCACCCCACACCCAGATCTCCGAGACAAATGGAATGTGCCTCCTTTAAATTGCCACTCTGAAGCCTCTGTCCCTCACATGGCTGAGGTGGCACTTTGCAGATCACAGCGGCAGGGAAGACACGTGCACCGTAATGGGGATGTTAGTCTTTTCAGACGCAGTTGTCGGTGAAATGGGGATAAGGAAGTCCAAACAGGCTCTTTGGGTCCCCTGGGTAGATCCGGGTGCTGGAATGTGTAAATCCGCGGCTGAAGGCTGGGAAATGAGTAATTAAGTAAGATGGCCGCCGTTCCTGAGCATTTTATTAACGTTTTCTTATTTTTCAGTTGGGCTGGGTGTTGACTGACTTTCGGCAGCGAGGTAGAGGAGAGCTGAAGGAGACACTCGGACAAAAGGAGTCATTTGGAAAGAACAAAGGAACACAGAGGACAAAAGCATTTCTGGTGTTATTTGATGTCCCCTGTCCTTATCTGTTCCAAATGTAGTCAAAAGATTTGGGTCAAAACATATGCATTCGTCTTAGTGTTTGTTCACCTAATGACCGAATGCCTAATCGTTAGTGCTGGTGGACATTGAGAGCCCAACTCCATCTGTTAATGAATCCAAGGCAGACGGCTGGAGTGGGGGTCCGCTTCTAGGCACGTGGATGCACTAACGACAGCACCGGCATCAGCCGCCAACGATACGGAGGATAATGTGACCTTAGACACGGACCGAAGCGTTGATGCAAAATGTCGGAATACCTCGGCGAAGAAGGAGCCTCAGCTCTGGAGCTCTTCATGAAACAAAGGTCAGGCCAGAGCTAATTGATAAAAGTCTGCAGATTTGGCCGACCACTCCAAAGCAGCATCCGTTTCATCGCCGCCCCGCTACGGAGGTTTGCGCATTCTGCTCCATTCATGCCCGTGACTTACAGTCCGGCCCTCTCGAAATCAGTGGGGACACTCGCCACATCTTCCCAGCTGGAACCAAGCCATGTTTGCAGGCTGCAGGGTATGACATCATCATGGTGCAGGGTGAGGGTCGCTTTTTCTGTGAAAAAGGAAACTTGCCTTTTGCAACTCCGTCGTCGGCAGAGTCCCTATCCAGTACGGGAATCAGTGGGGAATGCAGCACGGAACTCGCTTGCGTTGCTTCATCCCGGGGCTCTTGATGGGGGCTGCAGAATACCTTGGGTGATAGCCCCGCCCCCCCCAAGCCAAGCTGCCATACTGCCTGGTCCCCCAGCATGGTGGCACCATACCCCCCAGACTAAGAGCTGACCAGTGCTTCCGTTCATGCAGAGTGTGTTCAGGAAAGGCAACAGTGTAATCTGTTTATTGTACAGTAAAATTAGCATATTCTAGCAAATGTAAAATGCAGCACTTAATTATCAAGTTATATTAGTGATTTTATCATAAATAGCCTTCCATAAATTAGCTTCTTCCAGGATTTTAATGTGTTGTTCTGATGCTATATTGCGGTCATTTGTAATATTTGTGCAAATGCAAGCTCTGGATCTAATTCACAGGATGAATTCCTTTTCCTGTTTCTTGATGCCCTAGTTGAGCAGTTGTTCTGGTTCCACTTGGCACCTTTGTCACTCAGAGTCACACATGTGTCCTCCGATTCTCCGCTGGCCGTGTTCACGGATTCTGGTCCGTTTCATTCAACGGAGCGCGTTGAGGATACTTGAACTTCTGCGGGCCCCTTGGCACTGAAGGTAAACTGTCAGGTTGTTGCGCACTGAAGGTAAACTGTCAGGTAGTTACGCACTGAAGGTAAACTGTCAGGTAGTTACACACTGAAGGCACCTAGGAGACCTCGGCAATCCTTTTCCTCATTTTCCTCGCGGTTGGTCGGAAGCCATGATGTCTCTTGGCTGAGCTTGTTTGTCCATTAGTATGGTAATTCTTCTGAGCCTTGGTGGAAGCACAAACATGGCAGCTAGATGGGGTCACCCAGATGGCCTTACTTGGCACCGCTCAGTCCGGCTCCTGGCTGATCTGGTTCTTAGAGACCGGAGTGTGTCGTCATTCTCTGAAGGTTCCGGAGAGGGTGCCACGCAGCGGGTCCAGAAGCATCTACTGGCATTGATTCTGGTGGCTCCCGCCGGTGACTCGGAGTGATAGAGGCCCTCTCTGGATTCACTTCATTAGCATCCCGGTCCTGCAGTTCGACAAGCCGCCTCACGGCATGACGAGGAAGACCACCCCGCGGTTACCATAGCAGCAGCCCGTATGGAACAGACCCTCCGCCATTTGTGTGGCCAGTCACATGATCCCGATGCCCTTTGGGTGGGGTTTTCAAACATAATCCATGGGTACAGAATGAAAGGGATGCAACAGAGAATTTTCCATTAGGGCATATGGTCATACATAATATGCATAAGTCATCACTGCTGTCCCTCTCTATTCTTTGGAAGATTAAAATACTTGTGGCAATGCATAAAAAAATCACTTAATAGTCACTGACTTAAATCTCTGCAAAATGAAATACCTGTTTTGACTAGATGAACCTTAGCTGTAACAGTCCAGCACTGTTTTGCATGTCTGACACAATTTCTGACAGGAAGTGTTATTGAATGACAGCAAATCTATGCGTAAACCTGGTATCTGTTTGTGTGCCTCTGGTTTGTGTTTTTTAATTAATTTTGAAGTTTGCATGCCGCTGAGTTTTACTTGTAGGCTTGTTGAAATGTTTATCCAGACCTGCTTGTCCTATTCAGCGTTGTGTGGGTCCAGAACCTGTTCCAAAAGCTACGGCTGCAATGCAGGGAATAACCCAGGAGGGAGTGCCAGCCAATCGCAAGGCAGGGAATAACCCAGGAGGGAGTGCCAGCCAATCGC
>JAODUD010000041.1:11973900-11985723 GCA_026784285.1 Stomatorhinus walkeri | reverse complement strand
ACACGGGTGGGGGGGGACCCTCTGGTGCCACAAGCCGAGAATAATTCATGTGGAAATTCACCCTTTCATATGTCAGAGCGGCGACCTCCTGGGGGGGACTTGGGCATGAAATATAGATGAGTAGAGGGGTGTCCGGGGTGGGTGAAGATGGGGCAGCTTGTGGCGTGGGCTCAGAAGCTTTGTAAAGACCTGTTTCTTTTTCACATTCCCAAGTTTTACTGCCGCATCTCACAGCATACAATCAGCAGTTTTAGTTAAGATCATGTCTGCAGCTCTCTCTCTCTCTCTCTCTCTCTCCTATAATCATTAACATAATGACTCATGACCTTTCCTTTTCAGTAAAGGTGTCAGTAACACTATACTTAAAGCAGTCAACATAGCGCATTATAAATACCTTCATAATGCAAAATATTACTGCATCCATAAAGTATTATACACACGGCTATAACTACTTATAAAACACATAACATTATACAGCCATGTTTATTATGCACCGTGAATGCTCTATGAATCCATCATCTATAAAACACTATAGATGACTTCATAATGCATTATAATGATCAGCATAAGCCATTATAATCCGTTTTGAAGGTATTTACAGTATAGTGCATTATATATGAGAGCCTCATAGAGCATTCATAAAGTATAATAAACATGGCTATAATGTGTATAAATAGTTATAATAGTCTATAAATAGTTTATAAACAGTTATAGCCGTATTAATACTTTATGAATGCATTATACTGCAATAAGAAGGTAGCTATAATGCATTATATATGAGTGCTTTAAGTGAAGTGTTACTGAATTGTCTTCTATAATCTTGTATTTAGAGTTTTGCTTTACAGCTATAGAATTGCGTTCTAGAAGCATTAGCATACTAGATTAAGAACTTTTCTTTCCAGCTATAGAATCATGGAATAAGAACTGGTGTGTCTGGTGTTTTGCTCTTATGAAGGGTGGGCTCTTTACTGGTGATTTTAGTCGCTTCTAGGAAAAACACAGTTGTCTGGATGGGTGAACTCTGGAACTAAGCTGTGTAGAAGACGGCGCTCAGGGAGAAAGTGTCTGCTTAGCATCCGAACAATTCCGGGGCTTTGCATTTCTGCAGGGTAATTTAGCAACGAGCACATTCTACGCTCCGGTCCCAAAACACTGAATTAAATGTTAATCACAAAACACACACTATTTATCAAAGGGAACTGCAGGTTTCAGATTGTCCGTACAGACCTTCATCAAGACTTAACGAGAGAAAGCACCCAGACTGCTACTAAATTTACCATTACCGGCAGTACTTTGATATTTTTGATTTGTTTGAGAGCTCTGCTGTTGATGCTGGGCTTCAGGACTTTCCAGAGGAACGGGTTGGCACTGATTGGCCGCGCAGAGCCAGTCCATTACTCTCTGTGCTGCTCAATTATCTCCCTGCCTCTCTGCAGAGCAGTGGCCACTGGCTTCGTCATGACAACCAGGGGGGCTATTTTCTTCTCCTTTGGTGATCTATAAGTGCACTTCAGTATTCCAGCAAATGTGCTTGCATAAATGTTTTTCACATACGTTCTGCAACAGGCACAATCAAGTGTCTGCAGCAAATGTTGGAAACACGGAGCATTTATTGCTGCCCGTGAGCACTGCACATAGGTGGCACCCTTAGCAGTTTGGTTAGCATTCCTGGTAGCGTGCTTTTTCTTACCCAGGTAATATGGCATAGCTGAAGATATCTCAGAGGCAATGAGATCTAATCTTCATAGATAATTGGGACTCGGGTAGCATCTCCCTGGGATATTCCCTTATTCTGGAGTGACTTGGACCTCTACTCATGAGGTTTCAGAAGCACTCAGAGGAAAACACTACGCCCGACGTGCTTGGCGCTCAATAAAGTCGATAACTCAGAGCCATTTAGCTATGGTCACTTTCCTGAGACAACTGTTAAATTACAGATTTACGGAAATTACTGCTATAACAATATATGCAACGTGCTAAATATATATAATATTTCTAAGCTGGATTGCTGGCTTAGCTTATTAAATTTCATGTGCAGTATATAAATTCTTGTGTATTGCCCTTGGGAAGAAAAGAAAAAGGAAAAGAAAACTTTATATGCTTGTAATCTGGACAAAATTCCGGCGCTGCACACGATTTGGCAGATGGCATACTGGATATCTTTCATACTGGGGGGGGCTTAGTGTCTTAACCTCTTTGCCCTTGAATATTCCTCAGCCACACAAGTCTCTAGCTCTTTTCACTCTTCTTGCCCCCACTGGCATCTGTTGACATGATCTGTGGCTTTAAATCGTCTGCATCTCCTTGTCACTTTAAGGCTGCCCAGAGCGGCATGTGGCATGGTGGATGACTATCCGTCTCTGTTGTACCGAACACTTAACTTCGAAAGCTTTCGTGAGAGCCGCAGCTCTGTAAATGCGTGAAACTTTAAGCGTCTCCCCTGACGACTGAGCCCAGCGTTGCAGCTCCGCGAGAGGCGGAGGGAGTTAATATTATACGGCGAGACACTTGTGTCCGTGTTCTAAGCAGATGTGTGGAGTTCATTTAAAAAGCAGCTCTCATCCCGACGTCGGCGGTGAAAATTTGACAAGTGCGCATGTCAACATCCAATTAAAACGTTTCATCTGCTGAGGCTTGTTTGGCTGATCTAATTGGCAACAACAATCCATTAAATTGCATTGCTAGTTTTATAGGTAATTTAATTGCTCCCGATGTCATTTTTAATAATCCAGCGATTGTGATGTACGGGCGATTTCCCAAAGCTAGCCGCTGTCTTTCGTGACATGTGCTTCTTTGCGTGGCAGAGGGGCTCCCAGTGGTTCGTGGGAAAGGCCGGTAAAATATCGCAGTTCAGTTATCGTCTGTCGGTCACCAGCACAGACGCATTCGACTGTGTGCCGCTTCCCTAATTTGACAGAAGGCGCAGCTTATTTCATTCGCTGATCTGACGCTGAACTTACTGCTTTCCTGAATTTGGCATTATATTCCACATGGATTTTTTTTCCTGTATTAACGTGCGGGACACGTTTTACGGAAATGATTTCAATCCTAAATGGAACGCGTCAGTGTTACTGGAGCCGCAGAAAAATGAAAGAAAAACGCACGAAATTGACAAGCCACAGCAGCACAGTGGCGCCTTTTGTTCCTGTACTTTGCGAATCAACAGCGTGATTATTTAGGGATATGCAGAGACGTTCTTGCTGGCTTCATCGAACATTATCATCGGATGTGAGACGTTCCCCAAAATTGCTAGAACTCTCAGCCGTCCTGAAGGGCCAAATGGAAAGGGAAGATTGTGGAGCCTTGGCGCTGAGAGTGAGCACAGTATACACCTTTCTGACAGTGAACTCACCTGAAAGTGGCTGACACCCATTCACCTGCATTTCTGTTACGCTGGGTTTGAAATTAAGGGCCGATCTGAAGAGTCCCCCACCTTGACCCCAGTCAGCAGAAAATATAATTGCAATTCAAAGATGAACAACGATATTGTCACTTCCACTTATTTATAGTGGAAATAAGCAGGCCCCCAGCCCCTCCCAGTGGCCAACTCAAATTATTTTGCTGCAAAACGACGTTCCCACTTGACGGCCGGTTAATGTGGACGGTCTCACAGATAGTCAAGGACACTTTCCTCAGGGTTATTAGTGATTTTGATGCCACACTGCCGAGTTGCTAATTTGATGAGGCGCTTGCTGCATGCTAAATGACCAATGGACTGGATCGGGGGCTTGGGTCTCCGGAGAGGTGTCATTTGTTTCGACTGTTTGGGTTTCATAATGATTGATGTGGACGGTTTTGCCGGACGGGATTACACACCTCCCTGCAGTGATAATGTCAGTCCTCTAATGTCACTACATGCTTGCCATTTGATCCAGCTGTTTGTAACACTACCAAAAAATAAAACCCTAAACTAAAATTTGCATTGAGTTACGACTCTGACTTTCGTTGAATCAGCTTGAGTTCAGTACTTTTTTGTTCAGATTTTGGTTAACAACCTCTGTCATGTTATTTTGGTAATGCTTTGCATTAACTGCACCTTCATAATGCCTTTTAAATTATAATGCATTCATAGAACATTCAGTGCACCTTCATAATGCATTCATAGAGCATTCATAAGCAGCATATAAGTATACCTTATTCTAACTTACCTTAACAGCTTTAATATGCATTAATATCATACCTTATTTTATAACAAACATTTAAATCGTATAATGTTTGTTATTAATGTATATTAAAGCTGTTAAGGTATACTTACATGCTCATGAATGTTCCACGAATGCATTATGAACATGTTATGAAGGTGCAGTCAATGTAATGTGAGTCTATACTTTAACAGTATATGCTGAGCCAAATAGTGATGCAGTATGTGTGTCTCCCGGTTAAGTAAACCAGCTCGTACCCTGAGGGCTGTCACTAAGAGTCCCAGACCCAAGGGGTGCTGGTTCCAGTTGAACCTTCCAGGTTCATGAATGATCGGTACCGTGAGTCGCTTTGGAGAGAAGCATCTCCTAACAACCCAGAAGCAAAGCGACCAAGAGCTTTTAATCATCTTACAAGCTCGAAATATACAACTGTCAGAGGTTTGCATTTGTCATTGGTTGGAAGGATGACGCACCCATACATTAGACGGCATGTCCTTCGCATGGCCTCTGAGAATGCCTTTCAGTATGCGCTTTATGATGGACCTGATCCAGAGTGACACTTGAGGAAATCCCCCAGTTCTTTTGTGCGGAGGATTGAGTAGGATGGGGTTGTGTGCTCGTTCAGCTAGTAACTAATAGCTCCTCAGCCCTCGAGGATTTCCCAGCATTTAGAGGACAGCTTCAAAGATTCGGGTGGTGCGGGTCCTCATGGTGACGCCACCATCTTGGCAGACGTGTCAAAGATTCAGATCTCTCGCCTGGAGAGTGAGGATCCTAGGATCCACTGTTCTGCATGGCATCTCACCAGTGATAACAGTCATGAAACCTTGGAACTGGCTTCCTGTGGTTTGTGCACATGCACTGAGCGATGGGTGAGGAGAACATCACAGCCCATTGTGGCACTGCCTTTAACAAAGGCCCGTAATCGATAGTTCCAGCTTGCTCTATTTACAGGTTATAAAAGTAATGATCATTCAAACTGCCCAGCATGATGGCGCCAACCATGCAAATGGATGAATGAGTCAGAACTGGCTAAATAAGAGTCTTTGTTGTTTTGAATGATGATTTTTAATCCGCATTGTGATCAACTCATTTTAGGAGATATATTAGTGCATTTTTACATGCAGTACAGGGTTTAATATATTTTTTTTTACCAGAATGTATTACTCATTCCTGCAAAATGGTCTGGGAGGGGTGGGGGTTGAGAGCATGTGAGTCATGCATTTTAAAATAATAAAGGAATTGATGGTCTGTTGGCTTAGTCTCATTACTGCAGTAACAAGGGCGGGGGTCTCACGCCAATCGCCTGTACTCTGTGTCACTTTAACCCCCACTACATGGCACTGAGGGCATAGGAGGGGTAAACGTAGCCTTGTTATATACCTGCGTGGGACCAGGGAGGCAGAACAAGGGTCTATGAGAAAGGTCGTCATCGGCGATGTGGAAGCTTGAAGGTGCACGTGGTAGGATGACCGCTGTGGCCTTACGCTCAGGGTGAGACTTAACCCTTAGCACTTAGAATCCAATAATGCTGTTTGTGAAAAGAAAACACAAAGTGCATCTTACATTTACAGCTGTGAGCTCTGCAATCGACTCCCGTGAAGGTCAACTTCTGTGGCAAGGCACAAAAATAAATAAAAAGACCTGTCTTCAAGAAACTATTATCTGGTCATTGAAGACATATAACGGATGAATTGTCCATTAAATTATATTGTGCTGGAGTGGAAACAGAGGGGGGGGGGGGGGTGGGATTAAATAACTGGAGGAAAACGAAGCCAAATCTGGTTTCCTTCTTGTTCTGTTTTTTTTTTTAAATAGGTGACATATTGATTTTATTATCACATTTGAAATTCTCTTCTAAAATCTCATAAGTGAATTGTACTGATTTATATTTTTCTATGTAGTCCTTAGTTCCTTGACAGATACTTTCTTCCAAAGCCCTACATGTTTATTTTTTGTCCATTGGCTGGTTAATTTAGTAATACTTTACTTAAAGCTGCCATTTATAATGCATTATAGATACATTCATAATCAATTATAACGGTTAGTATAAGAATTAATAAAGCATTGCAGCATCTCCTATTGACAGACATAAGGCATTATAGTCTTGATTATAATTTTTCATAAATAATAATGGCGAGTATAAGCATTAAGGATGCTTTATAATGCATTATGAAGGCATCTATAGTGCATTATAGATGAGAGCTTCATAAAGCATAAAGCCATGTTTGTAATGCTTTATTAAAGCATTATAATGTGTTATGAATGTGCAGAAAGATTCTTATAGGGATGACATTCATAAGTGTTGCCATTTATTTATTTGTTCTCCCTTTCTAGCCCTTGTCAAGGAGTTAAGCCTAGAACCAACTGATTTCCAGGTATATAAGCAATGAAGTTAGTCACCCAGAATGCTTTGTCGCTTATGTGCAAAAGAGAGACTGGGCAACATAAATATGCCTTTAAAGACCTAAGTCAACAATTAATGCCAATTTTCTATTCTGCTCCGTGGCATGGATGTAGCAATTACAATGGATGAAAGACTCCCTCTTAAATAAGGTCACTGCCGTCTGGTCCATAAACCACGTTCCGGGACGTTAATCTCGCAAATTATCGTTTACTTAATAGATACGAAGCGGTAAAAACAAGGAGGTAGTGGGTGACACCCACGTGTAAGGAGAGGTGGAGAAGAGGAGAATTCTGGGCCACACGGGGAGCAGAGAGCCAAGGAGGTAGTGGGTGACACCCACGTGTAAGGAGAGGTGGAGAAGAGGGGAATTCTGGGCCACGCGGGGAGCAGAGAGCCAAGGCAGGCGAGCAGCACTTGGGATTGGAGGCTAGAGGTTTTAATCCCAGAAGCTGCTGTTCATCTGCACCACAATCTCAACACTAATCACAAACTTTCGTCTGCCCAGTAAGAGCCTCTGAAGATTATACTCTAAGATCTAAGCTTGAGATACCCCTGAACACATTAATTATATAATGGTATGGATCTTTTTTTTATTTTGGAGGAGACTTTCCCTGGACCTTGTATAAATTGCATCAGACCATGTTGATCGTGTTGTTTTCGAAGTGCTCCATGAGATGAATGAATGCAGCTGCTCGAGGCGTTAAATGTGATGATTTACTTTTGGAGCGACAGACCTAGAATATAGATCTTTATGCTGTAGGGGAAGACAGGTTTATTTCTCAGAATTATTCCATCGCTGTTGCTGGGTCTTCATCGGGGTGACGGTATTTCTTCATGCATCCAGGTTGAAATTGGCGTAGTCGGCATTCTAATGAGCTATAAATGGTTCTCATGGCTGAATATCGAGGGTCGTTAATTATACTGAACCTTCAACAAAACATTCCCCTTAAATATACAGATTTGTCGACACACACGTGAGCCTGAGCGGTGGTGCTAATCGCTTGTCATATTTCCCTTTTATGTACTACTGACTTTTTCAAAGTTTCGCTTTTTGGGGAAAATCAGTTTCTTTTATTTGCATCTCAATGGCAAAAAAAAAAACAACAACATTTGCATGCTAAATAAAGCAACGGCATTCTTTTTTTACAAACATCACATGGGTCATTATCTGGCTTGAGTTGTGGCAGTAAAATAAAGTGTCTGTCTTCAGTATTTGGAGAGGTTGTAGGCATGACGTGGGATGGTCTGATTACCCCGAGTTTGTGAAGATGATGGGAAGCCTTGTCAGAAACAGCTGCGGAGCCATCGAGGCGACGCTTGTGTGGCTCTTCGCTCGGAATCCTGCTGTCCGTGGAGGCAGCGGAGGTTTGGGAAAATTATGTGCTTTGAGGCTGAATGGGGAATCAGGCTTTGGATTTTGAGAGGAGACTCTGCTTTATTTATAGAGTCCTTTTGGAACGGCGTCCTCCTCATTTTGAATGTTTTTGAAGAGGGACTGCTTTGTTGTTCCTGTTGAACCTTCATGTCTGAACTGGCAGGCCCTGCTTTATTTATTGTCTCGCCACCTTATTAAAGTTAATAGATCTGCTGTCTTCTGTGAAGATGAGCACCCTTGTTATGTTCACCTTTGGTCGCAGCTTGCATTGTTAGTATATATATTCGAATGGTAATAGTTGCACGGCAACACGCTCAACAAAGCATGAAACACGTATGCGAGGGATCGGTGAAGGTGCTGATATTTATGAAGGAGAACATGTTGGGTCGCTGAACGTATGGGTCGTTGTCCTGCCAGAAAATGCATGCCATTCTCCATGAAGTGGTTCTGACAGATAATGCCATGCTCTCCATTCTATTCATTCATTTACTGTTCATTATTTTTACGATTAAGAGGAGACGCTATCGGAATATGAACATACATTGTTACTAGAACATAATGGAACAGGGTATTTGTGTGCATATGAATTATGCCCATATTAGGAAGGCGTATTCTCAAAGGTTCAAAGCAAATTATATGTGAAAATGGCATCCTGTTTTTCCTAATGGTCTGTGTTTGGTTGTGGTGACACTCGCCATATATTCCCATATATATCCGTCAGTCCATCGGTTTGCTAACATGTAGATCTCAATGACACGTAATGAATTATACATTTACTAGGGGTTGTTTATCAGCGTGACATCTTTATTCGGCACCTTCCTGTGGAAGTCCATAAAGGGGCCATAATAATCAGTCCTCCATATCCCTGTTGCTGGGGGCTCTTGGTTTGGTCATTCCTGCCTCGAAGCCTTCTGAGGTGCCTCTGAATCTTAACGACCACCCGGGAGATTCCAGCTGACTCGCACACGGTCCTTCTGCAGTGGATCACTTGTGGATTATTGGCTTACGCCGAAGAACAACCACAGCCTCCTAATTGTGGCGCTCCTCCTCAATGACACGCCCGTCCTGGGAAGCGCGGAGCATTAGACAGTAACCGAGACAGGCAGGAGACAGACCTGAGGGACCTGGGATTCGGGAGTTAGTGTGCTTAAAGGCATGTTTGCACGGCAGCCTCTATAAGAAGAAGGCAAAGGAAATCCAGAAGACAAGGCAACCATCTCCTCACCAGAAGCTGGGTTGTCTCAGCATTCCTGCTTTGGAGACCTGCAGCAAGCCCACTGGTATTATGACTGCTTATTAGTCTATATAAGGTCTGGTTCTACATGTCAGTGCCATAACGGGGACATCATTTGGTCTATTAGGGACTTGATGGCAATAATGCAGCCTGTCACTTCGGAAGTGAGCTGACACTGGCCCTGTCATGCAGCGTCCGTGCTCCTGTACGGCGGCTAAACTAATCAGAGTCAATCTGCGTAGCATAGCGGCCTGATAAACACACGTGATTATTAGCATGAAATCGGCTCCTTCATTCCCTGATTTTCCGGTCGTAATATTACCTTGCTGGAGTTTTTCACTTTTTCAAGTATTTGTGCCTGGCGAGCTGTCATAAATTATACCATAAAGGGGAGAGCATCTGTCAGTGCAGCAAACCCGCCCCCCCGCCCTTGTAAAGGCATTCCTGCTGATTTTAGCAGAGGTTTGTTTCCCCAGTCACTCCCCCAGGATGGGAAATCAAGAAGATTTTGAGGCGAAACTCTTCATTAACACATTTATTTCTAAATATCATTTCCAGTTGGGGAAAAAAATGTAGCAAGCAGGATTTTTGTGCCTCCGCACATGGCCGCTAACACGCTGTCTGGGACAGTCATCCATCACCTGTTACCCTGGCAAGGGCAGGTATCCCAGATAAGCTCGGAACTGCGCGCCGGAACCTTCCGCACGTGCCATTGCCCGCTGATGCGCTTCTGTGCCAATCCGCCGCACTCTTTTAACGTTCCATCTATGCCGAAGCTCTTGGTGCATCGCTGGAGGTGTAATGAATGGCGAGATTAGGGCACTGGCACTATAGACCAAGGACGGCGTGAAGGGAGGGGGCCAATTTGTCCGGGGGTGGGGGGGGTGGGGGTGGTGAGAAGCATGTGTCCTGTGCAGAAGAGAAGTCTATGCCTCCTTGTCCCCTTGCCCCCATGTTTCCTGTCTCCCCCTGCTGGAGAGTATGTGGAAGCTCTTAAGAAATACTACAAACCAGGGCCGATTCTAGGATTTCCTAAGGTGGTAGTGGCGGCATAAGACTATAATTCAGCCGAGCAGCCATAGAGGGACAGAGCCCCCCCCCATGTGGTGGAGACAGGCTCTGTTAGCGGTCCGTTTCCTTATCCGAAGTTTAACCCCCCGGCCCCCCAGCTCTGACGCTCAGGTGTATCACTGGCAGGATCCCATGACGCACGGCTGTGTACTGGAGTCTGGATAACGGCGACGGGCCACAAAGGAATCGTTGTCATTGTAATGATCAGTCTTGTTCGAATGTCATATTAAAAGCCGTTAGAGATACAGGATGGACTTCCATTACAGTGGCAGAGTTCACTGGAAAACATAGCTTATAGTGGATGTCAAGCCAGCTAAACGATGAGTTATGGGAGACATTTGGGAGAAACACACACACACACAAAAAAAACATGTTCAAGTATCATACACATTTTGTTACGATGTAAAGCAGGGTTCTTAAAAATCTGGACCTCGATTCCAAATGCAGGCCTTGTTTTCAGTTCTCCCAGGTAGTTAGCTTAATAATTACTGATTCCGAATGGTCAGAGGCTTCACACCTGGCTCACAGGTGAAGGAAGGCTGGAAAACCAGCAGGGCTCGGCCCTTGAGGACCATGAGACGAATTAGCCCTGGCATAGGGACCTGAGGGGGTGGGGTTTCTGCGGACTCCACCCTCTTCTTCCAAATGAATGGCTTACGTGTAATGGCCATCTACGCCATGAGCAAGCTCTAAACTCTCTTTGAAAATCTCTTCCTCCTTTAAAAATGTCTTCCTCCTGCTCACATCTCCTCCTCCCTATCTTGGCTTTTTTGTCATTACAGCCAGAGCTGACAGGCTCCCAGACTTAATAAATGGTTCCTGTGCTGATTAAGACCTTTCTGTCCAGAAACATCAGTAGCCTGTTCAGTCCAACGAAGCAAACCTGTGCCCGTGCCTCGGCCCCGCCCCTTCTGGAGGCAGAGCCAGCTGGGACAGATGCTCATTGGTGGGCAGTGGGAAGCCTGATAAAGTGACCGGAGTCTGTCCCGTCTTTTTGGTCTATGGGCGTGTGGCTGCACGACTGGCCGTCTAAGGCACAGTCCATCTGTCCGTCTGCCTGCTCTGCGAACTCTCTAGCATTCTCAAGAGGTTTAATTACTGCCATCTGTGTGCGTTTCTTCAAAGTACATTTAAATGCCTTCCTGTCACCTAAGGAGGCAAACAGGAGGCTAAAGTTCACAAATATCCGTTATACGCTTCACGCTTCTACAAAGTGCTGTGTTTTTTTTGTTTTTTTTTAAACCAAGAACCCAAATAAAAACTCGCATTTTATTAAATGCTGTGACAAGCTAAATAAAGCACAATTAAAGTATCAATGAAAGCAGTGCCGTAAGTAACAGCATGTCCAGGCCGTAACTATGACCCACAGAAATTGATTTTTTTTATAGCCCTCAGCAGTCTTTATCTACATGGAAAAAATGTTTCTGAAATTATTTTATCGGACTCTTGGTTTTCATGGTTTGGGAGTCAAAGGAGGTCCCTCTTGTTTCCCAATCCGGTCCTTGGGGGCCCACGGCCAGTCCATGTTTTTGCTCCCTCCGAGCTCCCTGCCAGACAGTCCATGTTTTTGCTCCCTCCGAGCTCCCTGCCAGAC
>JAODUD010000041.1:11936105-11947336 GCA_026784285.1 Stomatorhinus walkeri | reverse complement strand
CTTTAGCGTTGTCCCTTGAAAAGATATAATAAAATATTTACAAAAATGTGAGGGGTGTACTCACTTTTGTGAGATACCGTACATGAGACTAAAGGGCCGGTCTCCGGTCCGTGCTGAGCATGCTAACAATCAGCAGATTGCGGTCCGTGAGCGGTCAATTGGTGCATCGCTAGTCTGTAGGTAATACTGTCTCTGTGTCCTGCGTGGTCTGTGCCCAACACTATCTCTGTATCTAGTGGTCCTTAGAGTGTTTGGTTACTATACCCAGAATGGTCTCTAGAACATGCTGTCCCTGTAGCTAGTGTGGTCCCTAGATTGTTTGGTTTCTATATCCAATGCGTAGGGCCTCTGGAGAATTCTGTTTCCATAACCTGTATCCATATTTAGTGTGGTCTCCTGAGTGTTTGGTCTCCATATCCACCATGTCTGGTCTCCTGAGTGTTTGGTCTCCATATCCACCATGTCTGGTCTCTAGAGTGTTTGGTCTCCATATCCACCATGTCAGGTCTCTAGAGTGTTTGGTCTCCATATCCACCATGTCAGGTCTCTAGAGCGTTCGGTCTCCATGTCCAGGGTGGTCTGTACCCAACGCTGTCTCTGCCTTCAGCATAGTCTCCACCTCCGAAGTGGCCCCATGTGTGCGAGACGGCTCTCACCTCTGCCGAGTGGTAGTCCTGCCTCCGTTGACGGGGACCCAGGCGTTTGCCCGTGACAGTGAGGCGTGTTCCAGCCAGAGCCTTTTAATGGGATCCGAGCGCTTCGGGGGGAGGGTGGTATTGTATCCTCCTCCCAGACAAGGCAAGATTACCGGGAGCCACATAATGAGCATGACGAGGAGACTGTCACAGCTCCTCTGTGACTCTTTGGTTGTGAGCAAAGCGTCAGGCTGGTTTGAGGTTTTCAGCTGCTTTTGACTTGTGCTGAGGCTCCAGTCGTACGCCATCGCCGGCCCCCCACCCCCCCGTGCTCGCATTCCCGAAGATCGTTACCCTTCTCTGGCGAAAGTCTTCATCGTAGCTGGAGCAGGTTCCTCGTGCCGCATCATAAAACCTTGGAACAACTTTGAGGAAAAAAATCAAAAAGCTAATGGATTTCTAGTGCATGTTATTGGGTATTATCCAAAGGTCAAATATTATGAGGATTTTTTTTGCTGAAATATAAACAAAGTGGGGGACATCCGAGCTGGGATGCATGTGGCCCAGAGCGTACACACTAGGGAGTTTAGAGATGCCAGTTTGTCTAACTGCATGTTCTTGGACTTCACGCGGGAACCCATGTGAACACTGAAGAACATGTGACGTCCGCACACCGAGAGCTAGAGGAGGGACTCAGAGCCCTAAAGCTGGAGCTGTGAGGCCGACACGCTTCCCACTGAGCTGCCATCCCACCCAGAGACGCACATGTTTACATGCCAAACAAGCCTTTTTAACAAATGTTGAAATCAGCTGATATTAATCTTTGATCCTCAATTCATTTTTAATTACTTGAGGCTAAATGTCAAACTGCCACGTAACATCACAGTTGCTTAAGTAATCACTGCCTTTTTGAAAAAAGAAAAGTCGAACATAAGTAACGATTATAGAATTTGTGGTTTATTTTTTTGTGCTGAATAAAATTTCAAAGTGACTCGCAGGCAGTCATGATTAAAGCAAACAGCGCCATGAGACAAAAAAGAAGGTGGGTGAATTAAACATCAGCTGAACAGTGTCATCGGCGTAAGCTGTCGCTGGGAATGGGGACGCTAGATCGAGGAACTGGGCTCCGCTTGTAAGTATAAGCGGGGACCCGTTTACCAGGGGCTCTTCGCAAGCCGAACAGAATACAACAGAAGCGCTCGATTATTCCCCACTGCCCCGTAGCTGCTGGGATTTGCACAGAAATGGAGATCTTTGATAACGTCACTGTGTGAATTCACAGCTCCCCATTACACCCAGCGTGACAGAGGCCGCGCGGCGCCGATGTGGTTCACTTCGAGAAGGGGGCTCGCTCCGACGCACACGGCGGCGGCAGGGCCGCTGACGATTCACACCTTCGTGCGTGGTGCGACCTGTTTGTCTTTAATCTGGGAAGGAAGCCGTCATGAAAGTGGCAGAAAGGACGTCAGATGGGAAAGTGGGGGTGGAGCAGTGGCAGTATGTCATAAGCTAGCTGGGGGGGCTCCAGAACCCAGTGTTGGTGCCGCCATAGCAGACCCCGGGAGTACCGAGTGGCCCCAGCCATCCCGCTGTACTCTCTCCAGAAAGGCCTGAATCCCGATTAAACACTAACGCCTCCTGAGGCTGAAGCCATAGAGCCGACATCCATTATACGTTATTATGTGTTATTTTAGCGGTAACAGGGGCAGTGGCGTTATAGTAGCACCGCGAAGTTGTCACCAAGGTCTTAAACACCCGCTGGAGACCAAGATTCCATGTGATATATCTGGGGTGTTCCTTTGCAGATATACAGGTGTGACAATGCTAAATCCATATGGAACAAGATTGTGTGTTGAACATTTTTAACAGCAGAGAAAAACAAATATAATGTTCCCAAAGGCTTCTTCCGCTTGTGTTTACCCATGGATTCTCAATGCCGGTTATTTGCACACACTTTAGCTGTTCAATCATCATGTATTTAAAAATGCAGATGACTGAGTTACAGTTATCTGCCATTTTGGACGGGAAACACCTGGGCCTTCTTTCTGAGACACAGATGATTCTCTTATATATTTATATAACCCAAGCATTATAATTGCATGGTAATGATATTGCACATGCATCACGCACTGTGAAAGTGATCATTCTCCACTTGGTGTATGGGTCACGCTCTAGTCTGTATGGATGCGTGTAACAGGACAGAACCAGTATTCCCTCACTGCAAGGGGTGGGGTTACTGGTGCCCCTTAGCAAGCCGTCCTTGGAAAACCTGAAGCGGCACCACTTTGCTCATTTTCACTGTTCCTAATTTTATTTTTGGGGTCTACTAAAATAGAAGAACACATTATTTTTCTCATACTCTACATGTTTTGCAGTCTGCAAACAGATCCTTACAGGTAGGTGGCCAATAAGGATTGTGTTACGAGATGACTTCACCACGTCACGGAAGTAAGGGCTGGAATTCCAACGAGGCATTTCAGGCACATTAGAGAAGAGTGGTTTCTCTGGTGAGAGGCGAGTACCTTGGGCCTTAAGACTTTGCAGACTGTTTACATGCAAATAAAGTTATATAACACACTAAAGGAAAGGGAAAAATACTGAAAAGCATAACAATGTCCCTTTCAGTTCTAAGGGGGGGTCCTTATAAAGGCAGCGCCGGGGTCAACCATGACCTGTCCTGCCGGATCTCTAAATATTAATGATTTTTGCTGGTTGTGTCCAGTCACACACCGACTGAAGTATCTGTTTGAGGCGTCACTCATTCTGGGCAGGAGATAAAAGTCTTCATGGTGCCTGAATCCCCTCTAATCCCCCATTCCACCCTGTCGCCGGTCACGGTTTCCATCGTAATGGTGGATTTATGATAGGCTAGCCAGAAACTGACCGCTGTCTGTGTGAGTACATTGTGGCACTGGGTAGATAGGTGGGGGTGTCCATGGGTGGGTCATTTTTGGAGCGTTGTAAGGAATACAGTGATGAACAAGGGTGAATAAATTACCTACAGATAATTTAATGCAGTGGTTCCCACTCCGGTCCTTGGGAACCCACAGACAGTGTACATTTTTGCTCCCTCCCAGCTCCCTGCAAAAAACCGCTGGCATGGAGTTCAGAGGGAGCAAAAACATGGAACGACTGTAGGGCCCTGGGGATCGGATAGGGAACCACTGATTTAATGCAAACAGATGACACATTTGATTAATACAAGCCTGAATTATATCCTTGTTTTTTTTTTTTAACAAAAGGTTATTTTCAAAAACAAACAGACAAGTGGACATGACTTTGTGCTGCCCCTGCCTACCCCCCCTCCCCCCCCATCACACACTCCTAAAGTGCACCTGTCTGGACACCGTGCCTTCCTGCGGGACTGAAAACACCATTTCGCACATTAGCATCCCGCTGCCTGAAACTCCCCCCCCCCCCCCCCCGCCCCGCCACGCGGGCACTACGGCGACCGTGACAGAGCGCCTTTTAAACCTGCCCTCTGGCTTTATTTGTTTGCAGGCTTCATGTTTTTGCCGCACCAAACCATTAAAGAGACACTGCCTTAAAATAAAAAGCTTAGGAGTCATTCGCTGTTATCTTACAGCTGGGCACAGGACAGACGCTCTTCGGCGTTTGGAATATCTGTGCACGTTCTCTCGAAATTCCTGGTCATTTAGGCCATCAAGCTTTCATCGGGCTGCGTGGTATTACCAGGGTTTTCATATCAAGACTCCTAAGTTCTTCATTCAGAAGGGGACGCTCTGTAGACATGCGCCGTAAGCTGTCATGTGTTACAGTGTTTCCAGCTAGAATCGAGTAGCCGGTCAGGAGTCTCCTGATGACCGGTCTGATGCCTTTCATGTGGAATAATGTGCCAGGAGCCTCCTGTTTTTGCTGTGCTCCATGTTCCTGACGCACGACGTCAGCACTTTAGCTAGTGGGGTAGAATCTGGACCTTGGGCTGGGCTCTGCACCTGTCTCTGCTTCTGCTAGCTGCCTCCTTTCTCCTGTCTAGCTTGCCCCTGACTCGGACAAAGACTGGCGATAGGAGGCAACGTAAAGACCCCTAACCCATTTGTATCTTCAGTGCTTTCAGACATTTTGCAGTCGATGTGAATGAATCACCTTTCCCTGGCCTATTGTGTTCATTCGTCTTACCTGCCTTGTCCTTTTGTTAAAACAGTTGCTTCAGAACTTACCTCAGTATTTAAACATCTGTGAATGTTGCCGGAACGTTCAATATCTGTGTCAAAGGCTCCTCCCTCTGGTGAAATTATACTTTTTTTGTAGTCTGACGAACTCAGATTAAGAATAAATATGTGTTTTGTGTTATATTGGTATCAGCACAGGCACGCTGCAAACGGAATGTGACGATAAAATCTAAAATTTCACTGTCAGTTCCAGATTCCTTTGGGATTGGTGAAGTCTCTTCCTTCCTTAATTCCTTCCTTAATTCCTTCCTTCCTTCCATCCTTCCTTCCTTGTGCCCTGAACATGTTGACATGGCGTTGGAGGACTGTGTAAACGCGTGCCATGTTACATACACACTCTCAGACTCCATCTCTGCGCCCCCTTGCTAGGCTCGCCCTCTCCCGTTGCCATGAACGACATCATCGGGGTGTCAGACATTCCGCAGCCGCAGCTGTGATGGTGTTCGGAAGGAATGAGATCACAGAATGTCTATAATTAGTGTTTAGTCACATTTCTCACGTTACTATGGAAATCACAAGAGCCTGATGACCTATTGCTGACTAGGTCAATAATATTCCCCACCCCCACCTCCCGCCATCAACAGGTCGTCACCCTAATTAGGATCTCGTGTCAGCTTGATGTCACACAGCATGCCCTACCATTCATTTATTGTAAAGACACACACACACCGGTTTGTAATTATATCTTTGTGGGGACTCTCCATTGCTTTCTATGGGGATAACTCTAATCCTGACATGACAACCTTACCCCCTACCCAGCCCTAACTGTGACCATAAGTAACCAAATTAAATACGAGACTTTTGGATTTTTATTTTTTTTGCATTCACAAATCTTTGTGGGGACCAAAAGAAATGTAGCACAATGTAAAAAAAAAAACTGGTTTTTATTATATTGTGGGGGAGATTCAGTCCCCACAATGTAATATAAACATAATCCATACACACATGCACAAATACACCTTCTACCACATGTTCCTGTTCTCATTCTTGGCACGTGATTCCTGGAGCTTTGGTCAAGCAGAAGGTCCAGGCTGAACTGTGTGCTTAGTGTGGTCCGAAAAAAGCCACATTCCCTCCCTTTCTGAATTAAGGATGTTTACAATTTTAGCGAGGCACACCTTCGCATGCTGCAAAATCCGAATGGCTTCTCGGAGAGGGATATTGTCTACCAGATATATTAAGAATACAAGATGGGATATGATGGAAACATCATTACGGTGAAATTGCCTGGAAGAAGTTTGAAAATTAGCCATTACTTTTAGCGGGTACAGGTTTAAAAAAGATCATGTAAGAAAATATCCTCTGATGCATGTCTTTGACAAACAAAGGGCAACTCATGCAACTTATTATTAGTTTTGCTTTAAAAGACAAGCGCCAGAAATGAAATTCAGAGAGGCTAATGTGCCTCTGGTGACGTCGCGTGTCTCAGGAACAGAGCCTGCTGGGGCGGGGAGGGGGGCTGCCAGATAATTGTGGGGGCCTTTTAACGCTGAAACTGACAATCTTCAGGCCTGTCACATGCTCTCGTCTTGGCTAAATTTAGACTTCTGAACTAAATGGGAAAAACACTCCTTTGACTGGAGGACTACAATTATAATTTGCTCTAAGGAGGCTCGCTTGTGTTTGTAAGTCAATTAACCGGCGCAGGACTCGTGATCCCTGCATCTGGCACGTTCTGAATCGCAGGGACAGCGGCATGCGGCTGAACCCGGCCCAGGAAATTAAGACGGGTAACAGAGGTGTTCCATGTTCAAATTTCATTATGGCGCCAACCAAACAAACATACTGCAACAATGTATCCTTCTGATGATGTCACAATGGTTACCTCCCACTTCCCCTGCCTGTGATTTGGGAATTGCACGCGGTAGGTCCCTTGAATAAATCCTGCTACGTAGATGTGACGGAGGCTATTAAGGAGGAGAATGAGGAAGCCATGGAAACCCACTAGTCGATATGTCAGCAGCGTGGTTTAAGGCGACACCTATAGGAGCATCTAGCTCAATTCCACACACATCCCTCATCAAGGAAGGCGACTGCTCCATTGTCAGCCCTGGCGCCATGGTAACGGACAGTGGGGGCCCGCACCTCCTATCACACCCCCTCCCTCCTCCTGCTCCTCGGGCATGGCCCTGCATGCGCCCAGTGTAATAAGAGTTGAAAGCCACTGATCTCACCGACAGAGCTTCTGCCGTGGGCCAGAGCTGCACACGTGGGAGTTTTACTTACACAAAATGTTCTGAGGGCAGAAGGAGAAATAATTGGTCCAGAGAGTTAACCAATCAGATTGTAGAGGAGGTGGGTCCAAGCAACTAGAGACAGGACCAACCAATCAGATGTCATGGTCCCGCTTCCTCTAGTTGCTTGGACCCACTCTTCTACAGGAAGTAGAGTTACACTTGGCTATATAGGTACTCGCACCCAGCGCTGGGTAATCAGTTTAATTAGTTACCACTCAAAAGGTTGTTCTAATTCCAGTTTCGGCACTTGTGCAATGCTTGGAACTGTTTTTTTTTCTCAAAATTATCATGGATCAGTTGATAATATTGTAATTACAGATTGTCCGTAAAATAAAAACGCCTAGAGGGTAGAATTTAAAGGAATTACTGTGTGGTTATTGGATATATGGGATTATGGGGCTCAGTAAAGTAAAGCAAAGCTGTGTAAATTGGATTAAGCTATCAATGTATCTTTAAATAAAAGTTCCTGCCCAGGCAGTTTAATAACAATCGTAATAGTAATAACAGCAAACCTGAGGCTTGTAACGGTCCGGGCTGAGAAGTTATGGTCAGTAGGCGATGACTTCCACCTCACACACAAACAGCACGGTAGCTGCTGGGGATTTTAGTGAGTAAAGTCAACAAGGCACAGTGAGGATGTGAAAATTGCACAGCAAACATCTGGCCGGCTTTGCCAATACCCATGGTCTGGCAGCCAGCCACGCTTGGGCAAGAACGCGTGCCGCCTGGGCACCACGGGCACCGGAGACAGCAGAGGGGCAGGTCCATGAAAGCTCTTAGGGGTGTGGTCTGGATAGGCTCCGCCTCTTCTGACCTCGGTGTCACTGGTTTAATCAGCGAGTTGGCGTAACATCACATCTCTGTCAGGCCAGGAGCATTGCTGAGGATGAGTCTGATTGTGCGTGAAACCTTCTACATCGTTGGCTTGACCGTCTTGGTGGGACGCTGTAGGACATCAAGGAGGTGATGCTCGTCCGGCATGGGGTCCCTATGATACACGGGTTTCCTGTGGCTGCACATTCAGGGTGATGGGTGTTGATGGGAGCAGCATGTGTCTACGACCAGAAGGGCACGGGCCCTTCAGTGCAGTTGCTTCAGGGAACCTGCTTCCTCGAAAAATAGACTCGAAGTCAAAGAAAGTTGAGCGCCCAGAAGTAAAGGTCCGATTTGGATGTGATTTGATACACGTGTAGACCAGAGATGGGTAAGTAAATGATTCGATATGCGCGTCTGATCACCAGTCACAGAGGATGCCTCGTGGACTCATTGGACAGCATTACCAGCACTTGAAGGAGTTTCATAGGGGTCACATTGTGGGTTTGCGTGAGGCCGGGTGGTCATATCATGCAACTGCCTGGCATGTGTGGCATGCAAATGTTAGAACCAATGGGCACATGAGGGCACCCACACACGTCATGAAGGTTCTGCTCACCTAAGGTAGACCACACCAGTGCCAATCTGCAGGATCCCGAGGGCCAGTTACAACAGCTGTGGGCTGACTTGCCGCAGGAGAGGATACGGTTGTACGACTCCCTTCCAGACCGTATCTCTGCATGTATCCAGGCCTGGGGGGGGACATGGGACCAGCAGTGTGCCCATACTGCCAACTCTGTTGCGCGCTTGATCCGATTTTATCATAATTATGATACAGTGACGTTACCGTTCATTGCGCACAGATTCATTTCATTTCCACCACTCCATCGGGGTGCTTAATTTTTTTTGTCACTGAATATATATGTCACTTTGTATGTTAAATAAGTAAAAATGATTAATGTTTGATAGTTCCCTTGCCTGGTTTTGTTGTATGGTCCTTACTTTACGTCCAGCTCAGCAACAGTGTCTAAACACGCAAAATACTGTGCACGTTGCTGTTGGACCTTACGATCAGCGGTGACCTTGTTTTCCTCTGCCTGGTGCATGGTTCTGCTGCCACGGTGATTCCTGCTTCTGGATTCTCGTTGGGCCTGGTGATGGACACGTGACCCAGGCCGGAAGAACACAATCGTCACTCGACGAAGCCTAATAACGCGTGAGCTGCGGAACACACCACGCTACACCTAGCACAGGAGCCGTCACGTGCCGACACTCTGTCACTGCACAGTTACAGGAACAGACATCTTCTCTCTTGTCTACCCAAAGGACTGACACCCAAATTGCTATTTCAAAAACTCTCTCAGCTAATCTTGAGTTTTTTGCATTTTAAATAAGAACACAGAGCTAATCTCAAGCTCGGCGCTGAAACAGAGACCTAACCCCACCCTTGTCACCCCCCCTGCAAAATGAAAGTGCTAAACAGGGACATAGCACTTTGATTTATGTAAAATAAATTAAATATGCTTCCCTTAGTGTTCTAACCACACAAGTGTCATCTGTGAAGGCATTCCAGGGGATGTTTATCTGGCGCTATGGAACGCTAGCCCTTCTTATGGTGACGAGTTTGCCAGAACGTTCCTGTCACACCCTCATGTTTTGGTCCCCATGTGTCATATCACCGAAAGCCTTTTCTGGTCACATACGCAGCGTATTCTTCATTCAAGGCATGAGCTGAGTGAAGAGACTTAAAAGCATCTTACTCTTCGTCATCCTATTTGGCTATCGCTAATGTAGTCTGTCATCTCGAGTTTGGCTATCGCTGATGTAGTCTTGCTGTCTGTCATCTCGAGTCTGGTTCCACTTCCCGTTCACAGGTCGCCAGGCCCAGATTATAATTATGTATCTTCGGGGCTGATGTTTTTGTGCATGCGACCTTTACAGTGGTAATTTGCAGCGTGGTCAGACTGTGAACCGGAGACTTTCGGCCGCAAGTCTGTGTAAAGGGATGACAGGCTGGGTGGGGTTTAGAGGACCGAGGCTGGTGGGCGATGAGCCACTGAGTGAGTGCATGTTACAGAAAGGCATCTCACTGGCTGAGTGTGCCTCCTTGCCCCCCCCCCCCCCCTCCTTGGTAGGGCTTCACTGTGAAGAATGATCTATCTAGCCACCAAACACAGTGTTCTGTGAAAAGACTCCATTTCCCAGAGTTCCAGTGCCTTCTGCGTAAGCTATACTAATAGGCTGTGTCTGAATTCAGGTGCTGCATCCTTCTAAAGCAGTGCGGCAAGGCTGTCCCATTAGGAAGGTCCCCTCGAATGCGATATAGAAATGTGTTGCAGCCCAGCATATCCCATGATCCATTGTTTTGTGACTGAAGGGTTAGGGCAGAAACAGCTGCTGATGCAAATATGAAATTATCCGTAGGACAGACCATCCCGTTTAACAGCGCTTTCTGTTGAACCATCAAAAAACACAGCGTACAAAAGGATACGCCTTCGACAGTCACAGCCCCTGAATTCAGACACAGCCATAGATATAATATGGAGCATGGGCAAAATTAGGGGGCGGGGCTAGGTCAGGTGACAAAGAGATTCACTCACATGTGGCTGGTTACATTCCCTTGAGGATTTCTCCTTTCCACACCTGCATGCGCATTTTGTTTTCATTCCCGGGGCTGTTTTTGTAAAAACCCATTTCCACTCCCCTACACACGCACACATGCAGGTAGCTCTGGACTGTGATTCTGCCCCACCGGCAATCTTAAATGCACAATTAAGATGGAACGGACGAACGAACGCATGTCATCAGCAGTAATGACTGATCGAGGGGCCACAAATCACCCAGTGGCTTCATCTGTAATTATCTATCAATAATGTTCTGACTCAAGCCGCTCAGAGCAGCCTTTCTGGGAAACAGGGAGCGAGGCGCAAAAAGAAAAACATTCTGATTGGTTTTGACGTGTTCAAAAGTCTGCCACAAGGGGCGCCACTGCCTGTTTAGTAGTTAATGATGCCTCACTGCATTGCAACATCAAGACTATACGTCTACAGAGGTCTAGACCCAGACCCTATACTCAAACGTAGACCTACATCCTATTTTGAGGATATTAGAGGAAAGGCTTCTGAAATGAAAATGCATTCTATTATAGTGTTCATATTAATAGTTATATTATTATTGAATGATTTATTTGAACATGTCTGAAATATTAATACTGCGCCGTGGTCATTACTGTGCAGCAGACCTGGCAGGCCTCCTCGAACCCTGCGACCGCGCCTCCCTCCTCGAACCCTGCGACCGCGCCTCCCTCCTCGAACCCTGCGACCGCGCCTCCCTCCTCGAACCCTGCGATCGCG
>JAODUD010000041.1:11905404-11918510 GCA_026784285.1 Stomatorhinus walkeri | reverse complement strand
TCTGTTTCAGTCATCACACATTCATCCAATGATGGTTAATACTTTCTGTTTCAGTCATCACACATTCATCCAATGATCATTTATACTTCCTGTTTCCGTTTCCACTCGTCCATACAACTACAGCTTAGACCTCCTGTTACATCAATCACCCTTTGATCCAACGATAGTTTATTATCTCCTCTTTCAGTCATCACCCCTCCATCCAATGATGGATGCATAATGACTGAAACAGAAAGTATAATCCATGAAGCTGGACAGAAGACAAAGTGGCTTGATGCGTCAAGGTGGCCAGGAGGATCAGGAAGCAGGATCTCCATGGAGCAATGCTCTCCTCCGCCCCTCGCACCAAACGCTGATGTCGAGATGTACTCCGTAAGAACAGAACACGCATGCATGTTTCAAACGGACGTGCTCTTCATATTTGGATGCAGCTATTTAAGAATAAAAAAGGATTTTGGTGATGGGTACTTAAGCTGATACATTATCAGAGCTTGTGCTAATATGAAAGTTCTGCTGAAGGCTTCTCTTGAATAAATTGGCCTTATATGAGTAAATCCCTCAAGACGAAAACAGCGGGCTCATCCGCGCCTTCCTATGGGAGGCATGAGACGTTTCTGTTTTTCATTCTGTTCCTGAAAACACTACCTTTATCGATTTGCGGGTCTTGTACCATATATTTGTGAAAGAGCTCAGACAAAAATTACCATTGCTGTTGTAATCATTGGAGTCATTCCGCTCTAGGCCTTCATTTAGACCCAGGGTTACTTAAGCAGGTTAGCAATTGCCACCATGTGCACGATCTCACTAAGCATGGGGTGAAATCTCAGCACAGCCCATCCTTGGAACCTGAGGCTATGTCCCCAGTATTTTTATATTTTCATAAACTATATCTTTGTATACAATATATACCTGAAAATATGCATAATACACTGTCAATGTTTTAATACCTGTTTTTCAAATGTCTTGTGCATGTTTCATATTTATTTTTTGGTTGCTGTCTGTTTTTGCTGAAATCCACTGTTTTATGGATGGGTTGTTCATGAGTTTGTCTGTGGAAAAATCAGAATGCCCAGCAGTGCCCCCTACAGGTCGTTGATGGTCAGTGCAATATGCCCCCCAGGGCTTTTTCTCCTGAGGTACTGTTCAGTGAATAGGAGGGGCCGCACGACCGCTGCTGTGCTGTTCATGGTCAGGTTCTATGCCCGACCAGTCCTTGATATACCCAGAAATGCACATATGAACTTACAATTACGTAAATGATTTTGCTTTCGAATAAGTGGCCACATTTATACTCCTGATGTATTACATTTATGGTTATGGTTGGTAGGATGGAATAATTAGAGTCACTCTGAGAATTGAAATGGTAAATGGTTGGGACTGCTGGAAGGATTTGGGGGTGCGTGGGGGGCAGGGGCAAGTCTGCCTTCTCCAGAAAAGCAGTAAGAGAGTTCAGCCATGATTGTATACCAAAGCACTCATTCTCCTGGGCCTTCTCATCTCTCTCTCTCTCTCACACACACACAGACACACACACACGAACGCACACACACATACAGAAACACACACACACACGCAGATTAAAGATGTATGATATGAATTATCTCATCTGAATCTTAAGTTTCTGCCACAAGCAGATTTATGCTTTCAAAGTAAACTTCACAGCCCTTCATCCATCAGGTGAATTTCTAATTTTTTTTTGTCTCCGATGATGCAAATCAGCAGGTTTTTCACCCTCCTCCCAGCCAGGATTGTCACCCTGCGGTAGACAGGAAGGGAAGCTGGGAGCTTTTTGGGAATCGCGCCATGTGACAACAGGGGAATGTGGGGGGGGGGGGGTGACATGTGCCTGGCCACCGCCTCTATCCTGTCACCCGCATGACAGGACAGGTTCCCCAGCACTGTGTGTGTGTGTGTGTGTGTCTGTGTGTGTGTGTATTTATGATTTAATGCCCGTTGCCCTCGCCCATTGGGGTTTGAGTGGTTGGGGCCTCCCAATCAGGACAGGCCGGGTGAGCTGTGGGTTGCTAGCGGGTTCTCAGTCACGCTTTGTTGGCAGCTGACAGATCCCGGACCGGCCTGGCGCCGGCTCTGCCGGACCCCCCCCCCCCTTGCCAAGTCAATAAAAACGCGATTAAGATGATTCCCATGGAGTCCGGATTTATGGACGCCGCCGCGGCCCCGAGGTCCCGGCAATAAAATCGATGCTGCAGTGATGTGGATCGTGACTCGGCTATTGCGGGATGCTTTAAAGATCAGAGGCTCACTGATAGCGTTAGCGGTTCTGATCCGGACAGGGAAGCCGGTGTCAGTCCGCAGCTAGGGTGAGTCAGTTCTGCTCGTCGCTGCCTTGGACTTACCTTACATTGCGTCATTGAGGATATATTTGAAATGTCAAAAACCCATGTGTTTATTGTTAGAATGGAGAGTGTAGCACTTAAAGGGAATGTCAAAATAAAGGGGATGACAGTCGGGGACTTTAATTCACTTTTTCTAATCCAGCGATGACTTTGGGTGATCAAACCAACTTCGACGCACCTAATGACCCATATGAGTCGGCCACCCCTGTGCTTTAATACTTGAGATAAATGTTCCATTTAGCCAAACGCTTGTGAGTGAGCGAGAGCATCCGTTTCCATTGGCCGTTATTGTTATGCATCATTAAAAAGACGTTTCTTGCTCTTATAGAGTGCTGTTTGCACATTGCTAATTTCTTTTCAGTGATTACATCAATTTGTTCATTAGCAATGTTTTAATTTCATAAGGGAAGTGCAATCGATCCATTGAACCTGCAGCGAGGGTAATCTCCTTACCTCTTTATAATGGCGCTTAGAAAGTCAATGCCCGTCATCAGTAAGCATCGACCGGATGCCATTAGTCGCCATTACTGCCACACCGTAGCTGTGCAGAGGATACCAGAAACGGGAAGGACAGGAGAAATTCTAGGATTTTTTTAAGGTGAGGGGCATAAGAGGGACGATAATTTGTACAGAGGGGCCAACCTTTTCAATAGCCAATAAGGTTTGAAAAAGAATTGACAGGGAAGGGGGCACTTTGGGGGCCAATCAGCTTTCAGATGTAGACTCACCCCTAGGGAAAGGCTCCCATTGGTAGACCTTGAATTGTGTTTACCCTACGGGGAAGAATTGCGTTCCACAATTCCCTACGTCAGCATTTTGGGCAACATCCGGGACTGAACTCCCATCCTTCGTATCGGATCGTGTGCATAGAATGTGAGGGGAAAGCCTTTGGGCTTTGGATAAGATGTAACAGTACCTGCAGGCCCCCTGTCTTGCGGGGGGGGGTGGGGGGGGGCAAACTGGGGAAGTTGTCGTAGGTCCAGATGGAAGGGGTCGGGCATTATGGGGGCCCAGTTATTTTGTTCCATTTTGTTTATGTGCGACGGACCTGCCTACATGAAAAAGCCAGCCCCCCTGATACTGGAGGGGGAGGGTCGTGTGCATTAACGGGAAGCAGCATCACTGTCTATCAGGCCCCCCAGGGACGCCGACGTCCATATGACCCATCCACATTGCCTCCAAAATACGGTGTCTCAGCAGGGTGCCTCGTGAAGGGTTGTGTCCCCCCGTTAAAAACGCGCGCTTCCATAAATGGGTAAAACTGGCAGCGTCGATCGCAAGAGTTCCTCGCAATAAAGCTGTCTGTGAAGTAATTGTATAATATTTCTCAATTCGCAGCTTGGGCTGGTGAGGTCGCCGCGTGTTTGGCGGGAACAGCAGGCCGTTAACCTGACCGGACGGGGATGATCTAAAGGCTGCGGAAGAGGAAAGACGCGGAATTGCGGAACTGCGTTATGGGCCTGTCCGCTTTAGTTTGAGATTGGATCTGGGCGGCTGTAATTCGTGGGATAGTTGACCTTAGTAATATTGCAGCAATAGGGCCTGCAGTGTGTTTCTATAATGGCGTTATGGGAGGCTGCCTGTATTCAGTCGATCTCAGTTCTCGCTTTGGTAATCCACCGAGGTCTGCACTGTTTTACATTTTACACTGGGCACATGTTAAACATCTGCAGCCTCTCCGTTGGCATGTGCTTGAGGTGTGGGGGGGGAGGGGTGCTGGAGTGTGTGTGTGGTGGTGGGGGGGTTAGGGTGCCGACACCCAGCGACTGCAAGGACGTTTCCGGAACACATCCCGGACAAATCAGCATTAATCTCCTTCCCCCGGCTGTCCCGTGCGAACAGTCGTCTCCGAGAGCTCCATCTCGCCAACGGGGACGTCACCAGCTGTGCGTGGCACCTTCTGCGGGGGCAGGGCACTGAAGCCGCAGTGGCTAATTCAGCTCCTCCCACATTTCATGAACCATTCCCAAACTCAATGTTCCACTCAAATTCTTTGCCTGTTTTCCCTGTTTCCTCTCTGATCAAACCCTGATGGTACTCAAAAGCTTCATCGCCATTCATACAAGTACAAGTACTTGCTTGTAAACCTCCCTGCAGATTTAAACAACATAGATAACAATAAATAGGAACAATAAATAGCAAATACCATTATATTGAACAATAACATGCATATAATATGCAAGCAAAATAAAATGAACAATAATATATACAATGCACAATATCATACGAGTAGGACAGTAAGGTGTAGAAGGGTAAAATGGCAGTGATTAATAAACACTGCAGGTTCTCAGTGTGCATTGAACATTCTAATGCTGTACAGCAGTGTTTCCCAGTCCGGTCCTCAGACACCCACAGACGGCCCACGTTTTTGCTCCTTTCCCAGCTCCCGGAAAGGGCTTCGAGAGACATTGACCTCACACAGTCCATCCCATCATGTTGCAACCCCTCTCCCCCCCCCCCCCCCGATCCCTCTGTCACATGGATCCCTTAACTGTCTCACCTAGGGGAAGCCTTCCCAGCGCATCGGCTCACTCCTCGCACTCCAGTTTGTTGAGTCGCCCACTAACGGGTCGGCACCGAAGCTTGCCGACCGTGAGGCTCTAATCATTCGGGCCCCGGCTCCTTTGGGAGTACAGGGTGGTAACTGACAGCTGCTCCACGCGTCAGCGATACACCATACCTCAGCAGGAGCTTCGGCAGCCGCTAACCGGGCGACGCCGTGAGGTGAGCGTCTCTCGAATCGCTGCCGTCTGCTCGAAAACACGCCGCTGTCTGTGACCCAGTACCGCCGTGTTTCCCAACGCGGTCCTTGGCGGGTCCACGGTTCTGCTCCCTCCGCACTCCTTGTCAGACGGTTCTCATTGGTGTTCCCTTACTGGGGGGGGGGGGGGGGGTCGGGGAGGTAGCAAAAACATGGACACAGCTGTACACCATCCTGCTAAAGACTAGGTACCTGTGTTAATTGCGTGTGGGTTTTTAACGGGGAGGTGAAAGTGCAGGGAGCACGTGTGCAGTCCTCCTGCCTTAATATAACTGAATTCTTTCGATTTGCTATTCGCTGTAGTGCCATTTCACCTCCCTGTGAGCGATTCCCCATCCTGACATGATGTGGTACATTAGAGTAGGACGCAGTTTAAATGCTGATGGTGATGAGCTGGCACTTGTGGTGCTGGGGATGTGACACATGGCACTGTACCAAGCACTGCCATTTCACTGGATGTGCCCTTTAAAGTTGATGTGATTTAAAAACGAGTAGCCGCTTCCGTTCACCTCGGGGTGGCCTTGCATGCACTGACCCCCTCCCTCCGCCTCCCTCCCCCGTCCCTCACGTCCAGGGGATACGTTTACGCTGCATCTCCATCGTGAGTGCGTCACCGCTAATCCGAGCCACCCAGGGTGCCTTTTCTGTATCTCAAGAACAAACCCTGCTGAATTTCTGCCACCTTGCGAAGGTAACCAGCCAGTCAGGCACATGCAGACGGCACTGTCTCTCAGCTGCCACCATCAACCCGCTGCTGTTCACATCGCCTGTAACTGGGTGTAAGTGAAAAATGTCTGACGTAGATTACAGCTCTGGCTGTTTTATACAGCTGAATGTGTCACTGTTTTTAATGATCGCCTTCAGAGGAACAACGGCATGGTCCTGAACCAACAACCCAGTGTGGATTCATTAACCATCAATCTGCATCCGATGGGATGAAAATTCATCACAGACGCTGGCCTTTTTAGCGTGATTGACAGAGATTCCCAGAAAGCGCCAATCACCACCCAGCAGCCGCTATCAGCAGCTACGCCATCGAAACAAGCCCATCTACATCAGATCTGTTTAGCTTGCAGGTATTACATGAATCTGAGACAAAAGGCAGGTTTAAAAGCCAAATTTAGATAAGTACCTCTTTCTCGACTGCCTGCCAATCGCAGCCTGCACTCGTAGACCTCTGTGCTCGTTAGCCGTGTTTCTATAGGAAAGCAGGAAATATAGAGTGTTCCTTTTCATCCTTTCATCCCACGTGGGGCAAAACAAATCCCCCCATTGTGGATCCACGGATGATGTTTGAAGACTTTAGCAGGATTAGATGAGCAGCGCTTGAGTATGATGGTTTTATATTCCCTTCTTCTCATTTCAAATCCATGCTATCAGTTAACTTCTGATTTCGTGTATAAGTCTGAAATTATCGGTTTAATCCCTACCGCACATTTTATAACCCTTTATACTAATTTGCGTGTTATCAAAACTTTTATTAAAATATATGACTCATGCAGCATCATTTAATTGTGAATTTTACCATTAATTGTTATAATACGCACCATCTGCAATTGGTGTTACAGCGCCACGTCGTAAAAAGCACCAAGCCAGTATACCTCCCAGGCATGGACTCGCTGTTGCAGATGATCTCGACTCAGAATGATAAAGTGGCTTTTAATGCATTTCTGCACAGTGAATTTTCATTATCAAAGCCCAAAGGCTCGTGTTGACAAACTCATGATAAGAGTCCACTTTATCAGTGTGAAAATGTGGACAGTTCACTTACAAAGGCTTTGTCAACATTTGTTATTTACTTTAGAATATTTTCACCGTGTGGCAGCTTCACTGGGCGTTAATCCATTGTGATGCTGTGATTGCAGTTTCATTGGTAGATGTAGCTTAGCGTACAGTAGTCTCTAGGTCCAGCATTTCTTGTTTGCTTAAGAACGCAATCGTTTGTAGTCTCATGGAAAGCCTACAGCCAGTACACTGAACGGAATCAGGAATATGTGTTCCAGTGAATGAATCATTAGGAATTAGGAATTATCCTATTGAGGTAAAAGAAGAAAAAATGCATTCTGCTACCCATCAACCACCCCCATGACACTGACTAGGATAAGCGTGTAGAAGATGGTTGGATGGATCGTTCGATATTTAACCATGCCTAAAGAGTATGGTAGACGCAGCTAATCTGTCCGAATGTCACATGAAAAAGGCAGAATTAGAGCACAGACTGAGAAAGCAGGGGGAATGAGTGATGTCACAGAGCGATCTTAGAGCACAGCTTGCATTCGCAGTAAACTCCCAAATGCACCCAGAACGGCGGCGCTATGGAACGAGGCCATGCCATTTGCCGCAGTAATTTGAGGTGAAGGGATCTTATGACTGGTGGGGCCAACTTCCCTTGCCAGCCTCCTGGCAACGAGCCTTCCGGCACTGTACCGTGCTGACCTCGGCCCTTTCCGAGCACCGGGATGGGCCGGCTCTGCTCCGGAGACCCGCTGAGGATTGGCTGGGCTCTGGTGGGATATGAAAGGTTCCCCTTTGCCTGAGCTAAAGGGTTTAGGGTTTTGAGTAAAAAAAAAAAAAAAACATCTCACCATCGATAAGGCAGGTTGGCTGTGAGCGTGATATGTCCCCCCGGACATTCCAGGTCCTTACCAAGTGCCTCCTGGCTGCTTCGGTTTCCTGGCGTGACCCTGCTGCTGGATTCAGCCAAAATGCAGCCTTTTTCATCAGGGCCTTTTGTTTGAATCAGTGGGGTTGGCCACAGCCTGTCGCCCGGGCGACATCCACAGACATGCCGGTAATTTTCCTCTTTCGACTGTCTACCATTATCTCCCAGAAATGCGACACGTGCCCGGACTCATCCGTCACCCGCCGCCCGCTTCTACGCCACGCCGCCGTTTACGTGACCGCTGTCCAGTGGTCGGGTCTCCTATAACAGCTGAATGTGATGTTGGGAGTTTGCCGTCTCTGCTTTGCGTCCCAGCACTGGGTCCCACTAAGAGATGAGTCCCACTCCATCTTCACAGCTCCCAGTGCAGCTTCCCCGACGGACGAGATTTGTCGCTTTTATTGCATTTTTATAATTCTCCCAGAAACTTTTATTGCTCCAGTGAAGTTAATGTGCTTGAAAGGCGGGTGACTGTGCTCTTGTGGCTCACGATTGCGGGAAATCACGCTGCGTGTGTAGAAACACTGCGGCATTAGCAGTTTTTGAGGTTTAATGAAGTCCGTGCGGCTGGCCTGTCTGCTCTCTGGAACGTGGATGTTCGATTCGGCTTCGGCGCCATGAACATTTCCTACTTGAGATGCAGGAGATTACTTCATTAAAATAGTCAATTAAGAATGAAGCAATTCCCTATTATTTCCCACTTGTGGTCTTGCATGGCAGAATATAAAGGCCAGCTTCAGTTTGCCAGACGTCTGTTTCTCCTCATCTAACTGATATTCTGAAGCCTCGGTCCCCAAGATGTTATCACCCTCAAAACACTCTGTCCCACGTCCAAAAGCTACCAAACCAGAGCTGCGTCTATCTAATGACAGCATTTTTTTTTTTACTGTAAAACGTAAAGCAGGTCTCGTCATTTAAAGCTATACACACGGTGAGCTGACATTCCTCCAGGACAGACTTTGCAGTGCTAAAGACAGATTTGCTTGAGGATGCTGTAGAAAAGCTGAAGCGCTAATCGAATTCTTCGATTTAATTCAAATATTTAATTCAAATATCAAAGTCAGTGTGCTGATATCACTTGATTCTTTCTTGTAACATTGCAGGTGGATATAAAACAATCCATTGTGGGATGGTTCAAACCCGAAGCGTAACCAAGATCAGAGAGGTGAATCCTGTATTTTTATGCTAATATAGTTTATTGTTTTATAAAGTGAAGGGATTAACAGTTATGTATTTCTGCATTGTTCTGGATAAATGTGACTTGGTATAATAAAACTTACTAGAGAGATACAAATTATCCCCGAGTGTTTATTATTACGCAAGAATGTGAAATATTCCTCCTTTATTTCTTGCTTCCGCTCTCCCTGGCTTCTTTCCAGAAAGGTTGCAGCCTTATCCTGGAATTCCAGTGCGAATAATCGCAGAGATTATTTCCCGTTATCTCTGAAATTCTGTACTTGCCCTCTCTCCGCCCGACGGCTGGCACCTTAGGCATAAGGCTTTAATGGCTGCCGGTAAATTGCCGTCTCCTTCAGGTGACGTCTCTGTGCTCTTATGGCCTTGGTCATGTTCCAAATCCAGGACCGGCCAAGCGGCAGCCGTGTCCCCCTGACCTTGAGGCGTTTGCCAGCGCTTGCGGTCTGCAGCCATCAGCACTGGAGGAAACATAAAAAATCCATTTAAAAAAGCCAGTTTTGAAGATACTACCCAGACTAGGATGAAAAAGTTCATTCTGAGGCAACAAGCAGTGGCAGCCCATAGGCCATGCACCGAAATAAGTCAGTCCGGTGGACGGAGCGATCTTTCAGATCCATCGCTCATGCTGCGGCGGGGTGATTTTTGGGCTCTCCGGGGGAGTCCAGCCACTTATCTATGTTGTCTTCATCCATGGACTTGATAGCGATCTCCACGCTGGACAGAGATGAGCATCAGGGCTGCCTGTTTACCCCGCAGGCCCCTCGTCTGTTTAACCGCCATTCTCGGACAGCGAATCAGGAGACACCGCAGACCGAGGAGAAGAAAGATATATTATTCCCTCCGACTCTGATCATATACATTTATTAAAGATGAAAAGTACAGCGGCCTTAACGAATCACCCCATTAGGAATTTCCCATTTGAGGGCCTGCTGTGCGATTCATGCCTTTGAGAGACTGATAGCGTCCCCGTGGCCAAGACCGTGGAGCGTCGCACTGCCGCTACTTCACTGTTAGTACTTAATGATCTTATTTACAGTCTACTGATCACTTCTATTTACTTCCCAGGGAAGCCAGTATGTAGCGTAGCGTTTAGCACATAGGAGACAATAACGCGGAAGGACAGTGCCGCATGCGGTGATATTGAGTGTGTGACGCCATCCAATCAGAAAGTTCGGCCTGTGCCCCGCCCGCCACCCCTTAAAGAAATGAGTAGCTAAGTCTGTGCCGATGTTGGAAGAGATTTCGCTTCCTGCAATCTGGACTCCTCTGAGGCCCATAATCGGGGGAAGGGGGGGGTGACCTGCATCAGACACATTACTGCACCATTCTTCCCCCATGAGGCTATAAACCAAAGCATAGCAAGATGTTCCTGACAGCAGAGAAGCCTTCAGTTTGAGGCAGCCAGAATTCCTCTCTATAATCGTTGTCTGGGCCTCATTTGAGAATTCAGATTTGAAAGTGGTTTGGTTAAAAAAAAAATTCTTATAAGATTCTTTCCTGCATGGACATAAGCATCTAACCTTGTATAATTTTCTATTCTTATGTCACTGAACCTACACTTCCATCTCCGCAAATTCATTTGTAACATTTATTCATATATAAGCATATTTTAAAAAAATAAGGATTACTGAATTAGTTTTCTAGAGCATAGAACAATTTGAAAGGATGCTGAGGTCTGGGAGATTCAATTGTGATTAAATAAACTAAAATTATTGTTTAATTATTACATACACTAAATTTATATAACTTACTGTCTCACTGAACTCTGAAGGACTAAAGGAATATTTAATTTTCTTACATAATGCTAAGAAGAACAGAACAAAAGAACAGAATGGATTCAAAACTTAAAACTTAAACCAAAACTTTTTATATCCTCGAGGCACAAAGATCAACGTAGATCAGTGGGGAATTTCCGACTCGGGAAGAACAGCTGTGCAGGCCTCTGAGAATGTGTGTGTGCCCGTGTCTCTGGATGGGGACAGAGCTGTGTGACGCTGGAAAACAACGGTGACCAGCAGACTTATTGGTAAACTTTTCCGGCAACCCTTTACTTAAAGTAGTCATATGTAGATACCTTCATAATGCATAGTAATGCCTCCATGAAGTATTATAGACACGGCTATAACTATGAATGATCTATGAAGCTCTCATCTATAATGCAATATACAGTAGGTACATTCATAATGCATTGTAATGTCCAATATAACCTATTATAATTCAGTGTAAATATATTTATACAGAGTATTCATAATGCATAATAAACATGGCTATAATGTGTTGTGATGTTTTATTAATAATTATAGTCATGTTTATAATACTTAATGACGACTTTATAACGCATTATGGAGGTAGCTATAATGCATTATACATGAGTGCTTTTTTGTAAAATATTACCACTTTTCCTTTTATAGGAATTGGCAAATACTGAGGATATAGCCAGTATTAGACAGACGTTAACACCATAGCAGGGAGCCAGGTGTGTGAAGAAGAAAAACTGAATATATCAAACCTGGCTCAGGTTTAGGGAAGAACAGGAAGCCAATCAGATAAGCACTGTCTATGCACCTGCAATGAGATTTCTACTAAAGAAAAGCGGACCACACCAGCCTAGTCATGGGCTACAAGTGGAGCAAATCCAAGCCCGTAATCCTGATCATCTGACCCTGGTTCCTGGGGAGATCACCCCCCCCCCCCCCAAATCCCATAAGCAGATTAATCATGGGAAGGACTTTCCTTTTAGGGGTAACGGGGATTGGGTGCAGACAGGCAACACAATGTTCCCAACAAACATGAGATGTGAGTGAGCCGTTTGGCGGAGGCGGCAGGAAATCAAACTGTGATTCTAGGCCGGCCTAAAACAAACAGGGTTTTATTGGTAGAGCCTTGGGATAGATTCAGTACTGCGGTCTGAATCGGAAAAAGGCGGGACGTCCCATTTTATCGACCTGAAGTATGTTGATTGCAGTCACATGATTCTCCCCCTCCCCCCCCCCTAGATGACCGGTCCTGACCCCCTCCTCACAGTTATATAAAACATCAGTTATACAGAGTCGGTACTTGGAAATCCAATGAGGTCAGAGCAGGAGCTGTAGGGCTGATTTTGGTGGTAGTTTCCAAGCCTCCTGTCCTGCAGAAGTAAAAGCCAAGAGCTCGCATGACGGCACCCAGACCACCAATGCCATTTTCAACAGGTTCTTTCTTCTCCTATTCAAAATGGAGTAATTGCATCATTTTTCAAGGCTTGTCTATGTCTGGGCCCCATTAATCATACTAATGGAGAAGTAAGTGATTTGAAATACAGACTTTAATCATGTTTTCCCGCACTCTCGTCACTCATACAAGTTGTTTTTTTTTTTTTTTGCCCCCAGCCTTAAACAGCCCCGTCTGCTGGCAAGTGGGTGCAAAAAAAAACAGTCAGCGATTTTACCACAGCGACAAGTCATTTGTAGTTACATGTGAGAAAGGGGTGGGGGCATTCAGGTCATAATTTGATGTTTATAAAGACTTCGACCTAAAACAATCGCTAATAGGAAATGTTTCGGAAGTACTGTAGCATCGTGGGTGTGGCCTTCAGTCCGGCACCCTACACAGGACGGCGGGAGGGCAGACTTATAGATGGGCTTTAGCTTATATTAGTACAGCGAATTGAATTATGGGAGCAGAGTGCCCGAGACATATTTTCCGGGTTTGATTCCCACACCGTGAATTTGACCTGTGGTAATCACACAAACGGCTGATCCTGAGCGAGCCACGGCTCGTTTGGGGGCTGAGTATGTGGGCCGGAGCTTCACGGGTCTCTGAGGTCCATTAAGGACTCTGTCTCAGCACCCCAGGGTCCGCTACTGGTCCAGAACTGCACCAGTTAAACATCTAGCGGGGTAAATAAAAGGCTGGAAGTCGATTTCCATAAAAGCAACAGTGAAAGCCACAGTTATGTGGCTTTTGAAGATAGATAGATAGTAACAGTAATAACTAATAATTACCATTAATAAACAGGAGCAGTGCAAAGAATATCAGAACCACTTTACAAGGGCCCTAGAATTTTACTGAGCGGGGGGGGAGCCGGAGCAGAATTTCAAGGTTGTCCTTCGCCCCCTCTCAAGGCTACGCTGGGGCCAAAAAACTCCCT
>JAODUD010000041.1:11890325-11900883 GCA_026784285.1 Stomatorhinus walkeri | reverse complement strand
AGAAAGAAAGAAAGAAAGAAAGAAAGAAAGAAAGAAAGAAAGAAAGAAAGAAAGAAAGAAAGAAAGAAAGAAAAAGATTTGACTTGACTTTGACCAGCCTTTATTAATCCAGTCATCAACTGAATGAAACCACAAAACCAGACAGAGGAAGTAAGAAAACAAGTAACCAAAAAAAGATCGTTTATTCGTTCATTTTTTTTCCGGAAAGTATGAAAGAAGTTATTGGTTCTTGAACAATGAACAAAACTGCTGGGGACCTGAACGTTACCTAATGTGTAAAGTGCACCAGAGTGATTTTTGGAATAGTATCGGCACCGATCCATACCTATTAAAGGGATTTGGTATTGGCCAATCAATGTCCGATACTTATTTAGGTTTTGGCAGTCTTTAAAAAGATAGCTCCCGTTTCTTGTTAAATCGATTTGTACAATTAATCAAACGGCAGCTCTTTCCCATTTCAGATGTGTTTTTTTTTGCGGCATTCAAACTGAACGCTAGCGCTGACAGTGTTTTTGCCAGTGGGTGTGAGGGTGGTGATTTCCCCTGCTGTGACGTCACGCGCATACCCTACACAGTAGGGGGAGCATAGGAACATCAGTTAAGATACAAGAATGTAATGTGACTTGCATGCTTGCAGAGCAAACTAACAAACATGTCTGCAATTTGGAAGTGGCTTAAGCTTTTAACATCACATTGTACTACTAATACATGCTGTCCAGTACTAGTCTAGTAGTATGTGCTGGACAATGCAAGTAATATGAAGAAAGCAATGGATGATTTGGGAGTCACTAACCTGGGTTGTTTTGCGCTGCAATTTGTGATACACGAGGGGCTGCTATAGTAACGAAGTGTAAGTGAGGCTGTTGCCAGTGGGAGAGAAATTCTGGGGCATTTTAAGCATTCGCCACTTGCGTATCCTCGCTTGGAAGATATTCAAATTGCACTGCAAATGCCTCAAAAATGCTTAAAACAAGATGTACAAATGAGGTGGAACAGCAGTATGTTTCTAGTAGCCTAATTAAAGATTTTTTGGAAGACATTGTTTTCATTTGTATTTTCTAGGTTTAAAAAAAAACAGCTCTGGTATCAGATGGTATTCAGCAGCCCAACACTACATGCTGTGAGATCTGTACCAGAACCCTGAATGTTAGCTGATGTGGGATCTGTACCAGAACCCTAAATGTTACCTGATGTAGGATCTGTACCAGAACCCTAAATGTTACCTGATGTAGGATCTGTACCAGAACCCTGAATGTGAGCTGATGTGGGATCTGTACCAGAACCCTGAATGTTAGCTGATGTGGGATCTGTACCAGAACCCTAAATGTTACCTGATGTAGGATCTGTACCAGATCCCTGAATGCTACCTGATGTGGGATCTGTAACAGAACCCTGAATGTTAGCTGATGTAGGATCTATACCAGAATATTTATTCCATATTTAATGCACGGATGTTAAATCGCAATGCATATGTTTTCAAATCACAGTATCATAAATGTAATTATTCATTTGAGTCAAAAAACTTGGCCAAAATAAGACTAATGGATACTTACTGGTCTAAATATTTTATAGGGTGAATTTTTAGGCCCAGCATTGAACTGTTTTTGTTTTACAATTGGCTCAAATTAATTATTAATACACTGTGGTTCGTAATAACCAAAGAATTGGGGTGTTTGTTTCTTATTCACTAACACAGCCAAATGTTAATCTCAGATTTTTTTGTTTGGATGTCAGATAAATGATTATGTCTTTGAAAATCTTCTTAGCAAACATTAGTTATACTTCATTTATTTATATCAATGTGTTTTTACCAAAGCAATTCTGGTTAAATCCCCCCTGTGTCCAACAATGTCTTCAAGCTCATAGGAGGAATCTGACGGATTGTTTCAGGCTGAAGGTAGTTATTTTATGTTGGGAGCTGAGCACGCAGCAGTGACTTGTTGTATGGATACTGATGTGGAGTTGGGTATCGGAAGGTATCTTCCCTTGTCGTCATGGCAATGGCAAGCCACCCATCTGCATATTGTAATTGAGGTCACTTGCAGTCTCCCCGTCGTCCTGAGAGTCACATTCAGCCTCTCTGCTCCTATCGCAGTTTTAATGCGCGTCGCCAGCATTCAATCAACCCGTCTGCCCCCAGGTCTTGTCCGTGGCCCCCATTGCTAGGCGCACTCGTCTCCTAGCTCATGATTTTCATCTTTCGCCCCGCGCCTATCATGCAAGTCCTTGTGTCGACAACAACAGCGGTGGAAAAATGAGACGGTGGGGAAACAGTGACATAGCAACCGCCCGCTATTGGGTCTCCCAGCTTAGTTGGCCTGCTGTGTCTGGCGGGAGCCTCGTTTGGACAGTAAGGAAGTGGCCAGGGTAACCCCGGGATCCTGGGATAGTCAGATGTGGCGTTAAAGGAAGTGCCCAGGGTAACCCCGGGATCCTGGGACAGTCAGATGTGGCGTTAAAGGAAGTGGCCAGGGTAACCCCGGGCTCCTGGGACAGTCAGATGTGGCATTAAAGGAAGTGGCCAGGGTAACCCCGGGATCCTGGGACAGTCAGATGTGGCATTAAAGGAAGTGGCCAGGGTAACCCGGGATCCTGGGATAGTCAGATCTGGCGTTAAAGGAAGTGGCCAGGGTAACCCCGGGATCCTGGGATAGTCAGATCTGGCGTTAAAGGAAGTGGCCAGGGTAACCCCGGGATCCTGGGACAGTCAGATGTGGCGTTAGCAGGAGAGAGCTGCTGAAAGTTAGGGAATATTCTGGGAGCAATGAATGGGAAAATCCAAGCTAGATATGTAGAACACGGGGGTAGTTTTTGCTACTTGTTTACACCCCCTTTCTGATGCTCAGCATTGCAGGAGGTCACACCCTTAGTCAGCTGACACGAGTCTGAGAACAGAGCGAAACATTTCAGCAGTGTCTGCATCACCCCCCCCCCCCCACCACCACCACTACACCCCTCCACCGCTCCATTGACAACAGCATGCAGAGTACAGACTCCTCATCAGCATTGTGCTGATATCAGAATCAGAATCCCTTTATTCCCCAAGTATGGAAAGTGTGAGGAATTCATTCTCGTGCAGGTGGCGGCATGAGTTACACAGTAATCATACAATCAAGAGAGAAGACAATAAATAGAATCAGAAATGACAATGTAAATAGAATGATGCCAATAATAAGCAAACGTAGGCATATAAATAAAGATGAGATAATCAGACATGGGGTATAGGGGTATGTGCAAAAAGTGAGGTGAATAAGGGGCGTGTGCAAAAAGTGTGGTGAATACGGGGCGTGTGCAAAAAGTGAGGTGAATACGGGGCGTGTGCAAAAAGTGAGGTGAATAAGGGGCGTGTGCAAAAAGTGAGGTGAATATGGGGCGTGTGCAAAAAGTGAGGTGAATAAGGGGCTGTGTGCAAAAAGTGAGGTGAATAAGGGGGTGTGTGAAAAAGTTAGGTGAATAAGGGGGCGTGTGCAAAAAGTGAGGTGAATAAGGGGGTGTGTGCAAAAAGCAGAGGTGAATAAGGGGGCTTGTGCAAAAAGTGAGGTGAATAAGGGGGCGTGTGCAAAAAGTGAGGTGAATAAGGGGTGGTGTGCAAAAAGCAAAGGTGAATAAGGGGTCGTGTGCAAAAAGCAGAGGTGAATAAGGGGGCCATGTTTCAGATTTATTGCCACGCACCTGCAGCAGGCCTGCATTCCCACACAGGGATTGACAGCCCTTCTTTACAGATCTGCAGTGGCGGGTGACGTGTTTAACATCTGCTCGATTGTACTTTAGAATCACAATACCTGAGTACTTGCTGTGTGTAGCTGTTTGTAGTTTAATTTGAAAAGCAGTCTTTTGTCACATACAGTATGAAGTCATTACCAATAATTTTTTCGCCATATTGCGCTATACCTGCAGTGAAATCCGCTGTATATCCACAGACCATTATATATCAAGGTTACATTTCTTCAAAAGGGACAGGTTAAAAAAAGGGAAATCTCATAATATATATTTTTCTCACGTTTACTATTTTGTTTCCAGTGTAATATGCAGCCAATTTTCCATTTGAGTGTTTTTTCCTCATCTAGCTCGCTATTAACCTTTTCCCAGCATCAGAACTGTGGGAACAGAAACCGAGAAAACGCAAGGAAATCATTTTACTATAAATCTCACAAAGCAGTGTCTGCCGGCTACCTTCATATATTTCTACAGAGCTGGACATTTCCTATCTGATGATGAATACTGTGTATCTTTATGTTTAAAAAAAGCCACACGAAGGAGAAATCCTGGAAATATATTATTTATATATGTATATATTTTTTGTTATATGTGACTGATTCACATAATAATAACACTATTTACATCTGCACTAATTTTTTTCTGGGGGTCGTTTTAGAGGTTGAGAACAGATACTCGACCCTCAAACAGAGCATCTGAGTACACAGAATTTATACAAACGCCGTAATGCACACACTGTTTACCTGACTCTGTCGGTCATTTATATGCAAAGAAAGTGAAAATTGTGACCCTCCCCACAACATTGCATAGCTGCTATTAGTCATACGATGCCACCTTTTTTAAAATGCATTAGGAAAGAATCTTTAGTTAAAAGAAAGCCTTTGTACATGGTGGTACATGACGCTGGGTGATTAATTCTAGTATGGAGGTTTGACCTTTGTGTTTATATAACATCATATTAATCTTTAATTTATCAACAGATGGTGCAGACTAAAGAATGTGGAATTAAAGTTTAGACCATGTCCAGGGAAATTAATATTCGTTTTTAAATGAGCTGCTGCACCTATCTGAAGAGCCATAATGGAATATTATAGATGAAACTACAATTATCTGCTCATTTCAGGGGCCAATGACTGTCTGACATCAGACGCCTCATGCATATTCATTTTGCATGTTTGCACAGAACATTTCCTTCTCTCAGACACCTACAGTATCCGAGAAACAATGGATATTTAGCGTGATGTGATGTGTTTGCAAACAAGTAAATAAACAGCGGATCTGCATTTTAAAAGATCCTACATTTTATCAACTCTTTTATCAAGAATTAAACACTCACCTCATGGCAGCAGATGGAGAGCTGTCGTGCTGAGTGTAGTGTCTCCGTTGAAGTGTTAAAAGTGATAAAAATTTGGGAAAATACAACATTGTTATCTGTATTATTTGTAATCAAAGCAGCCTTCAGTTTTACAGGAAAATCTTTGAAGCTACATGAGTGAGTGATATAGTTTCAACACAACCCTGTTTGTACATGAACATCCATAGTAAAGAGGAAGACTGTAAGTGGTTGACTCAGGAGAGCTGAATGAAACAAGCTAAAATATCTAATATTTTTGGAACTAATCAGAGTTCCAGTAAATATACATTCATGTGCTTAGCTCGACAAGGGACCATCATATAAAACTACGTCAAGAACATTCCTCACACTCTCTGAATGGGATGGTCCATTCCTCTCCTACGTCTCAGATGAGCCAGTAATGACGTGGAGACTTGAGACCGCCACTCATTTGGGGACAGGGACTTTGTACGGTGGTTTACCAACTCGGATTCTTCCAGAAACATTTGTGGGACACACTCCAGTCATGGTTGGCATTTCCCAGTTCCTGTGCCGCACCTCAATGTTTGTCCTCAGAAACGGTGATTCACTGGGGCCTCTTATACCCTTCCTCTGCAGAGTCTCACTGTAAACGAAGACGCTATGGAACATAATTGCGTCAAGTGGTATGCTAATTACCTGCAAGACCGCCATAAGCTTCAGGTTAAGACCAGTAGAATAATTATCATCAAACTGTTTACAGCAAAGAGAGAGCAAGTACAGGATTATAAACTGTCGGCTGCATCGGCTGCATCGGCTGCGTCGGCTGCATCGGCTGCGTCGGCTGCGGGAGGCTCCCCGAATGTGTCTGGCTGCAGTCTTGGTTGACTTCTTGTTGCAAGGTGTGTGTACCAGGGGAGCAGATTTGAGGTGCAGCTTTCCGAAACTTTGGGGAAGAATATGTAGAGAGCAGCGTGGGCGTCCTTTATGCAAAGTCGAGTCAGCTCTGTTCCGTATTTAGCTGTATTCAACCGCAAACCAGTTTGCACTGTACCGAACTGTCTCAGAGCAGCCTGGCAAAATGGCGAGTTCCAGCAGAGTCAAGGTCATGGAAAATCACTACGTGACCTTGTGGGTGAAAGGTGGTTGCAAGGATGGTTTGGGATTGGTGCGTTTCTCATTACTTCAGCAGAGTGTAAAGATACGCATGAGAGAGGTATATCGGTGGATACCCACATTTCTTGCAATAGCAGTAAATTGCTATAAATTACCAGTCAACATTTAGATATGATTAGACTTTAAAACTTGTTTTAATGTGCCCAACCCGGGCATAAAAATGTAAAGCAGGTGGTTTGTCTGGTCGGCATTAATATCGAGGCTCTGCATTAATCACCCCGAGAGCGCAACATCCAGCGTGTCATCGTCACACCAATGCAATTACCTCCCATTTTCCAAAGGCTTTCGAGTGTCATATTCTTCTGTGATGTAAATCGGCCACCTTTATGGGGGGGGGGGCCCATTACGGGGCCCGGCCGGAGCCACAGGAGAGGGAGGGGCCGGGTTGCCCGGACGAGGCGACGCATCTCTTCGCGCCGTATTTACTCACATGCCGAAGCGGCGTGTCGGTGCGACCGGTCTGGCTTTTACTGACGGGTGGGAGGGCCGTTTCTGCCATCAGCTGGATTTATTTCGCAACAGCTGCCCCCGCCACCCAGCTGCCCCCGCCACCCAGCGGCACCGCAGATAGGCACAACCTTTATCCGCGTACCTGATGCAGTGTCAGTAAATTCAAACGCCGGACAGCGAAAGTCATCTGTCCGGCATGATGAATAGACGTTTTGGTGGCCTGAGGACGGAGCAGGCTGGAACCAGACCCCCGCGTGGCTACGAGTGGGCACCCAATGGATTGGCAGCCCCCTCCCCGCCCAACACCCCACCAACCAGACTGAAAACCTCCGCATTTGACATACCATGGGATGACCCACACAAAAAAAACCCTGTTCAGATAAAGACCCGAGAAGTTCTCGTCTTATTCCACGTTGTCAGGGTCGGTATCCATCCGCCCCTGTCCTCTTTGGTGGCTGTCCCCATGTGTCCCCGAGTCCCTAGCATGTGTGCTGTTTTTCTATGTGTTGCTTCATGGCTTTTTTCTGAAGTTCTGTCCCTGGTGTTGCTTGGTTCCCTTCCTAGTGTTTACCCCCTACTTAGTTCTGACCCCTCATGGTCCTGTTATTTTGTAATTTTCCACGTGTCCGTTTGTGTTGGTCCCTTTAATGAACCCCCTCGTGCCTCAGAGCCGCTGACGCACCGTCGCCCTTTTGTCCCGCCCGTGCCATGCCGGAGTGTGGGTGCCTTTGACGTTTACCTGCCATGCCACAGGACAGAGACACGCCCATTAAGTTCAATGCACTTGGCTGGGGTGTAGACAGGGGCGTGGCCACGGAGGCTGGAACCTAATTGGCCGTTGGGGTGCCCCCTCCCCTATCACACGCCAATTCAAAAGCAGATCATAAGCAAATGATAAGGTTGACACCCCTCCACCCTCACCCCATATAAATTATGGCCGCTGGCATCAGGCATTCTAGCACATGCAAGAGATCAGACAGCCCCCCACCTCCCGAGCATCCTTATAACTCCAGAGCTTGTGCAGGTCACGCTAAAGAACTGTCCCTATCCCTTATGATTTTCAATTATACTTTCAGTTAAGCACAAGCAGAAATAATGGAATTAGGGGGAAAAATGATTTTTAAATGACACGTCTCATTAATTTTTGCTGATTCTGTCCTAATTCGATCTTGTTAATGATATTTGACTGAAAGCACTTCTAACTTACTAAGTGATACGCACTCAGGCGAAGTAGCATTTAGTAAAGACATCAGTGACCAATGATCCCCAACTTTTTGTATCTTAAGATACTCATTTTAAATTTAAACCGTGAGTTTATAATTAAGGCTCCGGGCCGATTCAATTGCTGTTTTATATCGTTTTATATGTTACTGGTCCAGGTAATACTAATATTCCAGTCATTAACCAATCACAGATATGCATCCTGTCTCCAAACACGTGTGTGTGTGTTATGTTTGTATTACATTGTGAGAACCAAATGTCGCCCATAATGTGATAAAAACTTATTTTTTCAGGTCCCCACAAAGATCTGCGAATGCAATCAAAAAACCTAAAATGCCAAAAGTCTTGTATTTTGTTTGGTTACTTATGGCTAAGGTTATTCATAGAAATGAATGGAGAGTCCCCACAAAGATATAATTACAAACCTGTGTGTGTGTGTGTGTGTGTGTGTGTCTGTGTGTGTGTGTGTGAGTGAATGTCTGCATACCCAAGTATTTGAGTACACTGGTACTCAGTAAGGTTATGAAACTGGACAGGAAGCAGCTTCTAGTTTAACGCAGCACATTACTGCAGAGTCTGGTGTTAAACAGTAATGATTTAATAAGTATGAAGATTCATAACTAAATTCATAATGCCTTGGGCTAAGTGAGGATAATTACACCATGATTTGTGCCCTGTGCCACAACTGGATGGGAATGATTCATATTTACTGAAAAAAAAAACCAAAGCTGGTATCAGCAGGGAGGCGTCGGGTGGAGAGAGGTGCCCGTCCCTCAGGTCTCCTCTACCACGACCCACAGTCCTCGGGGGCTACTGGCAGCTGCGTGGCTGGCGGTACCAGGCAGGGCATAAATCACCGGATCTGAGAGCGCTCGGCAGCACCTGCCTTGGCATCACCCGCTTTGGCACCGCCCACTGTGGCAGCACCTGCCTTGGCATCACCCGCTTTGGCACCGCCCACTGTGGCAGCACCTGCATTGGCTCCAGCTGCTTTGGCACCGCCCACTGTGGCACCTCCCACTTTGGAACTGTCCACTTTGGCACCACCCACTGTCACATCACCCACCTTGGCTCCAGCTGCTTTGGCACCACCCACCCTGGCACCGCCGCCGTCTCTGAATGGTACAGCCCCCTGCCAAGGTCTTTCTCTGGAGCCCCCCCACCAGGAGAACCTGCTTCACATTTTGTGCATCTTCTAAACGCAGCCTTAAAGGGGAACACACCACAGATGTGGACCCCCCCCCCTCACCTATGCCCCCAGTATGCCCAGAAATGCCAGCACACTTCACACGTCCCTCCCCTAGCTACATAAGCATGGGAGGGGGGCATGAACAGAGCTCCATCCTGGCATTTGAATTACCTTAGGAAGGGTCTGCTGCTTTCCTGTTTGTTAACTGACATTTCTCTTTGTGTGGCTGTAATCCCAATCCTCCCTTTGGTTCTGCATGCCTTCTGAGACTAAGGAAATAATATCCAAATTATACACCGCATATGCATGGCGACAAAAGAAAGTGAACGGACTTTGAAACATGACTTCAGTGAGCCCTACCTATCCAGCTCCTCAGAATAAAGTTCCGTGATTCTGTCCTCTAAAACATCAATGAGCAGAAGGCAAGTATTTCAACTGAAGTTTTCAGCCACAGAATATTTTTAGGTTCCTATGTCACAGTTCATTAGCATAAATTAGCATCTTCTCAGTGATTCAATGTAGTGGACAGTTGTAGATTTCTTTATCGAAGTCCTCAACTATTCATCCTTCATCCAAATTCACTGTGCATTGGATATTCTCTTAAAGTGAAGTTTATAGGCAAAATATCATGTGAAGTTTTCAGCTGCAGCACCGGGCTGATGTCTAAATCACAGTTTCCATAGTTACACGACAGTTAAGAAGCAGCAGAGTGTTAGAAGACTATACCAGTGGTCTGAGTGGATGAAATGTACGGAATTGAAGTGCCGTCTGTCTGGTGCATAATGCAAGCTTTGTACGCTTGTAATATGCTTGCTAAATGGATCCGATAGATGCCTTTTAAGAGAGATCTGGCAAAGAGTGTCATTCAGCTGGAAATTTGCAGGCTATATAATGTGTCCAGATCGCTGTCTCTTTACATCCTGTTCGGAAAGAATACCTCCCCCAAATTCAAAACAGCGAGGCGGATTTCGGCAGCAAACTGTAACAGAGCCGTGGTTATCAGTGGACAAACCAAATGGATTGTCTGCCTTGGGGGCACCCGCAGAATTCTTGCTCGTGGAACGCACACCGGTGATACGCGGTCAGATGGGCCCGCTGTTACGAGTGAAACAAAAATATTTTCATGGTATTCGGGTAATTTGAGGGCGAACAGATAAAATGTGAGCGTGTAAAATGCGCCGGGCATCATTTTGTCTTATTAATATTTGCATTTGAGTCAGGCTGAATTATAAACGTGATTTGTTCCTATTTTTAAGTATATGGCTTTTTAGGTCATTGCTAGAAATAAAATAATAGGCTAATGGGTTTCGAGAATGAAGTCATCATATTTTGGGTATAACCTTTTGTAGAAATATTGTGACTCAAACTCAAAATAATTTGAGAATATTGTGCTGCTAATAGGGCATGCATCGTACATGTTTGGCATCCAGGTGTGGGTGATACTGGTGTACCCCCACCCTTACCCTCCCCCCCACCCCCCCATGAGGCCCAAC
>JAODUD010000041.1:11857094-11868052 GCA_026784285.1 Stomatorhinus walkeri | reverse complement strand
ACAACCCCCCCCCCCCCCCCCCCCCCAATCCATATGTAGACTAAAACAGTGGCTTGGATGGTTCAGGAAATGATGCCTTTTTATGTCCGTCCATAATTTGCGCAGCACTCTCCATGCCTGCCCGTGGTACCGCGAGACATTCCGCAGGTACCTCCCCTTCAGGAGGTTCATGGAGAAGAGCATTCCCCGCTAGATTAGCCGTGCCTTTGAACGCTCGTTAAGCGGTTTATTCTTAATGAGAGGAATGTTGTGGAGGCGCCTTGGGGGTTGGGCATCCGGACCTGCTTAGTCCTCGCCGTCCCCGGTCACACGGCGGATGCCTTTCAAGTGGGCAGCGTGCTGTTAATCACTAACTAGTGTCGCTTTGATTAGCATTCCTGCGACTTTAATGCGCCTTGATTAGGCGAGCGGTGCTCTCTCCCAAACTGGCGAGACCTCCACCGCGCTGTCGCACAGGGTGTCACTAATGATCTGCTCGTGAGCAAATCTGCTCATTGATTACACCGTAATAAGCACCAGGACAATGCTGAAAACTGCCGCATATGTCACAAGGACATCGTCAACAATGTATCGAAATGCGTCTGCTTATTTCAATGGAATTTTTCAACATTTCTGTACAAAATAAACTATAACGGGAGAATGAGAAAGTTAAGCAGTAGCTGGTTTTGGGCGTATGCTCCGTGATTTTGTTTTTTGCTCCAAGGACCCAAGAATTGACTTTCTTTGCCCAGTAGCTATCTTACGTTGCTATCTTACGTTGCTATCTTAGTAGCTATCTTACAGTAGCTATATTATGTTGTTTGAGAAGAGCGACCCTCAATATCTAATGAAGTTGTCAGCCATCAAAGACATGTGCTATATGTGTGGGAAATGGCAGAGTCTGTAAATAGCCCATTGAGTGGACGGGCGGTTTTGATGTTTCATTGGTCTGTTTTTTTTCCTGATTAATTAGCTCTGTTTTATGAATGAGCAGGATCACAATGTTGTTGTCTTACTACTTATACCTGTTTTTTTTTTGTTCTTTGGAGATTGTGGACCAGGAGGAGCTCACCTGCTGGGGAAGGAGTGACTGATGTTTTTTATTTTTATTTTGGTCTAACAAGTGGTGCTTTCTGACTCTTCCCTCACCACAAGTAGCTCGGAAGGTCACTGACACCCATCAAATCAGACGTTTAGGTCAAGGAGGTTTTTTTTATTTTTCGATCTGTCATGGAACATGCCGGGGACGTCTGTGGTCAGATGCACCAGGCTTTCTTACCAACCATCCGCATGGTGCGAGCCCTTCCGCGGTATGGCGCCCCCATGTGCATTAAGCAGGTGCCGCAGTTCCCTGCCGCAGATACGCATCTGGCCAAACGCGGTCCCCGAAGTGCGGGGTGCCTGTTGTTATGGTAACCAGGAGTGTGCGAGCAGACTTTTTCATGCGTCGCTCAGGTTAGGTTCCTGTTGTGTCTCTCAGCAGCATTTTAATTTATAATGCGCAGTCTGCTAAGACAGTCGCAAAAAGGATTTTTTTTTGTTCTTTTTTTTTTACCCCAAACTTCAGAAAAGTCTGAAGAATCTGTCTTGGCCTTTGGTTTGACCCTTAGCTTACCTCCAAGAAAACTTTAGCGGCATAAAAACAGACTTTTGATAGACGCAAAACAAACATATAAGAACAGTATTGGCACCTATGATATAGTTACTAATGTGTGTAATTTTACAGCTAAATGGAATTCGTAGCCTAGCAATCGGACCTGTAAAATGTATACCCTTTGAAGAATTATTCACATTTAGTGTTGAATATGGAAACGCCATGATGTCTGTCTGTATACTGTATATAGTTAGCAATATTATGTTTTTATTTGGATGGATGGATGGATGGATGGATGGATGGACGGACGGATGAGCTGGGGGCTTAGAACAGAACAAGTACATGACCCATTTATGGTATTGGGTGCACGGAGTTGTGGTCTGTCAATTGTAAACATGCATGTAAATAAGGCTTCGGCCTAACCTGAGATATTCCTAGTTGTTATGTTGATGATCATGGCTGCTGTGATGATGATTAGAGTGACTACGATTATTTTTTGAAATTATATTTAGTCTCAGAAAATGGTGTGTGTTTGGGGGGGTCAGTCCAGGGCAAGAGGAAGAGTTAGAGGCAGGGGTGACAGCAGGGATTATTCAGTGGGGTTGCCCAGGGGAGGGTAATAATTTTCATGGGGTGACACAAACACCAAGGCATATTATTATTATTATTATTATTATTATTATTATTATTATAGTCCAGGGTGTCTCCCTGCTTTGAGTCAAGTGCTTCCCGGGACCGACTCCAGGAGCACCATGACGGGTTTATAGAAGACAAATGATAATATTTTGTGAAATATGAACTTTTTAATGACTACGATAGAAAAAGGGCCCATGGCTGGTGTAGTGATTAAACATTTCTACCGGCTCGTTCAATTCCCAGAAGATGTGCCCGTCAGCATGGTATTTAACCCGGAATGCATCGGTAAAAGGCCGGCTGTGTGAATGAGTACAAATCTGCGAAATCCCTTTGGATTAAAGCACCTGCCGAGATCATATATAGCACAAAGTGTCATATATTATTGTGGCCAGCAATAATAACAGCTTATTTAAACTAGGAACAAGTATGTTACGAAGCCTTCGTTCGGAGAGTGCCCGTTTTTGTAAAGCAAAATAGCCAAATCATTTGCTAAAAATGAAATAATATAATAATATATAATATAATATATTTAGTATAATAAATATAATATTAATATATTTTTATGAATGGACTGGAAATGTTGGTTTCGATGTTCAAAAATCTGGAACAAAAAATCTGAATCTTCTCCATGCGGTGACCTTCATTTTCCTTTTGATATCCACCATAATTTTTGTATCATGGTCAATCTTTATATGAATTATTCAGGGCCATGAATGTCAGTGGAGCGACCGAGTTCCAGGTTACAGTGACGCCTCGGGATGGTTCTGTACTACGGGTCGCCCAGGTTTAATGATCTTGCTGCACCATCTCTGCTGTGTATCGAAATGCCAAATGGGTCAAGTACTCCAGCCATCTTTCTGTTCTGGCACACACACCTGTCGTACTGACTGAGGACCGTAATGTGCACAGCTTATAAATATAAAATCCTTTGCAATTTATTGTAGACTCCTCAAGTCAGTGATTTTAGCTGGCCGCATAATAAACTCGAATCCGCCGCTTTCTCCTCTCAGAGATGTCACATTTGGCTGTAACCACTCAGCAACGCAACAACTGCTTCAGGTCCCTTACTGCCGTAAGAGAACCACTTAAAGTAATTTATATTCCTGTTAGATGGGAGCTGTATTTCCATATCCAAATAAAGTAATTTCATCAAGACCGGAAATGATGGAAATTAAGGTTAAATTCTCAGCTTAGCTGGTGGCTGGTTTCATATCCCGCTCTTACCCCTTTAACGTGATTGCTTGAGAGTCCTTTATTATATAATTTCATAATGTATATAGTGCTTATCTGAGTCAGAGATGATGTGATTTTAAGTGTTGCTTCAATGTGAAAAGGTGTAATGACTTTTGGGTCTTGAGTGGTTCATGTTGGTTCTTAGTCTCCCCGTTTAGAGTTCTGAATAAAGGGTATTATCATATTTGTCATTAAAACAAGAAGGTACCATTTGTGACTTTGTAGGGCTGTTGCGTGGTGTATTTAGGATATTTGGTAACACTTTACATTAACTGCGCCTTCCTTATGCGTTCATAGAACATTGAAGGATATTAAAGCTGTTAACGTATGTTCGGATGTTAAGGTGTACTTGCACGCTGCTTATGAATGATCTACGAATACATTATAGAGCCATTATGAGAGGGCAGTTAATGTAAAGCGTTACCGAATATTTTTGGATTTCATTTTAAAAGCGATTTCTTCTGAATATTGACATGACAGGAATGACTCAGACTTAGAAAGGTTGTATTAGAGGATATTTCCAGGCTTCACACACCTTTTTTTCTCGTTGAGAGTGTGTCTCTCTTCAGTGTTGCATTCTTTCCCAGCATGCACCCATATAAGTGCGCGGTAGGTGGTTATGTTCATTTTTGTCCTGATCTTTTTGTTTGCATAACTGTGCCCCATTTTCCAAGGGTGACAAGAGGTCAACCACCATTAGTCCGATCCATTCCCATCAAGGGATGCCTTGTGGCCTTCTGAAGCTATCTCAACCACTTTGTCCAACTCGGAGAGGCCCGAAGTCCTTCATTTCCTGTCTTGTCCACTTCCGAGTAACTTCCTATGGTTTTCAGGAAGTGATGCAATGACAGTGTCCACGGCAGTGTTTCATTCGCTGTGAAAGAGCATCGTTCCTTCCATGTTTCTGTGACACCTCATCACAGGACAGACTTGGGGAATTGGCTTCCAGTGCCTGTTCTGCCCCCGGGTTAAGGAGTGTTTTTGGTCTGTCAGACAAACCAGAGAGTATCAATGCCTCATGTTACAGTGACTGACTGCCTCGGCCTCAATTCTTCCTCTGCGTTTTCCGTCATGTCCTCTGGGGTCTTGTCCACCCTGATAATTTATATCGCCCGGCTCAGCTTTCCAGGTGCCGTAAAGCCCCACGTCACCATTCATCTGCAGCCTTTTGTGTTGACAAGGACATAAAAGCTTTGGTATAAACCTCCTCTTTATTATTCATGAACTGCCTTACGTCCAAGCTCTGGTGGTCTTGTCTCCCCCAGGTCCTCAGGGGACGGTCTCGAGCGCTGATATGTCGCGTTCCTCCACACGGCTGCGCACGAGAGTGTGAGGCGAACAGCCAGGAACGACGTGCCGCTTGTTGCTACCATTCAGCACGGCTGCACCATCGACAAGGAGCTTCCCCCTCTGTTCCTGCAACGCCGTCTCTGCCAGGGGTGAGAGGAGGGTAGAGCCTCGGTTCAGCAAATTTGAGGCAGGGGATCCGACGGCTGCCCTATGAACAAACTTGGGTAGTAGCGACGGGGCACGAATAGCCTAGGATTGCATCATACGTTTAAACGAAGGCAGCAGACTTCAGGGGATGTGAACCGATGTCCCAGCCCTCCTCCATGGGGACCTCCTGCCGGAGTCATGGTGCCTGTCTTCCGAAACCGTGCCGCGTCTGGGCTGGAAGCATGTCTGGGAAGGTGCTGCCCCTGTTATTCTGTTTTTTACCCTAAGATTTTTTCCTCAGCATTCAGTTGCAGATGGTGCTTATTCCGGGAAGCTGAAGGATCTCAGTTCTGGCCACTCATCCAAAAGACTTTCAAAATACACCAACTTTGGATTTAAAAATATTTCAAAAAAATCTTGTTCCTGTTGAAAAACAGAAAAAAACATCCTGGAATACTAAGGTCAAAATCCTTTCCAAAATACAAAATTTCAAAGTTAAAAAAAATTCATCAAAGGCAACATGGGGTAAATCCTTGACTTGATATTCATCTGAAACCTGAGGGTAATATTTAAGGTTTCAACCAAATCCTTAAAACTGAAAATATATATTTTTTTTCAAATATCTTCATTTGCTATAAAAGACAGCTTGTGACCCTCAAAGGGGCAAAATATTTCCTGAATCGTTTTTAACACCAGAAAGACATCCTGCTTAAATCCATGGCGTTAATTCCGTGGGGACAGCCCAAACAGTGGAATAAAATGTGGGCATGATTTTACGGTGTGCTTCACAAAGCCTGCTGGGAAATGTGCCCTACTTCCTGAATGATAATGCTGTCGTCAAAGGGCTGACAGCTGTGTAAAAGTGACCGTGCATGCCACAGGAACATGGACAGTTTTGACGACCGTTGTCCAAGTAAACGTTTTTCCTGGTGAGGAGAAAATCTCTTTTTTTTCGCCCCTGCCCCCGGACAGTTGCGTTGACAAGCTTCCTCGTGCTGTTTTCATCTCTGTCTTGGAGAGAACGGTTCACCCAAGCGCATGCTGCTTCTGAGCCGAAGCAGGGGTCACGGGCGATAAATGGAGGCGCAGAGGAGTTTCGGTTTTGACGACATGCGGCATGCGGCCCCGCCTCTGAGAGAAACGGCAGCCTGCAGGAAGTTCTCCATAATGAAGCAGCCCCAGAGAGATCAGAGATGACAACTGACAAGTATTTCTTTGCAAATGAATGACCTTGCGTTTGGCTCGGGGGAGCTCGCTCATGTTTAACAGTTAGTTGCATTTAATTTGTTCGCTGTCATGCCACGACTCTCGGACGTCTCTACTGCCGTACGGAAGAAAGACCTGCTGAATGCCACAGGCTCCTGCTGTGTGTGTGTGTGCAGATTTAAACATGTTTGTGTGTCAGTCCTATATATGAATGTGTGTTAGGAACGGTGTGTGTTTGGGCTGTGAACGACATACTTTCAGATGCTCAGGGATATTTTTTCCTTTCAGTTATAAATCAGAACAAGCCGCAGTGAATCTATAACTCAAAAACACTAATTGTGTATTGTTTTTCTTTTATGGGAGCAAAAATATATTGATGATAAAAAATAATTGCGAAAGACTGGTCTTCTTTCCATATTCATGAAGAATAAGAGACGCTTTGGGAGCCCAGAGAGGGCAATAATCTTCACACTCCTCAAGCTGGTCATTTGGAACCTGACCTGTGTTTTTTTCTGTTTTGTCTGTTTATTTTTTTTATAATACTCAGTTGTCATGAAATTTATTTGCGTATGAATCTACATCACTGGCGTTTGTTTGGTCCGTCCGTTCCGGGCTCCTGAGAGACATGAGAGTACGCTGAGAACGCGCTGTGAACGCGCTGAGAACGCGCTGAGAGCACACTGGAGTCAGGTGCCGCATTCCTGCAGCGTGTCTGTTCCTGCGCCGTGCAGCAAGGATGCTCACATCACTCTGTCTTCCATGGCATTTGCTGAAAGTGAAAAGAAGCAGCTGACTGCGTTCTCCCCCATACGGTCTCTGCAGACATCTTGCACGTTTACATTTTTATATTTCTAATAGTTTTTACACTTTTTACCCTTATAGCGGCAGTATATTAAATAACTTTGCCGTGAATCAGAAGGCTTCTTTTTGTAGATTTTTTGTGCCGCTCCTCGGTGCGCATGTCCTTTTACAGTTAGCTGATTTTAATTTGTTCGTCGTCTTCACCTTCTGTCATAATGGGTAAAGACGCTGCTAAAATCCGCAAGTTCCCTCTCAGGAGAAGTGTACGTGTGAGTGCGCGCGCGTGTGAGTTTGTGTGAGCATGCGTGCGTGACAGAGAGAGCGAGAGAGAGAACATGTGGTAAAATTTTTACTACTTTGCAGCCTAACTGAATGGATGAATAAATATGGTGCCTTCTGCTTTTACCCATCCTTGTAAATACAGCCAAGCTCCTAACGACAGTCATGAATTCCATTTTGCTTACGCACATGTCCAAGCTCATCTTTTTTAATCCTTTCTCATCCTCTGAAAAGGCTCCCTTATTTTTCCTTATTCCTTATATGTCATGAATTATTGAATAAAAAAGATGCTGTGTGGTTTAATTATTCTGCAATACAAGTTGGCTTTGGAGGTTTCAGTAATGTACACGGGCCAGCATTCAGGGTCTACACACACACAGAGTCTACCACACACTGAGGTTCTACATTTACATTCAGGGTCTACACACACACTGAGGGTCTACCACACACTGAGGGTCTACATGTACATTTAGGGTCTACACACACACTGAGAGTCTACCACACACTGAGGGTCTACATGTACATTTAGGGTCTACACACACACTGAGGGTCTACCACACACTGAGGGTCTACATGTACATTTTGGGCCCACACACAAACTAAGAGTCTACCGCACACTGAGGGTCTACAAGCAGAAAGAGGGTCTACACACACACTGATGGTCTACTTGCACACTGAGAGTCTACATCACATTGAGGATCTACACACACATTGAGGATCTACGTGCTCATTGAGGGTCTACATGCAGAAAGAGGGTCTGCATATCTGCAGACAGGACAGAGGTGATACAGACCACTCAAAGCCTATTGTCCATCATACTACCCCCTTGCATCCTGTATTCTAGTACTTTACTTTGATGGTCAGAAAGAATATGAACAAATTCTGATTCCATACTATGTGTTATTTACCCCATGTCTCATGAAATGTCATCGCTGTCGTCAGCATGAACTCAAACTCACCTCTGTTAACTGGATCATCATCAGCTCATGGCGATAACATGCCTGCCCACCAGGGGGTGACATATCTTGTGCACGTTCGATATGGGACACACACACACACACACACACGGCAGCCATTTGAATTCAGGCTAAGGTGAGAAAGTGATAAAATGATCCCTTTGTTTTATAATTCATTCAAGGGTCTGGCACTCAAGGTATTCATAGCTGTTAATTGATGTCATTTTCCCTTTTATTCCACTCTAAGTTGCTGGAGGGATCCATTGCCCTTGTATTTCTGTTTTTTGGGTGTTTTTTTCCTGTTGAAATATTTGAAATACATTTTTTTCTGTGTGAATGGCTTTTACTTGTATTAAATAACGCATTCTGACCTTTTCGATTCAAAGTATTCCCAGAAAGTGCTCTACATTCCTCAACCCCCCCACCCCCCGCCTCTTTCTTTCTCTGTCTTACACAGCTAGCAACATGGGACTCCGCCCTAGGGCTGAACGGAAGCCTTAAAGAGAGCCGGATTGAGAACGGGATGCAAGGAGTGACTGTCAGGGTGGTAACACTGCTGGTATGCTATGCTAACTACTTCCCACAGGATGCTGGAGCGCAGCGCTTCCGGGACCCTCCACGGCGGCTGACCGTGTTCCTGTTTAGCATTTGCTTCAATTATAACGGCAACGAACCCCATGGCCATCTTGATTCATTCTGCAGCTAAACTCAGTTCCCCCTTTTGAATGGTTTGTGCTTTGTAGCATGATTATGCTAATACTAAAACAGGGCCATTCTGTATTTCCACTGTGACATCATGCTCATTAGAGAAATTCTATGTCATTTTAACCACAGAGCAGTATGTTGCGGGTGCCTAAAAGCATACTGAATGCCATTTTATGATATATTTCCCCGATTGCCTCAGTTTAAGATGGAAAAAAATGCATTTTTTTTTTGCTGGATAGGAGGATCCCTTTGTCATGGTAGCCGAAAATATTCTCGGGCAGCCCAAGAGGTACAAAGGCTTCTCTATCGACGTGCTCGACGCTCTGGCAAAGATCTTAGGCTTCAAGTACGAGATTTACCAGGTGCCGGACGGCAAGTACGGGACACAGCTGCCTAACGGGTCATGGAACGGGATGATCGGGGAGCTCATCAACAAGGCAAGGCCGTCACAGGGGTATCCCCATAGCGCTAAATATCGATATCAATGAATCAACGAATCAACGAATATTGATATTAGCATGCTAACGCTGCTCCTGCTAATACCAACGACAAGTGTCGTTGCGATTATGATTTTAATTACGACGACCCATATTGAGGGGGGGCTGAGTGAACATTTCGATTGCAGTAGTTTTTCTCAACCCCATCCTCAGAGAGCCCCCAGTCCATATTTTTGCTCCCTCCCAGCTCCCAGCACACAAAAACCAAACAATCAAAAATATAAAATACCTGGTACAGGCATGCTGGGAGCAGGCAGGCAGGGAGTGAAATCGTGAACCGTCTGGGGGTCCCTGCGGACTGGGTTGAGAAACACTGACATACGGTTGCTGGAGGAGCCTTACCGAAGTAACCTCAAGAAGGTATTTAACCTTGAATTACACCACTGAGTTTGATATAACTTCAGTTCGGCTGCCTCCTGTTGGCTCTTCATTGTTTTCGGCAAACGTTAACCAGGACTGCATGTTATTACTGCCCCCCAGAGGGCGGACCTGGCAGTGTCGGCCATCACCATCACACCCGAGAGAGAGAACGTGGTGGACTTCAGCAAGCGCTACCTGGACTACTCCGTGGGTATCCTGCTGCGGAAGCCCGAGGAGAAGATCAACATCTTCTCCCTGTTCGCCCCCTTCGACTTGGCGGTGTGGGCATGCATCGCGGCAGCCATCCCCCTGGTGGGCGTCCTCATCTTCCTGCTGAACCGCATGCAGTCCGGCCGCTCCCAGAACCCGCCCGGATCCCACCAGGCGCCGCTGCCTTCCGTCTCCAGCTCCCTGCACAGCGCCATCTGGGTCGTCTACGGAGCCTTCGTCCAGCAAGGTGTGAAAGGCTCTTAGAAGGCTAGCATGCTGGTCACATTCTGGTTAGCCGCAAGTGCCACACATATGCCGACTGTAGTATTGCATCACATGAACATCTATAATTTAGCCCCAAAACCCCTAAGCATATTTTTCTTTTTAATATTTATGTCTCCCAACTTCCTGCTGATGAGGTTTTTTAGTTACTTGAATTCAATCAGCGAATAGCCTTTGATGCCATTGTTTCAGTCCCTGTCCTCTGAATAATATTCCCATCATAATATTAGAATTGTATCCCCAATTCGGCATGTTTTTTTCTTTTTTAAAATTATTATAGATATGTCCCCTTTCGGTGACTCATTTGCATAAAACTAAACGTGATGTCTGGAATTCTAATTTCGGCAAATCGCTGTAACAAGCGTCTTACACCTGGTCCAGAGGGGGGTGTTGTTTTTCTTTCTGGTTGTTGGCAGTCGTCCATGATAGAGGGTCTCTTTGATAGATACCGGCTGGTTCCGGTTCCAGAATGGCAAATCTGAATGAAAGTCTACTTCAGCAACAAAGCCCAGACCTTCAGCTACCTTGCAAGATAATTAATATTAACTGTACATTTTACATTGACGTAAACCACAGACCTGGGCACGCTGTCGTACTATATTCTGACACTGCATTACCACCAACAACCAGAGGAGGCGCTGAAACACCCCAGCGCCCCTACTGTCAGCAATACTGTTTTTTACATAGGCACCCATCCTTTGACTTCTGGTACCTGAATTTTAACCAATGCATTCAATGCTAGCATTAAGGATATAGATTTTTTGGGGGGGGGGGGGGGGCATG
>JAODUD010000041.1:11796950-11807735 GCA_026784285.1 Stomatorhinus walkeri | reverse complement strand
GATGGAGTTGGATGGGACAGGGTGGATATGGCTGGGGCAAGATGGAGTTGGATGGGACAGGGTGGATATGGGTGGGGCAGGATGGAGTTGGATGGGACGGGGTGGATATGGGTGGGGCATGATGGAGTTGGAAAGGACAGGGTAGATATGGCTGGGGCAGGATGGGACAGGATGGATGTAATAGCACCCAGGGCACCCTGTTTAGCCTTTCTGGGGGTCTGATGATGCACACCTACCCCAACGACTCACCAAACGACTCTCCTCATCTCTGACATTACAGACCTGCTCACAGTGCTAACAGTCACCTGCTGGATCGAACTGTAACTATAGATTAACCGTTTAAGCTCATCACCCAAACAAACGCATCCAACTGCTTCCAAAGTTTGTTCATATTCAATCTACCATTCTTAACCTTATTGCCATTGAATGTTGCCATGGTGTGGAAAAATTCCTATTAGGCTGGATCAGATCTTATTGAAACCAGGTTTTCATTAGTGAATTTCCAGTAAATTTTAGACAGAAAGTGCAACAATTTATTTCAGAAATACTGATGTTTTTCTCCTAATTATATAAGATGGGCAGACACCTAGTCCTCTGTGAACTTCAGGATTTTCCTTTAATGACGTACAGATGGGATCACCTACCAGACAGCCTGATCCCCTGGACTCTCAACTGTTGACTTCTCACTTCATAATTTCTGAAAACGTCTCAAGGAAGGAGAGCCACTGGTGGCGGAAACTGCATCTATGCCACTTCATTTTACGCTTGGTAACCTGGATCACACTGCTAACTGGCTGAGACCAGTTGGTTTTCTTAAGACATAAAATGCATCCTAAAAAATGTATTGCGGATGTATCTTACCCAAATACGCGGCATAGATACTGTAAGGCGAGAATTGTAGCCCCTTATTCTGTGCCTTTGCCACTGTCCCGTCCAGCTGTTTGAATGTGAGATTATCCCTAGCTATCAATACTTTTTAAATCTTTAGTCAAATATTTTTTAAATCTTAAAACCTGTTTTTACTGTTTCAGTTTTGGTTCAATTTTATCTCAGTTTTATTGTGTTTTATTTTTTGTATAATGTGATATCTGTTTTTATTCTTTTATTTGTTTTACTATTTTGATTTACAGCACTTTGGCATGACATACATTATGAATGTGCTGTATGAATAAAAATGATTGACTTGGCTCTATGCAGGGGCGCCTCTTCAGCTTGCAATTTGAAAACTAAAATGAAAACTTATTTTTATTCCTTACCCTTTGAGGGGATTGAAAAAAAAATATATATATATATATTTTAGTGGATTGCCTGTTTACATGTGTTTTTTTATTCGTTATTTATTTACTCAGTACAGCCGTGGTATCCGGACTTTGATGGATGGACCCATGATGGATTTGTTGAATAAGCCATAAGTGCGCCCCCTGTGATGGGTTGGCACTTTGTCCTGGGATACTCCCTGCTTTGTGTCTGTTGTTTGTAGGCTTTACTCCAGATCCAAGTGACCCTGCATAGTATAAAACCAGGGTAATCTTATCTAGAAAGGGCCGCTGTGTGTGCGGGTTCTCGCTGCAGCTCCATAATTAGATTACTAATCAGACGAATGATTGGCTGAAGAGTCCTCACACCTGGGTTTGAACAGCTGACCTAAAGGTTACCCCTAAAACTGGCCCTTTGAGAAGTAATCTGCCCACCCTTGAAGGAAAGATGAATTAATGTTTCTGATACGGTTATAGGCATAGTGGTTAGCAATGTGGCTTCACTGCTACAAGACTGGAGGCTTAATTTCCAGTTATGGTTGATGTTTCTCTCATGTGTGGTTAAATGGAGAACTAGACAAACTGGTCATTGAATTCAAGTTTGTGTTTTCTGGTGGATTGATACCCCTGCCTAGTGTCCTGGGATAAGCTATCAACTCACCACAGCCTTGTACTGGATATGTTTTTATGAATGATGCGTGGAGGGATGTTTTTATAGTGATTTTCAAATATTTTGAGAGTCTGGGAGGCCCTAGCTCCTGTAAGAGCTGAATCATCGATAATTTAGCAACAGCGGAGGAATCTGAAAACCAAAGTACTGTTACAGACAGAGATTAAGTATCAGACACAGAAAACTCTGAAATTTCAAAAGCTGTTACTTTTTGATTTATTTATACAAGGGAATCAATAGTGAAGAAATCTTGGAAGAAAATTATAATTTTATATATTTTGTTCTTAATCACACAGAATAACTTGATTCCATTTTTTTTGTGACTAGCAGATTTCTTCCCGGCAATACAAGTTACCTTTTTAGTTATTTGTTTTTGTTGTAAGTTTTTGTGAGAGGGGTGGGTTCAGACTTTTAAGAATAAAATATGTTATTTGTAGTGTTATTTAGGTTTTCGCTGGAGTATTTGACGTGAAATATTGAGTTAAAGAACATCCTACAGAAGAAGCCATGAAATTAGCCCAGCTTAACCAGTCGTTGTACCCAAGGATGGATAACAACAAACTTTCCAAGTTAATTGACAGTTGGAGCTTAAATGCTCACAAAGGTGAGTCTTTTTCTCAGTGACTGAAGGGCGGCACCAGCTGTTGTTTAGACTGTAGCGTCCGGTACGCCAAGGATCCAAGACGAGAGCGCTCCAGCCTTCGGCACCGGCTGCCAGTCTGCCCGGTCCATTTAATTAAGGTTTCCTGTCATGGGCACTCAGAAATCAGCGGAGGGAGATAGAGAAAGTAAGAGCGAGGAAAAGAGAGAGAGATCTGAAATGTAGGGCAACTGCTACGAGCTCGGTAAACGAAACAAATCCAAAGTTACATTAAAATCGAAGCCAAAACAGAGACCTTTTAATATTTAAGTATATTAGTAGGTTTATATAATGAGAAAATAAATTTACCAGAGACAAATTCTCTGACACCGTCTTATGTTTTAATATTAATATCTGGAACCAGAATATGCTACTTGTGTGTGTCCAAGAGAATTTGTTTGCCAGAAGAAGTGGGTGAATATTATTTGCACCAAATTGAAACCAATCATTTAAAATGTTCCAATTTCCCAAGTACAAACAGCATATTTTTTTAAATAATCCATTTAACTATTTAAAAATAAAACAATATGACAGAACCTCAAACATTTAAATTACGTAAGTACCTCTCAGGGTCATAAAGCAGTCTAATAGTGTCGCTGCCTGCCGTCCTCAGATACAGCTCTGATCTGCAGTTTCAAAGTCCAAACAATGGTTGTTGTTTTTTGTGCACGTCTACAGGACCTAATTCCTTAAGACAGAGGGAAGGCACAATCCCGGACTAACAGGGTGCCAATACGACTCTATAGTAAATCGAATCCTGATTTAACCATGTTTTTTCCCAATTACTGTAGAAAAACTCGCAAAAAGAGCACAAAATAGTAAGAGTTCATTTCGAGTTTAGGAGTCTTTTAATGAGACATACAGCAGCCTCCCCATGCAAGGCGATCTTAGTACACTATAAACATCCAACACCCTGTCAAGGACTTCCTATTGTAAATGAAGGTACACAAGCCTGACGTGGCTAAGAAACAGGGGTAGCCAAAGAGGTATTTGAGGTCTAACGGTAGAACCAAACCGGTCAGGGTTCCGATTACTGACAAAGGGCAAACTGAATTGATATGACACCTTCTAGCCAACAGTCCAGGCTAAATGCTTTTAGCATCAAAGCAATAAAATTTTAAAAAGACTTGTGGTTTCCAGTGAACCCAGTAGGGGGTGGTGTATAGATCAGCAGGTTAGGCCCTTAACCCCCTGAAACACTCCAGGGTTACTGGATAACCAGCCTGACCCGGTGCTCTCAATTGTGTGTGCGTCTCAAAGGACAGCATTATGGGATACATAGGAGAAAAAAGATAAAGCTTCTTTATTCATCCTGCTGTGTGAGGTACATGCCGCGCAGCACCCTATTCTTCTCCCAGTAAGTAACGGCTCCCTTTTCCACCTACAGCAGGGACACAGCGAAGTTTAACTTGATCCACGCTCTGTCCCTGTCAGCTTCAAAAAAGGTAGAACATCTAAAGTTTCCCCGATAAATCACCCTGAAGGCGGTGATTAATGGGCCCCTTTTCAGCATCACGCCGTGCCGTGTCAGACGCGGCAGAGCATCATTAATGATTATTCAGCCTATTTTTCTGGCTGATAAACTGGCTTTCTCCAGCGTTTTTTTTGTGCCCTTTTTGGAACAGGTTTTAATTAAAGATTCTGAGCTATTAGTTAGTTATTTTATATGTGATTATAGTTTCCCTCTCAAAACATTATTTACATTGATTCAGTTTCTCTTTGTTCATACATATTTCATGCAGATATTTACTCCACCATCCAGCCTCACATTCTGTTCTGTTGTTACTGCACCCTCTCACCCTCTCAGACACTGAACACCACGGGTGATTCTATGATTAGTTAAGTGGGAGGCATAGGAGGAGCAATAATTTATGCAGAGGGCCAACCTTATCCATCATTAGCCAATCATATGTTTTGAGACAGTGAGTGACAGGGGTGGGGAGGCACTCCAGGGGCCAATCAGCTTTCAGCTAGAGCCAGTGCTCCTGTGGTCCCGCCCCTGTATGTACCCCTCAATGAAGATAAGGTGATGGATGTTGACTCAGTGTGTCTCAGAACACTGAGCGATCATGGCGAATTCAGGATCTGAGCGTTGCTCCTGTGCTTTGCACGCTCCTAATTGTATAACTGCAAGGGTCCCAGAAGCCTAGACAGAAGATCTGGGGAGGATGTTGGACAACATCCAATTAATCAAGCAAGAAATCCAACTTAATTGTGTCACTCAGAGAGCATGAATTCGCCACTTAATGAGTAAAACATCAATGAACAACCTCATGAAAGAAAGCATTTCAGAGTCAGATGTTAAACAGGAAACACCGTCTTGTATAGTTAGGCACAGCTGCAAAGCATATCAACGCCATTCAAAGGTAAATTCCTGTGAATTTTTTTGTTCTGTTTTAACACCGCATTTGTCAATAAAAATAGCTCTACTGTGTGTATAAAAAGGGAATAAATTTGGGGATCGGGACAGAATTATTCAAACAAGTCGTGTCCTTGGGTGTTTGCAAATTGAGTCTTTCTTATTAGTCAGTATAGCTACGACATAATAGAGTCCTTTCAAGCGAGAACCTGAGACTTTTCAATGAACCACTAATGGGCTACAATAGCCAGGGGAGGCTGCTATTGGGCACGTCTTTTGGAGGGAAGCAGGAGGAGGCCCACTGAGCGACAGGCCCCATGTGGAGCTCACTCCACAGCCTATCCAGGAGGCCAACCAGAGGCACATCTGAGAGAGAAGCAGATGGAACTGGAACGGGTTACAAATCATGCACCCTATAAGATTTAAGCTTGATGAATGTAAGGCGGTATAAGGCATTGATCAAAGTCTCCACCTGGAGGTCTAAACTTTGGCAGATCATTGACACTGACCACCCCCCTTAGCCCGACATAGTACGGAACCCAAAGGTGCATTCAGACTCCATTTGTAGGAGGAATAAACCATTGCTGGGAGCTGAGGGGGGGGGATATACACATCAATTATTTACTTTTGCAGCCAACAACTGAAACCTAGCCTGAAATTATGTTATCTTTAAATACACCCTGGTTGTTTGGTTTCCCCAAAGTACTGAGAATGAATATAAAGCTCACTGACCACAAGAAAATACACTGACATCATCCCGGCTATGGTCTCCAGTCATTGGTGCCAGAAATGCTTTCCCCATTTTAGAAACACTTGTCAGGTTTTCCAGTCCAGAGAGTCATTACCAGGCAGTGGAGAGGTGCTGGGACTGTACAAAAGTACTGCAATTAAAAACAAAAACACATTCTGTTCCTCGACACGGATGTCACACAATGTGTGTCCAGGGCTTTCTACAAAAAAGCCTTTGATGTCTCATCGAGACAAACGTGCATGGCACTTCACGGATTCCCTCCAACTCTTCCTCTCAAATGGAAACACGCCACTCTTGAGACGTTCTTGATTTGCGTCCCGGGCAAAATGTCAGGGTCGATCGCTACTCCGAAGATCTCCGATCGGATCATTAGAAGTCAGAGAAAAAGCATTTGTGAACATGTTCATTCTCACACAGTTCTCTCTTTCTCTTTTCAGAAGAGGGTAATACGCTGATTTCATCCAGGTGCATGAATGTCAGAGCCGCCCTCTGTTATCTGCACTGATAACTATTCATCATCGTCGTCATGAACTGTAAATTCTGTTACACACCGAACAACACAATTTTATAACCTAATAAAAGTCAGAGGGAGTATTTGCAATTAGTTATAAATGAATGCACACTCATTAATTATAGTTACTAATAAAAATTAATAGCCTGGTGGGCGATGAGTACTACAATGCATTATGTAAGAGCTTTCAAAGGAGTTCCTGGTACAAAGGTGCCATTGTGCTCCAGTCTGACTTTTTGTTAGGTAACACTGAAGAGAATATCTCTGCCCAACCATAAATCTGTGCTGCGTTTCTTCCTAAAAATGTGCTGTCAAGCCTGGCCCACTTCAATGTTCAAGTTCTAACCTTTCATGGGTGTCGACAAGGAAGTATTAGCATATCTCACAGCAGCAGTAGCAGCAATCACGTGGCTGGCTATGACATCACATGGCTGTGGGGCCGAATGACATATATGTTACATGTGACGGTCATGCTCAAGGTGGAGTGACTGCCGTTGTATCCACAGCATCCATCCACACACCCATCCATCCATAACCACATCCACTACAAGATCATGGGTCCCTGGATCTTACCCCCAGGAGCACTGGGAAGACCCCAGTCGGGATGATTTGCCGTACCCAGAACCTAAACGTTTTTCAGGTATAACCAGCTGGAGGCTTAGGTTTGCAATATCTCCTCCCTACATGTTTAGAATGCTAAATCACACCCCTGAAAAATGCCTTGACCTTGTACAATTATTTGTCTACTTCAATATGCATTTTCATTACTATTGGACAATATCTGCCAACTGGCAGAAATGTCAATATGTCCGTATCTCCCCCCAGAGTCTTGTCTGCCTGCCGCGGGAGAAAATCCGATTCCGCGGCCAGCGATGGGATTTCCTGCTCCATCTAGCGGCTGAAGTCCTGCCTCTGGGAATCCCATGGAAGGGAGAATGGATCTCTCCAGATCTTTCACGTCAGCTCGTGGAGCAGACTGAGATTGTGCACGTATTCAGCACGTGAGCCGCAGAGAGGATGTGGCTTTTAGATTATACTGAGGAGACCGACAGGCATCTATGATGACTCACATCGCAGGCCAGCTTTGAAGTAGCAACAAAATGAACACCAAGCATTTCCTTTCTGCCACAGCACCTTTTTTTAAACAAAAAAAAAAAACAGTACAATCTGCTCATTAAAGGCAATGACCCCTTTCAGCTTGGGGGACCCTTTCAGCTGTCTGCATTTAATGTCCCAATTATAATTGAACGCTAACATCAAGGACAGATGGATATTGGGTTGAGTTGGGTCATTGCATGATGTGGCAGATTCCACTAGGGTGTGTGGTCAAGATGAGGTACAATCAAGCCACATGAGAGAAGCTTTTACTAATTTTTTTAAGCCCAATCAGCTTATTTACACTGCCGTGTGCGTATAGAAGTGTTTACCTCTGAAACTCCATAGCCACTTCATACCACAGGATAAGAGGCAGTTGAACTACTTTTCACTGATGCATAGAGTTCTAGATGCCCCACTTCATACTGAAAAACCTGACAGACGAAATCGCACAGGTGGGACGAGGGGGACTGAGTGAGACATTAACAGATGCATTGGGGAATTTCTGGTGGAGCGCCAGCAGCCTGTGAGACACACTCCGTTAAGCTGGAAAGGGCAAAGAGCCGCCGACATCGAGTTCTCCTCCATCCACGTGGCAGAGAAAGGCGGGGAGACATCTGAAGATACTAGCAATGCACCATCCAATGGGAAGATTTTAATATACCATTAATATACCATTAATATACCATTAATATACCATTAACATACCATTAATATACCATTAACATACCATTAATATACCATTAATAAAATGGCAGAGGATTATTCAATAAGGCGGAGTAGGCCGGAGTTTCATGCACTGTTAAAAGAAGCTCAAAAACCAGAAGTGAGAATCAGCGCACTGATATACAGGAAGATAAGAACGTCTACAAAGGCAAAAACAGAAGCAACTGCTCTTGGCTGGAGAGTTGGGCTAAAGGATGCCAGACACAGCTCAACACAGAGGTCTCTGCCTAATTAGATAGCAAGGCATATATCACTGGCATCGGAGACAGCGATGGTTCGCGGTGAGACACCGTGTCAAGGTGGCCACGCGCTTCAAAAGACGTCCGGACAAAACGAAATCGAACCTGTCAGCGAGTACAATCTGTCGCATATTTACGGCAGTGCTGCCTCGTCCGTTCTATGTCACGTCACAAAACTAGGGGGTGCAGTATGATTTTGATGTAGAGGCCTCATGCAGAGCGCAAAGTCATTTTAATACAAGGAGATGAACGTAAGTCATTTTAATACAAGGAGATGAACGTAAGTCATTTTAATACAGGAGATGGCAGCTCTGTTAAGATGGAAGTTACTCCCTTTATTAACTGTCACGATTGGTTTAATACTAGCAGCAGTGCAGACAGGGAAGCCAGCAATCTACACGACACAGTTACATGCTAATTGCATGGCAAACATTATACAGTTATGACATTTGCTATTTACAGAAATACACAAATATACATATTAATTTGCAGTACTTTCAGATTTGTGTGGTGCAGCACAAGGCATGCTGGAAACCACATAATTAGTCCTGTTGACCAGCCCCACGATGTCTTATTATGCTAGCCAATCAGGACAGTAGGTGAGATCAAAACAAACAAAAAAATTAAAATGTCTTAAGGACCCTACATAGGTGGTATCCCTAAGTCTAACTCGTTCATTTTGATTATAGGTTTTTATAAGGATTTTTAAGGCATAAGAGCTACCATAATTCATACAGAGGGGTCAACCAATAATACGTTCTGAATCAGTGAGTGACAGGGGAAGGGAGCCAATCAGCTTTCAGCTGGGTCCAGTGCCCTGTTGGTGTTAGCATGATCTGAAACTCTCAGGGGTGTGTTACAGACCCGCAAGAGAATGCCCCAACATACCCTCTGTCCCAATATGTCACAGATATCAGCCATCCGTCCTCCAGCGGCCGAGGAAGACAAAGGAGACTGACCTTTCTGTCACACTCAGGACGAGCGGAATTTGTCAAGCCCGTCGGGGCAAAGAGTATCCGCAGAAAGAGATCCACGGTGCGAGCTCCTCCCCGAACCTCAGCACTCCTTTCTGAACATCACTGCCTCGTTTGTTACCATTATTCAAACCAAACCAGCAGCAACATAGAAACAATGGAAACCGTATGACGCTGAATTTATAACCAACCGGTGAATTTATAATCAACCGAATTTCAAAACAATCATCAGAAAGTTTCTGCGAGTTACAACAGCATAATGAAAGTGACGGTAATAAAACAGGCTTACGAGCAGCGTCTATAGAAGCCTTGCGGGGTATTTCATCTGATCCCAGGTCAGCCTTCTAATGGTCTTCAAAGGACTGGGTCAGACCAGAGGCCCGAGCAATGAAAAAATGTCCATACTTCAAAGAAAATTTTTCATTTTAATTCCATTTTACTCTTAATCAAACAGTTCTAATTCTGCTTTATCGTTTCCCTCACACACACCTCCTTGAAATTTCCTAACACTAATAATTCCATACAATTACCAGCTCTAAAACTTGTGTTTACCAACCCTAATGAACACAGTGTTCTATCCTAGGGTTATTTTAACGAGTTTCCTCTGAATTACAATATTTGAATCATGATTTTATATTTGTCAGGTTAACTCCTCGGGATCCAGGCTGGCGACCCCCCCAGGCAGATACACGGTCCAGTCCCACCCTCCAGAAGTGGCCATCCATCTGCCGCAGCCAGGTGACATGTGGACGTGCCCTTGGCCTGGTCCAGCCTCTTGGGTCCTCGGCAATGAGAATCCCGCGAGCCGAATCACCCTCAGGGAAATGCACCATATTTTTGTTTACACTGTGACTTCGTCAGCATCAAACACTAACTGCTAATCAGAACAAAAGTATTATTTTCGCATACCATAATACTGCTTTTTTTCCAGCAGTGTATTTCTGGCAGTGGTACTGAGTATTTAAAAAAGAATCAATCTCACCATGACAGTTATATTATTACACTCTTAAAAAATAATAATAGCTGACAGAGGTGACAGCTAAATTCATACACGTTGAGTGACGTGCGAGTTGAACACGGGGACAACTTTCTGCAACCACCGGAGCATTCCTCCAGGGAAAAGATTTCATTGTACCGATAGCAGCCAATCATGGTTATCCTGGACAGCCTTAATTATGCACGCTTTATATGTCATGTTGGGATGAGATCAAATTATGTTTATCTGCCAGCCTTGATCTCAGTCATCCAAGATGGCCACATGCTGGCAGATGATCTCATAACCTGGATGGGTGATCTCTGATCAAACCAACATGAAGGAGGCCTGTAGAACCCAAGAGGACCTGCCAGCAGAACACTGAGTGAACTCCGCTAGGAGGATCTCCACTCCTGGGCTGGACATGATGCTACTGAAGATACAGTAGGCTGCGTCATTAAAGTCAGTTCCTATATTGCGTCATATTCGGCGCTATTGTGAAGGTCATGTGATGTCGAGCCTCCTAATGGGGGGTTATCCTTTGTTATAGAGAATATTGGGATATAATCCTAGTAGAGATGATAATATCCT
>JAODUD010000041.1:11746298-11764787 GCA_026784285.1 Stomatorhinus walkeri | reverse complement strand
CTCCAAAAACACACATATCCCACTTCACACTATCTCTGATGTGTCATCGACGTTACGCTTCCCCACAGCTTGAGAAGCTTGACTCGTCAAGAAGCCCATTCTAGATGAAGGAGGCTGTAAATCATAGAATGGGCCATTGTGAATAGTGTGGTCTTAACCCTGTTTAAGCTTTTGCATGGAAAAGATGAATCCTTGGTTAGTAGCACATTAATGTTATCGACGATGCACCCTGTAGTTTAAGGAGCAAAAAACTAGGAAATCATCACCTGGCCTGTATGCAGGGCGTGACATCAACTGAGATGCAGTTCATCAACTGCCAACATTTGGCATGAACAAGACTTAACAATATACAGCAAATTAACATTTAAATGAGTTTTTTCTTTAAGGTCTGTCAAACGCCAACAAACTGGGTCCCCTACACTGTGAAGAAACCAATTACGAAATGCAGAAAAACTACATACAACGCCGATGCCTATTGTAAAATCGGGCATGAACCCGATGAGAAAGCATTAGCTCATTGCTACTGAGGCGCTGAGCAAGAAGGCTAACGACGGATGGCTAACAAAACGCTGGAGAGGCTCGGATAGTATGCCGAGGACCTACAAATACAAGACCTCGAACGCAAAGTTAATCAAGGTCAATTTAAATTTGGGCTAAGTGGCAAGACTGCTGTACGATTTGCATATATGTAGTAGATTTGCAGTGTGTTCTTCTGAAGGATGTGCCAAAGGTCACAACACAACAATGCAAAGACGACTGCAACTCTAAAGCATACGAAGCCTAGGGGTTTGTCGATTGTCACGGATGGGGGAGGGGAGGATTAAAGTCTCACTATGTTCCGCCCCAGAAGAAAGCCATGTTCTCCACATGCCGACTCGGAGGTTAGCCTGACTCGAGTTGTCAAAATAGCTACTGCGACGTAAGCTACACTATAGTAAGCTAATTCACTGTCCCAAGTCCCAGAAGCTGCCGTGCATTTATTTAGCAAAAGCGTCACAAAATGGCAAACAACTACAGCTCAAGCGGGAGGGGAAGCTCAGACGAAACATGTCATTACTGCAACAGATCAGGTCACGAGGCTAAGTCCAAGAACGGGCCTTCAAAAGGAAAAAGGAGAATCTGCAATTACTGCCAGACAATTGAGAATTTCAGTGGCGTACATCGCTTAGACTTGAAGTGCGGCTATAAGTGTCAAATTGCCAATAATGATGATGTGTGCACACAAATGTGATGCAATTTTTTGTTACACAGTGTCCCAAAGCAGAAATGCGATGTCATTAATGACACCTTTGGACAGGCACCCACATGTACGTAGTGCAATGATCATCAGAGTTCCAATCAGATGCTTAGATAGGCCAAGTAGATGGATCAGCTATGTCTCTCAATGCATGTATTATTACACCTGTCACCCAAAGGCACCACAGTTCAGACAAATGCTCGGGAAGATTCTTAATTAGGGACAATGCCTCCTTCAAGAACTTTCTCCAAGGAGGCCCCATCGCCATACAAGACGGCCGACACAAAAGTGAAAAGGGCCACTGCACAGCCCCACGCTCGTGATTATCCTCAAGCAGCTCATTCTTCGGCTGCTGCTATGAGGTGCTGCCTGTCACAGCTCCTCAAGAGCTATACCTTCTAGCTGTGTTTGCCGGGAAACCTTGACAGCCGCAGAAGATCTTGCATTAGAGCGCGACAAACTCTTCTGAGTATGGAGCATGGAACTTAGGAGAATGGCACGTGTACTTCAGAACACTTAAATACCTGACGATACCACTACTGGCATCATAAACTGGACATTGAAGATCCAGAAACTACAGACGGTCAGATCAGCTTACCTCTTTTCCACAGGAGACCCAGGAAACTCAAATAATGCAGCCGAAACTGTTCAAGGTTAGTGTCACAAGACGGGGGTGTGAAATCCAATTAAGATCAGAATGAAAACAAGCTTTTCTTCACAAAAGTCATTCTGCAACAACTTAGAGGAAGCTATTATGCCAGAAGAAGGGGAGACGTTCAAGGTCTTATGAAGACTTACATTCCACAACAAGAGGCGGGAAAAAGCCATTGAAGGGCAGTATGGTTCCACAGTGGATAGCACTGTTGCATCACACTGACTAGGTTGGGGCTATGAACCTCACCTCTACCTGATGTGCAACGTTGTACATGAATGTGCTATTTGAGCACCACTTATTGAACACACTTTAAACGCTTATTGAACATATTTTTGGTGAACTGTATGAGGCAGTTTGCAACTAATAAATGAGTCTGTCATTCAGCCTGGTGAACAACGCTCACACACCAGTAGCAATGATAGGGAAAAACAACTTTCATATTGTAATGACATATGATGTATTACGATGTCTCAGAATCATGGCTTGGAAAATTATTGTATGATGATCTTGATTTCTCAAGCGTTCCTTGCCTTCGTCTGCGTTGATATGCTCCGACGCGCTGGTCTTGACACTAATAGTTTGGTTATATCAATAAATTCCAAGTTTTTTTAATGGTAGGTGATGCTGGTGATATTTGAGCTGCTGCACAAAAAAAATTAGAGTTTATATTCAAAGCAGCTCATAAAAAAATCAGAACACATGATTGTGAACTATGAATGTGAATTTTAATCTGTGTGAACTGAGCTTTGACCTAGTCCTAAAGTGTGAACTTGCACAACACTGCTTGTGTGTGTGGAATTCCCATGCTTATGCTCATTATCTTCAGAGTATTACAGATACTTCCCACATTCCCACGACATGCAGTTATGCTAATTGGTATTTCAAAATTGAAACTAACATCTCAACCTTAACCTTGTAGGCTGCAGGTGACCCTGCCCAGGATAAATGGTTGAAGATGGATGGCATTGTGTGTTGTGCTTAATGGCACAGAGCCTTTTCATTTAGCAGAGTAGATTGTACGATTTACTCCAGACATAGAGTGGCAGTAGGCACGTAAAGAACTGTGTGTTTTGCAGGATAGAATTGTGAACCACAACCAGAGTGAAAAATCACCTAAGCAAACAACTGCCACCATGAGTGGATGGACATTGGAATAAGTTCTAGGAAGATATTTCTGGAGAACTTCAAGCATCACCAGATGTTTCTGATTGGGTTGACAGACCTGTATTGTAAAGTCACTGCTAGTAGCACAGAGAATGTGGCATGACTGCTTCATGGTGTGACAAACCTGTTTATGGGTTGGACCTTATCGTAAGTGCTAACAGCAGCTAAGTGTCCACATTCCACATAAATAAAGGTGGAACATCAGAAGACTCCACCGGCTTCAAGAACAATTTAATGTGGCCTGTGTGCTTGGAGACAAGAAGGTCTTTCTCTGATGAAATGGAATCACAAAGATCCACGTCACACCAGGTAGCATTAAGCACTCCTGCTGCTTGTATGATTAGAAGGCTACAGACAGCTCCTCTGGGCAGGTTGTCCACTGGTTACCTCAGAGATGTCACCTCCCGTTGTGAAGCATCGACGAGCACCTGAGAATTCTGAGAGACGTAATATGACAGGGAAAATAAAAAAAAGAAAGGATTCCTCATTGAAAACTGGAGAAAGAAGATGAAGTATTACATTCACTGTTAACTACAATTACCACAGTCCTATAATGTAAAAAAGGTTAATCGTTTAAGTATGTTGGCAACTGTGGGTAGCTAGTGGTTTAGTAGAGTAATATTACACACACATAAACATGTTGAGTTTCAAGGGTGTTGATTTGGGTTTGAAAGATAAGAACATCTCCTAACCAATAGGGGTTTGGGGCTGACTTGGTCCCTCTGAATGCTGAAGCCACACCAACACCCACATTGAGCTTACAAGTTTTGTCCTACTTCGTCTTTCATTACAATAGTGTTTCGCAATTTTTATGGAAATACAGTTTATTGAGCAAACGTCACACAGGCAAAACTGGAAGCAATTTGCGAACTTCACAGAAAAATTAATTTGTGCCTTTGACTGAGCTAAGCATCGATGCCGATTAGATTCTTTAATTTCATTCGGCCAACTTCGGAATAAGTTTAGTTAATTATCAATTGTTTGTACAGCTTTGCAGTGCAAACATGATTTTTTTCCCCGTCCCTTTATGTGACAACAAAAGTACAGAATGTTTACACCAGGACACAAATTTACTTTAAACTAAAACTAAAAATAGGCTAATTAAAATTTAAATATTCATTACTGATTATGAACATCAACCCCCGTGCTTCTCTGTAATTGGCTCCGTGAATCAGAGAGTAAAGCCTCCATACAAACATAATATAGCAACCACAGACCTGTACGAGAATTTTCTGCAAGTCTACCCGTTGTTACGGTAACCCCCGAAAGCTGGGGCTCCATCTGCTGTACACAGTTAGCCTGGAGGTGAAGGCATGCTTCCCGAGACAAACATCACACTATTTCCCCGTCCTGGGGGATGGTACTATAAATCCAGAATAACAATTATGATGAAGATGTGTGGCGAGGGGGAGAAATAAATAAAATAAGCATCACGGCAATCACAGATGGTGCCAGGGGGCCATTTTAACAGCTGATTAACTGTTGAGTTTATTTTGTCGTTACAGGCCGGAATTAAAATGTACTTTATCGTCAGGCTGAAGGAGATGCGTTACATGTGGGCTTTTGTAAATTCTTCCCATGGTCCAGGGCTGTGTGCTGCATATCACTGGCAGATGGGGGGGGGGCACTCCGATCTCACCTATAAGGGTGAAATTTGACGCATTCACTGCTCTGTTTGACTGGCGAATGCAATGTTACAGAACGCCAATGATGAAAGACTATGGCGGCGCTGCATTAATGTTCACATCTACGGAGGTTGGCCTTTATCAGATCGGAAGCATCCAGCAAGGCTGAAAATGCACATGAAAGCGACGGGAGTGCAGACAAGGGGGGCTCTTCTAATTGGCATATTTCTAAAGGTCCTCGAAAACATAACAAACACAAGTACATCACAAGATCCAGGCCATTAGCACGAACGTGTGCGGCCTTTGGCCAACAAAGTATGCACTGTGGCTTTTTCAGGTACACAGTTTGATGGGTCACATGTGATTTAATTTTCTTTATCTACCAGCCAAGAAATGTCTCAGTCTCTGTTATCATCATTAACTTTACAGTTAATTGATCGGTAATTATAATTACACACATATCAATATTGGTTTCTACTATAGCTGGATCTCTGGTTATTTATACATATGGGATTCCTGCCAATTGCCGTGGGATATTACACTTAAGCAGAAGCACAAAATCAATGTTCAGGTATGAGCAATTTAAATTAGTACCTAAAACAGCATTTCATCTCTAATAAATTTCATAGTAACTACATCCATCCATTAATTCTGCATACCAGCCATCCAGTATGGAATAACAGGGAGCTCTTAAATTATCCCAGGAAGCATGAGGTAGGGAAGCACCATAAATGGAATAGCAGAGTGCATGATTGTTCAGCTTTAATTAATGGATCCTGTGTTGACTGCAGCCATCAAGTCCAGATACAGTTCAGAATGTGGTGTTTAAGTCATGAAACGGCTAAGGTACCAATTTAATGCAAGTACAAAGGAACCCTACCATGCAGGAGGCTAATTAGGATCAAAGCACATCCATGTGAGTACGGCTATATTCTATGGAAGATGCCATAAACAGACAAATTCATTGTGGCCATATTTAAGATTTGAAACCAAAACTTTATTAGTCATATCGCTGGGTATCTCTAAGCCACACAAGGCAGTAAGTCATGACTGCAGCAACTAGCTTTTTACTTTTCACTGAACGGTATCCTAATGTCTAATAGCGCTTTTCACTAAATGGTATCTTATTATTCAAAGAACAAAATTAATAGGTGAGCGTCATTTTACGTATGTAAACATTCAAATTCATGTTTGTGAAACGAACAAATGCCATGGAAAAAATATTTTTCAACAGAGTATTAGTCATATAATCTTTGACACTGAAAGGGAACAGCATGTAAAATCGTTAACACCACTCTCACAATTAGTTTAATGAAGAAAGAAATCATGTCCCTTATGTGGAGTAATTATTTTGTAAAATGTTACATGAAGCGATTTATTTCAATACCTTTTATGTTGCTCTTTTATTATAGCAGGAAATTTTAAAGGGAGAGTCATGGAGACATTATGCCTGAAATATGACATTTAAAATGCCCAGTTAATGAATTTGGTCTCCGCAGAATCTTGTGCAGAATGGACAGTGTTTTGTTTTTTTTTGTTTTTAATTCCTAGCATAGTTACTTCAAATGTATAAAAGTGTTTCAGCAAGAAAAGCATCAGGCAAACACAGCAGGAGTTAATATCTTCTAACTGCCCATCCATCCTTAAGGTCAGACTGCCCTATAACTTCTAAAAAATAATACTTAATCCCCACATCATTCAGAACATCCTCAGCCAAGTACCTTATTTTATATATATTACAGTATCTGGGCCATTCAGGTTGGGCACCATCCTCATTCGCGGTCTAGAATTAGCTGCCTCCAGGGTACCAGCCTGCCGATTGAATCTCCGTTCTTTACCACAGTAGTATTCTGGGCGACCCTGTTATGGAGGGTCACGAAAGTAACAATCCTCTGAGTGACAACCATCCAGGTGTTACCCCCCCCTGCAGGTTGAGAAGGTCCCGAGAGCTTGTTCACCGAAGGAGACGGCAGCGCCGCGGCCGTTACCAAAGAAACCGAATGCAGAGGGGGGGCCCGGTCTGCCGAGACGGGGGCCCGGAGGGAGAGAGAGCCGTGCATCATAATCCGCGGTAATCTGCTGTAATGCTCTCCGTGGACTTTTAACCTTTAATGACTCTGCAGCAGCTCGAAATATACGACCGAACAGAACCATAATGAAAAAGCAGAACATCCAGCGAAATGTTTACGACTGAGATTTACCCTTTAATAAAAAGATTTTTAAGAAGTGACCTTATCAACTGTTATTTACAACTTGTTTCTCTTCTGCTGCAGTCGCACCATCCAGTTGTAAAAACGCAATTGCCTAAAGAGCGCAGCTAATTATTAACATCATCACATTTTCTTCACCCACACTTATTCTAACGGAACGAAATCTGTCTGTTAACCAAGGCAGGCGTCGTGTTTAGGCAAAGCTGTTGTCAGTATTCACTCCTTGGCAGAATAACTTATTGATTAAATTTTGTATATGTTGCAGAGTAGCCAACAGAGCATAATACATTGGACTTTACAGCGTTACAACAATCCTAAGGGCTTCCAACATGACAAATTAAGATTCTCTTAAGTCTGACACATTTTTAACGGCTTTTCAAACCTTTAACGGATATTTAATGGTTAGCTAACTAGTTTCAGACAGAAATACATTTACATAACAGGAATTTAGATGATCAACCATTCTGGAATTTTCAGTTGTGTGACAAATGTTTTAATATGGTGGAAAATATGCAGATTTTCCCTTTATTTATTGAAGTACATGAAACTTATGGATGTCAGACTAGAATATCAGCCTTACTTTGCCTGTATTTTTAGAACACTATTATTTAGGAGTCAGGAAAAGAGAGAAAGGCAATTTCCAACAGAGGAAGACGAGAAAAACAAACGCCAACAATATCTGCAGATTTTCTATATTCAGCTTATATACTGGTAATCTCTCATCTTATGTCAGCGTTTACTAAACTGAAGATAAAAGGATGATAATAAGCTGCTAGACAAAATGATAATTAATGGATCAGCATCGTTACAATATAAAAAAAAATGGGGTCAGTTCTCAAGTATTCATCTCCTGACAGGAACCTGTCACTCAGTTCAGGCTTTTGGGGAAACGACGGGACACAACAGGAAGTAAGCGAGCTGTGGTTTGCCTGTAGGCTCACTTCCTGTTTGGTCGTTAGGTGAGCCTTCAGCTGGGAGCCCATGGCCCTAGGTACTGTAGCACATTCCCCTAGATCAGTGTTTCCCAGCCTGCCTCTTGGAGACCCGCAGACGGTCCATATTTTTGCTCCCTCCTTTCCAGCAAGTACTGTCTGGGGTTCCCTGAGTAACGGTTTGCGAAACGCTGCCCTTCAGCAAGTGCATGAACGAGCCAAACTGTGTGGAGAGAGAGAGAGCCAGGTGATGCTTCACACATAAGTACGACCCACCTCTCAGTCGAACGCCATTCGGAGATATGATAAAATGCTTTATTTTTTGCCTGAGTTATATTTTCACACCTTGACCACTGACTATACTTTATTTATTTGCAAGTGTATTCTCATTTTCTTTTGCTGTTAACGTATAACAAGTAGAACAGAGTGGACATCAAATACAAGACAATTACCATAGAAATAGCTAGATCATTAGCAAAAAGCTAGGGCTGAAACTATCAAAATCTGTGTATATCACATACATATATATTATGTTTATGGGAAGGCTCAATAGACAGCACTGCAACTTCACCCCTACAGGGTTGTGGGTTCAAGTCCCACATCTACCATAGTCCCCACCCCATCCACAGTTAGGCTTCTCTAAATAATGTATGTGCCATGCATCAGACTGCTCTTTCAGCCAGCACGTACCCCGCCTGGTGCAGCCTGGGATGGGGTCCAATCCCCTGCAACCTTGTCCAGAACAAGCATCTGGAAGATGGAGGCATAGATAATTACTCGGAGTAAACAAAGAATTACCATTTATAGAGCTGAACTGATGATTCCTGGACCTTGTATAAACTTCTTACGCAGTTAATTATTAGGTTATTTGTTATTTTTTGCCAGTGTCCTTAACCTTGAGATCTATTTAACCACCCATTTTCAATAACCACTTCAGCAAAATAAAAACGTCAAAAAACAGGGTTGTTTTGTCGCATTTCTCCCTGAAATCAAGGCCTACATTGACAGTCTTCGAATGGGACAACAGCAGCATAAATATAATATGTATTCATACTTGCGTTTGCTGCAAGATGGATTCCGCAATGAGCAAGTAAGTGATTTTTTTTTAAACGACTTTCAACTCAAAACATAAATGGAACGTGAACATAAAATTGCATTAGAGGAATTTAGAGGAGTGTGCATGAAAGCATTACATACAATTACTAGCCATGTCATTATATACCATCCACACAGACCAGGCAGTACCAGTTATAATTATGAATCGTGTTTTTGTTTCAATGCCCTTACACTCAGCAGAAAGTTCTCTGCCACGGTAAATATCAAAACTCGCAGAAGCACGATCTCACCTATGTAAGGTGAACGTCAAGAAGAGTTGACTCTAAAATTTAACAGACATCTGCATTTCTAAAATGCGATTTGCAGTGCATAAGGGTCCGTAAAGATTATTAACTTGGAAGCTGTGTGCCCGAAGACAACCAGCCTACCATTCATTACAGCAGTCCACTGAGATAACTACATCTCCTATATGCTGATTACCGCGGTAGGTGAGACTGACTTCTACACCTCAGCTACACAAGCATTAGTGATCTATTATTATAAGATATAAGGCATTGCGACAGAAAGTCATTTTTCTAGGAAGGATTGTGAAAGGACTCACACCTCTGGAAAACTTACACCACAGTCCTTATTCACGACCAATTAATTACTGGCAGATGCAGCCACTGACTCACAAACACAACACGTTAAGGCAGATATAGCTCAGTTCAGTTTCAGTTCATTACTGTCATGTGCTTGTTAACACAGGATCAATATTACAATGAAAAGTGCTGGATGAGAACAAAAATAAGAAACAAATTTGTCAGCAATGGAGACCTGCAGAAGATTAAAAGTAGATATTTAAATAAACTTATAAGATAAGAAAAAGAATTAAAATGTCATAAAAAAGGAATGTATGTGCAGATTACTGGGGGTGGGGTGGGGTGCAGAGCAGGCATCAGTATTGCATGTTGGAGAAAGTGACATGTAAGTACCAATAATTGCATGATGTACCAGTTAATTGTTACACAGTTCTCATTGCACACAGTAGCAGTGCAACATGGAATGTTTAAGTGTTGGAGTTAAGGAGTCTGATGGCCTGATGGTAGAAACTGTTCTTGAGTCTGGTAGTCCAAGCAGTCATGGTATTACTATATATCGCCTTCCAGACTGTAACAGACTGAACGGCTGATATTCTGGTTATAGGCAGCACATCAGCAAGCTCTCAGTTGAGCAGAAGGTTGAGATGATGTTGGCGTTCATGCTGAACTTCTTCAGCCTGCTCAGGGAGTAAAGCCACTGGCGAGCTTTCCTGACCACAGTGTCTGTGCATGTTGTCCAGGAGACGTCGTCTGTGATGTTTACACCGAGGAACTCGAAACTGCTGACCCGTTTCACCTCAGCATCGCTGATATAGATGAGTTGGGGTGTCCCCCCCACTTGCTGTTGAAAGTCCATCTGCGGATGGGCATCCCTGGTCCGAGATCATCGAGCTTGGAGGCGAGCTTAGAAGGCATGATGCTATTCGATGCGAAACTGTAATCGATGAAGAGCATTCTCACGAATGCGTTCCTTTTCTCCAGGTGGGTGAGGGCGGTATGTGTCACCAAAGGCGATGGCATCCTTCGTGGCCCTGTTTGATCTGTAAGCAAACTGGAGAGGATATAAGGAGTCAGGGAGGGAGGAGTAGATGTGAGTTTTGGCCAGCTGCTCGAAACATTTCATGATGACTGCCATCGATGCAGTGGGCCGGTAGTCATTGAGACAGGTGACCACTGGTTTCTTGAGGACAGGAGTAATGGATGATTTGAGGCGGGTAGGAACGCTGCAATGCATGCCTTTGTCCAGGAATTCCTACATATTGACCTTTCTGTCCGGGTAGCACTTGAGGGTTTTATTTACCCGCACTGGTCCTTGTATACCCAGCATAAATATACGTGCGCATAGCCATTCCCATATCCGTTCACACTAAAATAGCCACATTTACTAATTTCCAAAAGTCCGGTATTTTCTGCTCACTGAATGCTTGACACCACTGTGCAAGTTCCCTTGGTCTCCGAAGCACGTCCACACGTGTCCCTCTTGGTATGTCATTGTCTGACACATGAACATACAGCAGGGCTGTACAAGATGCAACGTACACTAACCGGTTTGTGTGGCAACGCAAGTTTCCGTTCTAATTTTATCAGTGACTGAATGTCACTCGCTGTTTAGATGCAGCCTATGGGTTGGACTAACGGCCATTGGCAGGCATGTTGGCTACACACAGCCAGAACCAGCCTGTTATCACTCCCTAAGAGTACGATTAGCTGTCCTGGATGCAGCCATGCAATGCGAATGTGCCAAAACTTGACAGTAGAATAGCCCCTTCTTTAGAGACACTTGGGTTCGAGAACAATTATAAAATGGATTAAAAATGGAGCCTTGATGCGACTATGTCCTTGAATGAATCTGGATTAGGTGGATGTTGGATGTCGTTAAGGTAACTTCAGCGTTGTTTTTTGGCTGGGGACCTAAAGTTTAACTAATCACCTAAACATTCCTTAATTAAGCGTTAAATAATGCACAGGGAAACCTGCGCTAAATTGTAAATAGATAGATTAGTGCCTGTTAATCGTGTCTTGTTCTAAATCGTTTAAATTATTAATTCTGCGTAAGGGTAATAATTAGCACTGCCCAGGTTAGTGAAGATGTACAGTATAGATAAAATAGGTGCATTTGAAGAACGTCAGAGATGCCCAGTGTGTGGTTTAGGAGCAATATTTTCATTATGAACCTGCTTGTGGTTTTAAGAGAGATGAAGGCTTTATAAAGCTATAAAACTATTATAAATAAAATGACTAATCCTCGAGCTAAGTGCAGTCTTGGGGCTTTAAGACATTTTGTCGCTTCTCTACACATCATCTGCATTGTGGAGGACGTGGCAGCCAGATTATTCACAATTAATGGATTTTGTGGTTGTAAAACATGATTATCCTACACACAGTGTTGGCAGAGGCGGTGGTTACCAGTGGATTTAATAGCAGTGAATTTAAAAATCTAAATGCTACCGCATGCAGTAGTTAACAGTTTTAAACAAATGGTCCAAGAGCCTGTGCACCAAGGTCAGTCATTTTACAAGATTTGCTAGGAAAAAAATTCAATTAATGAGATGACAACCCATGCAGAAACCACCATTGAACAGCAAGTTGCACTTCTACCCAATCACAATCATGAACAAAATCACATGCAATGTATATATGCACACGTATTGAGCACTAAATTGGGGGTAAGCATTAATCTGCATGAATACAAGTGTAAATCTAAAAGGAAAAGAAAAACAGATCGTCGCACACATCACATTGTGTTCGCATTCACGTCCAGAGAGACATAGATAATAAAGTGGTGCAAAGAACTCGACTATTTATAACAGGGAGGCAGAACTAGCAGCAAGAAGAGTCCGTGATGCTTGTCCAAGCAGGTGCCCGGTGCAGGGGAACTGGGTAAAAATATCAATGGAGGCAGAGAGCAAATAGCCTGCCAATGGTAATTGTCCAGCACGGCATCTGAAATCTCCATTAATTTCTCAAGTGTGAGACTTACTCAGTTGCTTATAATAAAGACTGTGACCATAGCAACGGCGAGTCTTCACCCCGGAGCCGCAGGAGTCGCGGGACTATGTGTCTGTACCCTGTACAGTTAACGTGTCCATTAACGCTTTCAGGCTCCATATTGCCGAGATGCATGGCGTCAGCAATGCACTTATTCAAAACGTTAATTTCTTTGGCAAAGAAAAAAGCAGACCCTTCTCTATGCATTTCGTCGCTGTAACCTGCATAATACGTTGAGTTTGGGTCTCAATAAACCACAATGGAGGTAAACTCTGGAGGCTTGCGCGACAAGTTTCATTAAAATCAGATAACTATTCATATTCAAAGTAATAAAAATCTACATGCACTATTGATAGAGGACCCATGGGATACGTGTAAGGCTTGGATGACAGGATTATAGAACTAATGGCATGAAGAATACAGAAGATGCGATAACTGGTTTTGGGAATGCAGCAGTCATTAAGGGGTAACTGTCCCATACTGCAGGCATCTCCTGTACTATTTAAAAACCAGATGGATCCCATTGCTGCATTGATTGCCGAACTCACTGTGGCTCGACTTGATTAATCTATAAAGAGAACAATGGGAAGTGATGGCCACAGAAAATTTAAATGTGTCTTTGTTCTGTTTAAAATTTCAACAGGACAAAGACAAAGATTCTATTGTGACTATCCTTTCATGATTGATATTTTTTAAATCAGCTTTATTTACCACTGCCCTTAAAAAGTGAACAATAGTGCTCTTCATCTTGTCAAGAGTGCTCTTTAAAGCGTACGTGCGTATCATTTTAAACATCCGTGTCCCACAGTTGAAACACCTTACACCAGGAGTGGGCAAACTTACCCACAATGGGCCAGCGTGTGTGTAGAATTTAGGGGTTAACTTTAGGTCAGCCATTCAAACCCAGGTGTGAGGACTCTTCAGCCAATCAGTCCTCTAATTAGAAATCTAATTAGGGAGTTGCAGCGAAAACTCACGCACACAGCGGCCCTTTGTGGATAGGATAGCCCACCCCTGCCTTACACAGATGACAGTCTACATTAAATTAGTGTATGCTCTAGTGCAGGGTTATTCAAATCACGGTCCTCAAGGTCCAAGCATTGCTGGTTTTCCAGTCTTCCTTTACCTGTCAGTCAGGTGTGAAGCCTCTGACCAATCAGAATCAGTATTATTAAGCTAACTACCTGGGAGAACTGAAAACAAGGCCTGGATTTGGAATTGAGGTCCAGATTTGAAGAACTCTGCTCCAGTTACTAGTTAGTGGTGCAACGGACTGTAGGTCTAACTGCAGATGCAGCTGAGTATATTCTGCAGACTAAGAGTTGGTCACAGTTCTGAACGGGACCTGTGCCTTTAGCTTTAGTTTTGTTATAATATCAAAGTGCACAGCTAACTATTTAACGACTTTCTATACACCCGGAGATGTGAAGCGACACTGAACTGACAAGCATCCTCAAATGCCACTGCAACATGATTATCGGTGTAAACAGTCTGAAATATTCATATTAAGCTGTGCATCTTGTTAATGCTCCGAAGCAGTTACCATCCATCAACCTGTCGCTTTAAAAGTATTTTTCATTAATAATTTTAACACAAGACGTCTTTATATTTAATTCCAAATGTCTCTAAATGATGGCCCTAGTAAGTTAGATGTGTTTTATTGTAATGGAAATGTCACATGTCCCTGCTTTGGTTGGAAAAAGTAAAGCTTTCTCATTTATTAACTAGTATGCTTTTTACGGAGTATGCCAGTCTGATTTTAAAGACTAAGCTTTCTTTGTTTCCTTGGTAAAAGCTGTTTTCTCAAAATTTCCACTAAATTACTGGGGAAATGGTGCAGTAGGAGGAAAGAAAGAATTTTAAAATTTGTGTATAATGCCCGGGGCCCCCTGATAAAATCCCACTTTCACTTGATATATTTCCCATGATTTCCAGTGTTGTGCCTGTAACGTAGTGTGTTTTAAGCAGTCGTGCATCGCCACTGCATGCACCATGCCAGCAAAACCAAAACATTCAGAGAAATAAAAGCAGAAAGATTCCCCATCATCGGATGAACTCATACCTATTGCGGGGGCGCGGCCTAAGGCAGGCGATACTGCAACGTGCTATTTTCCCGCCACAAATGCAAGGACAGGCATCCTGCCCCGTCTTGTTCCCTGTGGTTTCTGGGACTGGCTACAGGTCCCCATGTCCATAATAAGGATAAACAGCTAGAATATAGAATGGGTTTCAGAGGGAGTGTCCTAAATCAGAATCTGAAGCGAGACACATTATCCTTGTTAAGGGGATGGATGTACAGATTCTAACAGAAAGAAACAGACCCACCAGCCTAGGGTTCGAAGCTAGGACTGTGTGGTGAGGCAGTATGTTTCTTTTAGCTATTATTTATAAATAAAAGTGGTGAACAATTTTCAAACACGGTGTGCTGACATTCCACGCTACAGCCGTGTGATTTACCAGAATGTCGAGAAACTCTTCGAAAGCACGAAGACGACAGCTCGTAGAAAGTGTTTCCATGCTCAAAGAGTGCTCTCGCAGCATTGTGCGCTAAAACGAACAGTGCCTGGTTAACACACAAATACCTTCTGTGACCTAGAGGTTGACAACTGTGACAAGGCTGGAGTGGTTTATTTCAACTGTAGTGGACCCTTTTCCCAGGTCTGGGAACTGGAACGATAATGGTGCCCAGCTGGCTCTCATTAGCAGGATTGCCAGTACTCTGCTAGGCCAGGGTACATGTAGACATGCTTGTTGCTTTCCCTCTGTTGTTTCTGGGATACAGCTGTGCCAACAGCAGGTTCTCAGCCAACCAAAACCAAAGGTTCTCAGTTTTTCATGCTTATAGCTGTACTGAGTAGTGTTATTATTTTGTCCGTGAAATGAGGACTGGTGTTACATTAATTTATATAAAACAGTTTTTAAAGATATTAAAGGAAAAACATTTGAAATCTATAGCAGAGGGAACCTCATGGGACTTTTACTTAGATAAAAATGTTCTGATTGGTTCAGAGAGATAACCAATCAGATTGTAGGTCCAAGCAAATACAGGAGGCAGGACCAAGACATCTGACTGGGTGGTCCCACTTCCTCTAGCTGCTTGGACCCAACTCCTCTACAATCCGATTGGTTATCTCCCTAAACCAATCATTTTTCCTTCTGTCTTCTGACTCCAATGAGCTAGCAGGAAATGCTTACAGTGGAGAGTAAACACGAGACTGGGACATGTCTAAATAGTGAAAAAACTGAATTAAAAGTCAGCAGCTGTACCACCTACAGTTCAGACTAGGTGATCCTTCCAAAGCTAAACAGGATGGATGGAAGACCAACATACAAAAGCTGGGTTGCTGCTGGAAGACAAGCTGTTGTGACCAACAGGTTATAGCCCATCCAGTGGTCTGTGTGGATCCCAATGCCCCAGTGCAGTGATGGGTGACACTGTGCTGTAAAAATGGCCCCTCAGATGAGTCGTAAAACCGAGGTCCTGACACTCTGAGGTCATAAAAGATCCCTGGGCATCTTTCGATAGAGTAGAGGTGGAACCCTGATGTCCTGGCTATAATTGCCCACTGTAGCCCTATCTAATTAATCCTAATCGTCCCTTATATCATACTAGTGAATTCTCTCCTGCCCTCTTACCACCTACTGATGATCCCTGTGTAGACTTCACACAGGCAGGATGTAAAAATAAAATGATGAAAAACAGCTTTTATCAGTTTACATCAGAACAATGCTTTCAATCTCAATGGTTCTAGAAGCATTTGCTGATGCCTCTGTCTTCCATGCAGATTGCGGTCATTTGTTCACAGATCTGGAAATTAACTGGAGGTATCAATCTAGCATAGTAACGAGTGATGTGTAATTTGACTTGTATTTACAGAGCCTGGACGAATTCCTTGGAAGGTACTATGAAAAAGATAGGGATACATAATGTCAGCTATTAATGCAGTTGTAAGAAGAGAAATGTATGCAAAATAAATTTGATTGCAGACATACCTTTGGTAAATGTGTGCATATTGGTACATTAAACGCTTTCTGGACATCATCGCTTATTTTATATTTGCATTTACAATCTTTGTATTAATGAACGACGATTTGTTTGATACATGAACCTAATAACAGCTGAAATTATTCTATATATATATATATGTTCCATTTGCTTTGAATAAAACATTCAGCTGGTGTAATTGGAAATAGGTTCCTGTAACATGAACATTATGTAAATTTAATCAATTTCAGTACAGTTGAGGAAAAAAATTTGCTAATTTAAAACACCGCAGTGATAGAAGACAGGGGGGAAAGCATGTTGTGGTTTTACAAATTGCCGACGCTGCTTGATAGCTGAGGGAAAGCGAGAGAGAGACAGAGATTCACCGCCTCTTGTGTTTTTGGAGGGACTTTAAGGTGACGTCGGAAACAACAAGGCGGGCAGGACATTGCAGTGGCCGATTCTGGACAGTGAAAAAGCCAGCAGGTCTGTTTGGGATATGGGCAGGCAGCAGAAACCCATTCCTGTCGTGATGGGGTCCAGAAAGATAAAAACCTAATGTCCCGAAGGCAGAAGGAGTAGATCTGAGAATAGTAGGGAGTGCCGGCTTCCTCAGGAAGAGAGATAGTTTCGTTTCTGTCGCGTTTGGGTTTGTTCTGCTTCCCAAGCGCTTTTGTTGTACCTCGGAGATTCGGGTGCCCTCATTCAGTTCGCTTCTTTCCTTTCTGATAAATGCATTTGAGTTTCCGCTCTGCGCGTCCGAAGCTCACGGTTTCCTATCCATCACAGCAACCGTGGCAAAAATGCCAGCCACACGGTGTTAACAAGTCAGTCGTCGGTTTGTAAAAGGATGAGCTATCAGAGAATATGGATAGGCACCCTGGGCCCCAGGAAATCGCAATTAAATAGTCGGTGGGAAGAAAAATATGAATGAGGATAACCTGTTACTGTCAGTTCTAGAAAACTTGTTTGGTACTCTGCTGTTATGAGTGACATTCTCGTCTACTGCAGATTGACATTTTGCACTTCGTAACTGACAAGCAAACAAAATAAAGCATTACTGAAGTCTGGGTAGTGTTGCCAATTTTTCTTCTCGAGAAAAATCATTTTAGTCTGAATGTTTCTTCTGTTTATCATGAACAGTCAGTATTCTTGCAATATGGTGAGTGCTGCATTGTTGGTTCCAGTACATCACATGACATTTGCTGTGGAGGAATCTAAGGAGAGCTTAGCAATAAATGCTCTTCATTGCTTGAAGCACCATTTGCTGGGACTCGTAAAAGCGGAGCTTTGCTAGACTTCCAGTTTCCCGTCCTACTTCCAGAAACTTTTCCAGGACGGTGTTAAATGGTTTACCGGACTACCTTGACATTTTATCAATGTAGGGATGAGATCGCAAATAACACTTGGGCTATTATGGACCGCGGAGAGATATCTGTCAGCCGCATTGCTGGTCCATTTCTATACGTATCCCTCAGATGATCCTGTGAGACCTGTGGATGTCGTTGTTCTGTTAAGCGGAGAGCTACACTCAGTGAAAATGATGCAGGAGATACAGCATGTATGTGTGTGAGCCCGCAAGGGGGCGATTGTCGGTTGACGTTGAATCTATTGTATTGCGAGAACACAGCCATTTCTCGCCAGCTATTACAGGCAGGAAGTGGAAGCGCTGCTCTTTCTGAAGCTTTTGTTTCTGCAAGGTGGAGAGTGATTTTCATGTCATTCCAGACGAGTAGGAAAACAGGGGTGACATATCCGCTTTTAACGGTCATGTTTCTCGGAGGTGAACATCATAATCAGCATGTCGCTCGATGAGACTCAAAATGTTACCCTGTGTGTCTCAGGTCTTACTTCAGGAGGGAAAGGCGGGTCTGGGTATGAAACACAGACCTTTGTTGGGTCTAGGAGGAACCTTATAATCTTCTTCTAGCCTACGTGAATCACGTACCTAAATTCTCTGTGTTTCTCAGGTGACTCACTAGAGATACTACAGCTAAACTGATGATGTGCTGACATAAAACTTATATTACCAGGGGGGGGGGGGGGGGGGGGGGCG